>JBAIZZ010000248.1:275758-560660 GCA_037355905.1 Heliconius aoede | reverse complement strand
AAACAAATTCCCTTCTAGTTTAGTCAGATGCTCTGCCATTAACTATTGCAAATATGTATAAATATCTTGTATATATGTGTTTTTATAAGCAAAACATCGAAATAGCTTCACGCATTTTCCCTCAAAAAAAAAAAAGGTTAACTCGACGTCCGAAATAGAAATACTGCACATGGAGCCTGGGAATCAAATTTACTATCATCGTTTTTACCGATAGACGCGGCTGTCCCGAGGCATGATGACATCAACGAGGAAATAAATTTAAAAATATACTATGCGAAGTCGTATATAGTAGATTATACGACTAATAGTAAATAATTTTAAATGAACAAGTGTGAGTCAGACTCGTGTGCGTAGGGTTCCGTACTTGAAATCGTTGGATCGATAAGAACGACAAACAAATATGACTGTTATATAGGACCCCTCTGTTAAATATTTGTCTTAATTGAAATATTTAGTTTTAAAATGGATATATAATTATGCTGTGAATATTTCAAATTATCGGTTTGTGGTATGGATATACCCTCAATCGAATATTTATTTTATTCTAGTTTTTAGTTATTTACCATATTGTTATAGCGGCAACAGAAATACATCATCCTTCAAAATTACAACGGCTTAATTATAACGGTCCAGGAGATACGGTCTGGTGACAGGCGGACCAAAAGACAGTGAGGTCTTAGTAATAGGGTCCCGTCTTACACTTTTTCGTGCGGAACCCTAAAATGTACCCAAGTCCTAACGTTCACATACTTATTTAATAATAGATTTCTAGCAAGTAAGCTGTATGTTAATTCTGTCGTATTCTATAACATTGGTAAATACATTTTTTGTGCCCTTCCTGTAATGCAAGTATAGTTTGTCGTAAAAAAGTGATTTCTTTCTTAAGTTTGGAAGATTATATTATAGTTCTAGGAACATATCTCACTCAGAAGATATGTGTTCAATTTTTCACTAGGTTCTTCCCATCTTCTTCTTTACAACAGTTGAATTTATTATTGTACATAAAATTGAGAAAATCACAATTTCTGTCACTGATAATACTCAACTGGGGACACTTAACGTTTATTGATAAAACGGTCGCCAAACAAAACACTCAAGATATCTTATATATCTCAAAGATGACGTACCAGTGTGTATATATAGTGAGGAAACCGTACATCATCATTATTATCAAGATGGCCTTTGTACGTAATAGTGTGATCTTCCTATATCTCCTTAGCTTGACGTATGCAAGGAGTGTGGACAATTATGATAATGCTAAAAAGGAATTGGAAGAATATATTAAAAATAAGAAAAAAGATATAAATCAGAGGTGGAGGCCATTGTACCACGTCGCGCCGCCAGTTGGGTGGATGAACGATCCTAACGGTTTCTCGTATCATAATGGAGAATATCATTTGTTCTACCAGTATTACCCATATGACAGTGTTTGGGGGCCAATGCACTGGGCACACTCGTCAAGCCCTGATCTCGTCAATTGGAAGACTTTGCCTACAGCTCTATTACCAGAAGAGGAACAATGCTTCTCGGGTAGTGCAGTGAGTGAAGGGGACAACTTGGTTCTGATGTATACTGGTCATGGGGTTTCAGCAGTCGACCCGTTTTACAATGAGAGCCAGTATCTAGCGTACAGCGATGACGGGGTCAATTTCCATAAGTACGAGGGCAACCCAGTTCTGCCTAGTGCTCCTAATGGTTCACCTGATTTCCGAGACCCGAAGGTATGGAAGTACGGTGATGAATATTACGTCATTCTCGGCAGCAAAACAGATGATAAACGTGGGAGAGTTCTTTTATATAAGAGCAAAGATTTGAAGAGCTGGGAATTTTTGTCCGTTCTTGGAGAGTCTAGTGGTGATATGGGATATATGTGGGAGTGTCCAGATTTCTTTGAGTTAGATGGAAAATTTGTTCTGCTTATGTCACCTCAAGGAATGGAGCCACAAGGGGATAGGTATAAAAATACTTTCCAGAATGGTTACATACTTGGTAACTTCAGTTATGAAACTAATGAATTCATACCAGAAGTGCCGTTCCAAGAAATAGATTTTGGTCACGATTATTACGCTGCTACGACAACAGAGGCGAATGGTAAACGTTATGTTATTGCTTGGTTTGCTATGTGGGAAGTGCCTCACCCAGAAGACGTCGATGGATGGGCAGGAACTATGACGATTCCAAGAGAGTTAAGCGTGGTAAATAATGTAATTCTGCAAAAACCAGTAGAAAATATCGTTAACTTGAGAGAGAACATAGTAGTCGATGGCAAAATCGGACCAAATGAATCAAGAAAATTAAGTAATGCAGTGGAATTATTGATTAATAGTAACTTAAACAAGAAAGTGGATTTATTACTGGATGGTCTTGACGGTGGTGGCAGTGTATCCCTACGGTGGGACCCAGAGGTTCGTAAAGTTGTTGTAGATCGAGGAGCTGGAGACGTGAGGCAAGTGGAATGGTCACCTCTGGGTTCACACACCTGGAGAATATTTCTGGATGCCAGTACGCTGGAACTGTTCTGCGGAGAGGGTGAGGTGGTCTTCAGTAGTAGAGTTTACCCCCTCGGTGGATGGAAATTGACGAATCTGAGTCCTCAGAGTATTCAAGTAAAGGCTTACAACTTAAGGCGGGGTGTACCGGTATAATTAATATAAATCTAGACTTCGCTCATTTTTATACGTATTTTTAAGTCATTCATATAAATATTTTAATTTATGATTTGTATTTTTTTTGTATTACATAAAATTTTAATTTATATTACGTATTTTATTTATATGCAAAATTTTAATGAACTACTGGGGCAGCGGTGGCGCGGCGAGTCAGTCTGTGATCGTGCTCGCGACGGTCTCTAAGAAAAGCGTGTTCAAATCCTGCTACTTCAACATTTTATTCGTTTTTCCGTACCTAAAGATCAACCAAATTATATATCATGATAGTATTAAAAATAAAATATATTCCAAAAAAAAAGTGTAACTTAAAATATGTTACATGCGAACGTCTATTATAGCTTATCTCTTGAATCGCAATTTAAAATACATTTATTCATATTTTTTCCGGTTATTATGGAAAAATGTCTTTAAAACTATACACGCATGAGGCCACAAGTGTGTGACTGGAAATGCGACTGGTTGTGGGTTCGATCCCTCCTTGAGGAAATAAAATATTTATTTTAATTTGTATTTTTATTTCTTCGTTCTAGTGTCGAGGCAAAGTCCAACGTTCAGTTCCGCCAATCAACAAGTAAAGCCTCTAGAATTCGGCGGAAAGTGAAGAATGGAGTATCTTAACTCTAGGTTCCCCTCTGCCCAATGCACCCCTGCACAATGTGTGCGGGGTACAGTGTTTTTTTTTTTTTTATTATGGGAGAGGACAAGGCAAACGAGCGTTCGGGTCACCTGATGGTAAGTGATCACCGCCGCCCACGATCCCATGCAACACCAGAGGAGCCACAGGTGCGTTGCCAGCCTTTAAGGTGGAGATGAAGGGCACCGGGGCCCGGCATTACCTAATGCGAAACGCAGTAGCAAGGGCCACTACTTCACGCCGGTTTAAGATGTCGGGGGTGGTATTAAATCCGGTCGAGTCTGCCCATGCGTGTTGCCATTACTGGCGACGTGACTCTACCACACGTACTTTAGTCGCCTCTTACGACACCGACAGTACCAGGGTGATCCTATTCTAAGCCGGGACCACACAGCTAAAGTGTGAAGCTGATGTACTATAAAATTTTCCTTCTATAATTTGATCATTTTCAAATTTAAAAAATAAGTTTCATATGTGTGTCAATACGTGGAAAAACTAGTTAAGTTTAATTGCATCTACTGCTAAATTTATATGAGTGCAAATAAAGAATCGTTCCTTCGCCAAATGAATCATAGATCTGATCTATCTTATAAATAGTAATGTTGTTTTCCTCATAGTTTGAGTTTTCACTTGTATAAAATCTAACTATTACTAAGTAATAAAAGGTTCTTTTTTTAGCTTCACTTAGATATATAACTCATGATGGAGCCACACTACAGGAAACGTCAATGCATATCATCGTGATAAATACTTTTTTATTATTTAAGTGTTTAAAATATTCCTTGTATACATACTTCTGTTTACTGTTTTCTGTACTTTCTTCTGTGGGACACGGATGTATAAATACATGAAAAATAATTTATTTCGTAAATTTTTAACGTGATAAATTGAGAGGCTACACTTGCAAGGGCTACCGTGAATGCCCATCCTTGGTGATAAAATTAGCGTTAATATTTCTTGAATTTCATGAAGGTATGTTGGATGTCAACGGTGCAACAAAGTATTCGATGAGAATAAAGCTTTATTCAATTCAAATTCCAAATATTCTTTATTCAAATAGACTAGTGTAAGCTCTTTTGAATCGTCGGGTGAACTTATAAACAAAAAGCTACCACCGGCTCGGAAGGCAGTTCTGCTGAGAAGAGCCGGCAAGAAACTCAAGGTGTTTCTTTTCAAAGTTAATGGTATAATTTAATAATTACATGAACTGTCAGCTATCCTGCAAGACATTCAATTGACATTAATTCCATACATGTTTATCCTGTAAATATTCTTGAACAGTGTAATAAGCTTTACTTGTTAGTATTTTTATAATGACGTTATACCCCTTCATTGCGTATTTGATGATCTATATGATGATGATTGCGATCTCGTCGCGTCCATTAGCACTGTGCTCGAGAGAAAGTGAGAGTTTGGTCACTTGAACGCATTAATTCAGCCGTCAATTCCTTTGATGTACCTCCACTTGAGCTATCGGATAACGTCAAACGGCAATGTGAATGTCGTTGTTCAATTATCGCGTTAAATCGTGGCTCGAGTTCGTTCCTCCGTTAACTGTCCATCATTCGTTCGTTTTGTCACCAGAGCGAACAAATGAAAATATTTCCACCGAGTTTCCTAAAAAGCGGTTCATTATATTTAGGGGATATGGATATCCTTAACTTACAATAAAATATAGTTTATCATATATGCAGATATTTGATCGGCTTATTTTTTTTATTTATTGATTTTTTTATGAACTAAAAGAATATAATTTGGAAATGGCATTATCATATTCACTATTCACAGCCAAAGCGCCTTTACCAATAAATAGTATATTCATATTCAAATTATTAATTTTGCTAAACGAGTAACGAGTTCTTACTGTAAGTTTGCTATGTGATATTTGAGGGCGCTTGCATTTATTATGGTTTAGAGCTGTCTGGCCGGGAATTAAAACTATGAAGTTTCTTGATATGGGCAACATCATTTCTAATATGATTCTCAAGAAAATATATATAAAAAAAGTAAGATTATTTCCATCTTATTTACCTAATAATGGCCAAAATAACCACAACCGAAACGAATCGAAGTGCGGATTCAAACCCCGCGACATTCAAATTTTTGCGAGCTTTTGTGAATCTTTCCTACCAGATTTAATCTTAATTCATGCTGTCAGAGGACTGAGGGAGTGAGAGGCTTTGTAGCGTCGCTGTGCTTAAGCGTTCATTTTTATGAACGTTACTTTAAAGGTGAACCTCCAGCGAAATTTATTATACATTTATTCTTTGTTTCATTGGGAAAATGTTTTAGAAAGTGTTGCTTTTTTTTAAGCCATTATATTATTTTTAAAATTATAATAACGCAGCTTATAGTATTATTGGAAATAATATAATAGCAAATACTCCACACTCGCGTTTGTCCGGTCTTTTTGTTTTAGGAGCTTTTAATGGTGTTCCGTACCTTTTAAGTAAAAAATGAACCCATAAAAAATCACTGTGTTCACAAATCTTAAAAAATAATAGGCAAAATTAAATTTAAATAAAAATAATTAAAGCTGCTAGTTCAAGAAAGATATCAGATGAAAGGCTCTAGCTAAGCTAAGCTTGAATTTCAGAAAAAGCTTGAGGCCTCTAATTTTTGTACGTAACCCTCAGTGGGCGAGCCTGAGTTTATTTAAATAAATAATAAATAAATGATTTATATATTCATTTTTAATTTACACAAAAAATAAAAAAATGGTATAATAATTATTTATAAACAAAATACCAAAATACATTCTGGAGGCGTTGCCCTGAGTGGTGGAGCTCAACGCCCCGACGCCAGAGTGAGGGAATGAAAATATGAAATACTTCATTTTCTCCACTACCACCAGTGTCCGTAACCAGGTCTAATAGACATAGAGTTCACGCAAAGCGCCTATATACATTATACGAGCAATGTTATTATTTAATTTTCTAACCAAAGTTCATAAGGACGAACACTTCGTCACGTTGCCTGATTTTACATTATAATAAAAGCTTCTCATTGTAACGAGCGTACTGAGTGTAATGTATTTTCATTTATCTCCTAAAATACTGCTAAAATCTTTAAACTTACTATTTTTTTCATTAGTGTCTCAGCTTTCACTAGTGTATCAGATTGAAAGATAGACCCAGAGTGTAAAGATACACAGTAACCTTTCGGTTTCCTATTTTATACCAATTTTTACGGAACGATGATACCAGGGCATATATACCCGGCAGGTACTAGAAAACACTCAGCTCCCAAAACTATAATAAACGAAATACGTGAAAATAACTAGCGAAAACCTACGTCTTACTGTTGTGATTGAAACCAAGTATTATTAATTAAAGTCAAAATATTCTCTCTTCAATAAAGCCATTATAAGCATTTTTGAAATACCAAGTTTCATATAAATGTCAGTAGAGTCAGTCCTACAGGAAGCCACCACCGGCTGAGATGTGACTGATAATACAAGAATTTGACTAACTTTGACTGAAATAATTTGGCAAATGTCTTAATAACAAGTTAGTTAATATTTGTTTAACGTATCTTGAAAACCCAGTAATTAGTGATGAACGACGCAAGTGTAAGTCATAATAATATTTATCGAAAAGATAATAAAAGTCAGATGTAAATATATAAGTGTTGTACAAAAGTAGAAACCCTCATAATGTCAGTGAACATCATGCGGTTAAGTTTAGTGTGTTTCGTTTTATTCGAGCTTGCAAACGTAATATGTAAGTATTATACAGGTGATAGAGACATTTCGATAATACCTTTTTTTTTAGGTTTTCGTGGTATTAATCATAAATAAGGTTAATATATATTTTTTCATATGATATATTAATATATTATTCAAGGAAAGTAGAGAATTAATAATAAGTAAATAACTAATCCCTAAATAAGTAAATAATAGTATAGAAATTGTAATTGTTTAAGATTATTTTTTTAATTTGTACTAAGGCGAAGATCGTCACATCAATGATCACAAAAATATCGATAGTAAATCTTTTCGATATTTTTTATTTATTTTCAACTATAAAACGACAAAACTAATTTATACCATTATTTATGGTGATTGAATTTCTTTTACCTATTCCTGATAAGATAAGAAGTTAATAAGAGTCCTTATTGTATTTTATGTATAGAATATCTTAATGAGAATGAACTTGATTCATCTGTTATGTGCGGGATACAGCGTGAAGCTACAGAAAAAAATGTATTGAAAGTATGAAGTTTATTAATGATAATTTATCATATATGAATTAAATATATATTTTAATGGCTCTAAAGTATGAGAGTTATGCGAGAAGCGCAGTTATTGAGATCTCGGTTTGCATACAAAATGAAAATTATAATAAAGCATATTACGACATTCATCATTTCATTGAATGGTCAATTTACGCTATATCCGCCGCATAGTAGGGTAACCTAGAGTAAGTCACTCTGTTGCCATTAAGAAACTTCTGTTCCCCACCATTCGTTAATATCTGGATGCCTTGCATGTTGAGTGGCGGAACTTGCCGCCGCTGTTAAATATTTCAAAATTTATTTGAAATAATTAAAAATGTTAAATATTTCATTTCTTTCGTATTAGAGAGAGTGAAGGAGTTGGATCTGGAAATAACAACCAAGTATAAGTATATTATAATAATTCTAACATTTAAATTTAATCTATCTTACAATTTCAGATGGGTTCAGATCGGACTACGACTATTATGCAGAGGCGCAGGGCTATTTGAAATTCCACATCATACCAGCAAACTGGCGTGAGGCGAGGCTGCGATGCCACCTCGAAGGTAACAGCTTTACGTTCTTACCTAAATAGTGAGCCTTAATTCGATGAAATATATAATACGTATAGTATTTGACTGGAAAGTGTGACGAAGTGGACACGGACCAGCCAGCTTCCCCTTATACTTATGCTCTTGTATGTGACAGTTCATGAAGTATGTTCTCTGCTTCATTGAGTAAGCACTCTACTATTTTTTTTTTTTTTTTTATGGGAGAGGACAAGGCAAACGAGCGTTCGGGTCACCTGATGGTAAGTGATCACCGCCGCCCACGACCCCATGCAACACCAGAGGAGCCACAGGTGCGTTGCCAGCCTTTAAGGTGGAGATGAAGGGCACCGGGGCCCGGCATTACCTAATGCGAAACGCAGTGGCAAGGGCCACTACTTCACGCCGGTTTTAAATGCCGGGGGTGGTATTAAATCCGGTCGAGTCTGCCCATGCATGTTGCCATTACTGGCGACGTGACTCTACCACACGTACTTTAGTCGCCTCTTACGACACCGACAGCACCAGGGTGATCCTATTCTAAGCCGGGAACCACACGGCTGATTTCACCAGAGCGAAGAAATGAAAACATAAATAAATATTTTCATTCCTCGAGTGGGAATCGAACCCGCAACCAGTCGATTGTGCAGCACAATTTGTACCACTGCGCCACGACCAGCCTCGACTCTACTATTTAGATGTTCACCAATTTCATGTTATTATTTTATAGGCAGTCATTTAGCGTCTCCTCTCAACATTGGCCTACGTTCCGCTATGATAAGATCTATGGAGAAGCATGGTGGGCTTAAATGTGGAGTGTTTACTGGCATACACTCTACTTTTTCTAGAGGTGACTTCCACTCTGTTGAAGGTAATTTTTTTTATATAACTTTTTCTATTATTATTCATTTGTAGGTAGAACAGTAAAACTAAAGTTGAATTTTTATTTTGTCAGCCGATTTAATTTAATTTAAATTTTGTTTAGTAAGCACATCGTATCTAGACACCAAGACGAATATTTAAACTACCCTCAAATATCGTAATTGACTAATATTAACGTATTTTCATCCGGATGTTGAAAATTATCAACATTCCAAGTAATATAAGTAGAATATACATAATTTTATTATTATGTATTAATAATGTTCAGCTCATGTTTGCATTAGTATGCGATAGGCAGGTCATCTAGGTCTCAATGATAACGATAGGAGATCTAACTTAATATATGCATAAATACATAAATTTCGCACATACAATACGTGCAGGTTACAATATTTTACTATTTACCTAGTTAGTGTTCATAAATGCTATAAATTCTGAGGGGTTAACTAACTTGCACTAACTAACTAATCAATTATTGTAATGTTTATTTTTAATATTTTGACATTTTTGCTCGAATTTAACGTTTTCTTAGAATATAAAATAAAAAAATCTATATAAAATTATGAAATAAAATACTAATAGAATGCAAACAAATTATTTATAATTAATTAATTATAATTTTATAATTAATATATTCAGTAAATTAAACTATCTGTCTATTTCTAAAAATGTATCGATTTTATATCAATCAACCATTTTGTGATCATATTTACAAACGAAGACCCTGCCTTTAATATAAATAGATTTTCATTTTAGGTATTCCTTTATCTAAGATACCTCAGAAATGGGCTACAGATGAACCAGATAACTACAATGATGAAGAACAATGTATAATGATGCAGACGAGTGGAGAAATGGCGGATGTAAAATGTAGCGAGCCTTTGCCATATTTCTGTTATAAAAAAGGCAAGAACCTACGCTTGAATGGATGTGGTACTGTAGATCCTGGTGAGCCCTGTGTTTTTATTAATATTTGTATTAATAACTCTCGTTGTAATGTTGGTTCACAAGTCTATAACCATCTAAAAAGACTAGAAAAGACCAGAAGAGACATTCAATTCAATTTCACTTCATTTGAACAACAGAATATATTTTCTTTTTAGTTCTAATGAATAGTATAAGACGCTTAGTATAAGTATCTCGTATAAGACGCTTGATGTTAAATAAACTATTCTTACCACTAGGCTCCCTCCCTCTGCCTCTTGCTATTTGAAGAATACAGCGTGAGTTGAGCTGAAAATTTGCTTAATAGACCGTTTGCCGGTTTACGTACACTCTAAACCGACAATATATTCCTTTAAATTATATTTTTTTTAATTTCATTCTTTTAGAATACACATTGGATACTAGAACTGGAAGCTGTTACAAATTCCATACGGTGCCTCGTACCTGGTCCAGAGCCTTCATGACCTGTGCTGCCGAAGGAGGCTACTTGGCTATTGTAAATAGCGAGACAGAGGCAACGGTACGTAGTGTATTCCGGTGTAGTAAAGATAAGGTCATTTCAAGTGATTGAATAACAAGTATACGTCTTTATTTTATAGGTTATGAAAGACCTGTTCGCGAAGCATCCTGGAGGTTCTATGCTGGGATATTTCTGGAAAGACGTTGCATTCCTGGGTTTCCACGATTGGGGCGAACATGGAGAGTTCTTGACCATCAATAGTAAATATTTTAATATTTCTTGTAATTTGATTGATTTGATGTGATTTGAGGCCAGTGGCGATTGGCAAGGGGCATAAGTGTGTATGTTCCCTCTGTCTGTGTCTCCTTTGTCTGTCTGCGTCAGCTATGATGTTTGTGATTCAGCTGGATACAGTGTGAAGCTAAAAGAAATACGATTTCACCAGTTCCGAATTTCATGTGTAGAGATGTTCCAATTTTTGTAATCGTATTACTATGTAGATATTAAAATGACAATGAGCATTGTCATTGATTGAGCATGGTTTCATATTCTATAATTCGGTAATTTGCAGGTCAAACGCTAAACGACGCAGGATTTTCAAAGTTCTCAGGCGGTGAACCAAACAACGCAACGACAGGTGAATTCTGTGGTGCTATTTATAGACATGGAACGCTCGATGACCTTTGGTGCGAGAATGCCTACGCATTTATATGTGAGAAGGATCCGAACAGCTTAGTAGAAGTAGATGATGAAGAAGAATAATCAATATCATGTCACATAAATTATCACACATAAATAAATTATATGAAATAATTGTTGGATTTTTTTTATTTGTGAATGCACTACGACTGGCTTCAGGGGAATTATAAAAAAAAATGATAGAACTTTCATAAAAAAGAAATGACTAATTTAGTATTTAATTAAAGTTGATAAAAGCTTGTAAGTTTTACAATCATTTTTTTTTTCAGCTTTACGCTGTATCCCGCATGTAGCAGGGTATGCAAAAGGACTCTAGTGTTAAGACACTCCGCTCGCCACTTTCCGCTCAATTCTAAGGTCGTTTCGTAGCGGAACTCAACGCCGTGCTTTGCCTCCATGCTATAGTAAAGAAATGAAAATATTGAATGTTAATTACTTCGAGTGGAAATTGAAATTACAGTTACACGATTGTGCCGCATCACGACTGGCGTCAATAATCACAATTGCTTATATTAATTATAAATTTAGCAAAAACCCATGATAACCTATGTAGATAACTCACTAATATTATCTCATCTCTGGTCTCTCAGGTCTGGTCATTTACCTAACAGTCAAACATCCTGCTTAAACTCGTCATTTGGTCTTATTTTAATATGAGATAACACCAGAGTGTCTTGTTTATTTAATTATTAAAATTGTAACTGATCGTTTTCTGTATATGGGAGAAAACGCGAATGCGTGAATCAATGCAATAGAACCTGCTTGTCGGTTTGTCTGTTTGTGCTTATTAATCTCAGAAATGGCTTATTGTATTTAAGCAAACTTTCCTTTACTTTAGATGCTTTTTTTTATTTAGTTCAGTGTTAAAGATATGTTAGTCATAGTCCTAACACGTCCCATATATATATGTATGTATCGACGTTAGAATGAACAGGTATAATTAACTACATCTAATTAGTTATTGCGGAGGCCGATAGTGACCACAGTTTGACACGTCAAATATAATCATTTGATAGAAACATTTAAAAATGGACTAGTGGAATAATTCAGAACTAAAGTAAGCTGAAGGAATTAAATACGTAGAGATATTTATCTAAAACCTTCATGGCGCAGAGGCACAAGCGTGCGACTATTAACGCGAGGGTTGTGGTTCTCACACGGAGGTATGATATATTTAATATTGTAATTTTCGCGCAAAGCCTTGACAATTCGTTGGAAAGTGAGGATTTTTTATTTTTAATTTGGCCGGTAACGCACCTGTAACTCCTCTGGCGGTGCATGGGGTCGTGGGCGGCGGTGATCAACTACCATCAGGTGACCCGAACGCTCGTTTGCCTTTTCCTCTCCCATAAAAAAAGTGGTAAGAGTTGTAAGAGAGATAGGGAGAGAACTTGCTTGAACTTTTTGGAAAACCAAAAAGCGTGATACATCCGTCCTTAAACTTTCATATGTCTAAAATAGACAAAAACGGAGCAGAGTATCTCTCGCTCTCTGTCTGTTACAATAAAAAGAAAAGAAAAAAATTGTAAATTCCTCTTCATGTAACGACACATATAAAAAATGCTTACAAAATCTATGTACTTTCTGTTCTGCGTAACGACACATTTGAGGCAATCACAAGGTATCAACGAGGTGAGATAGGCCGTTGCATATTTCAACAGCCATTAACTTGCCTCTTACTGAACACGTCCAAAGAGTAGGATAGGCTCGATAAAACTTAGAAATGGTATTGACTTTTTTTTCTTTTTCTATTTTACGCTATTATATTTATTATTGTTTTAGCTATTTAGAAAATGGAATGGCTAGAACATGTCTATAGCATATCTATATATTATGAGCTATATGATTATGACCTTTCGCGCACTTGGGTCCCGCCAAGTGTCTTAATGGGAACAGAATGTTAATGATTGACTAGGTTACCTGGTTTCCTCTGCCTACCTTGCTGAGTAGGATATAGCGCAAAGCTAGAAAAAGTAGAGAGGTTAGTATCAAAACATCACTTTTCGGTCATCATTAGAGAGATTGTGTGTTGCGTGGCTTTAAAACATTATAATAAAAATCTTCGATATAAAGTTGTGGCGCAGGGGCACCAAGTGTGACTATAAACACGACTGATTGTGGGTTCGCGACGAATTCGAGGAAATGAAATATGTATTTAAATTTATAGTTCAATTTGTTCGCTCTGGTGTTGAGACAAAGAAAAGCGTTGAGATTCTCCATTCACACAACTCCAGAATTCGGCGGTGTCTTAACACTAGGGTTTCTCTGCCTACCCTGATGTGTGCGGGATACAGCAGGAAGCTGAATTTTTTTTAATAATTAAGTGAATTTTTAATTTTTAAGACGTTTTTACAGTCAACATTTGTATCTTAAATAGATCTACGAGATTTAACAGTATGGAAACGTTGCACTTTTATTTTGACTTAGAACTTGTGGAGTCCGATTAGCTTTAGCCGACGAGTTTTAGGGATCCGTACCTCTAAGAAGCGAAATCCTTAAGAATCTGTTAGGCTGTCTGGTAGTCTGTCTGTCTGTCAGTCGGTCAATACATTAATATTAACTGCAATAAAACCTTCAAATATCTAGACTTTTGCAGAAAACAAAAAATAAGAAATTAGATTTCTAAATCAGTTAAGTTTTGCTTAGTATAGTCTACTTTTTCATAATTTACGTTTCTGGCTCACTTGGAATCAAACAATGTCTTTCGTTGAACTCTCAGTTCCATGAACAACATTAGACGTGTATACACCGGCACATCTAAAGAGACATAAAAACCTATATTCATGCCTTTAGTTACTTAATTTTCTCTATTAAAAGTCACAAATAACAAACAATTTAAATGAACAGTGATTTTTTTCGCCTCACACTGTGTCTGTAAAACCTAGAGATCCTAGTGTTGAAACATTCCGTTCCCATTAAGACATTTTCATTATCCGCTTTCCGTCGATTTCTGGAGGCATTGTTGAGGGGTGAAAATCATCATCATGTTTTGCCTCGTTAACAGAGCGTAAAGATGTGAATATTATAATTTTTTATTTTCGAACCCGAAATCGTGCGTTGTAGTTCGAAATCGAACCCAGAACCTGTCGCATTATGTGTGCCTACGCCACGGCTAAAAAACTTAAAATAAACATGGCCATTTCGGTTTCCACAACCTCGTTTATTTTAAGCTCTTATTAGGTGAAACAGGCGTTGTAATAGGATCAACAAAAAAATAAGACCATCTCGCCGCCATTACGACATTTCCAAATACTCCAGCATCAGAACGCTGGTGAAATACAATAAACATTACACAAACGAAAGCTATAACCGTTGTGAGGTTCTTGGGAAGGATTTTATTTACAAAACGTGAGGAAAATTTGCAAAACATGTATCTATGTAACTAAATATTCTTCTGCGTTTCTTTGATTTGGAATTGGAAGCCTAAAGGATTTAGTATGGTTTTTCATAACATTTCGGAACACAAAGGAAATTTTCTGCACTTTTACTGTTAAAACCCCTTGAATATGATGTTTAAATAAATCCTGGTAAACCCAGAATCTTGATTATAGTAGAAGTTTATATATTGAATAGGCGAAAGCATGTTACATTTTCAGGCAAGAATTACTTAATTAAGTAATTAAATTTTGTGAATATATTTCAAATTAGATAATAATGTGATCGAAACCGAGATCAATGGGTAGTATATATGGTATAAGTTGTTTTTTAGTTTCACGCAGTATCTCGAACATAAAAGAGTAGGCAAAAGAAACCTCAAGATGTACTCTAAGACACTCCATTCCCACCCAGACACTCCATTCTCACTAAGATACTTCCGCTCCCCACTTTGGGTGTTGAGTGGCAGAAGTCAACGTCGCTCTTTGCCCTGTCACCACGGCGAGAACCGTGTGATCCCAGCTTAGAATAGGATCACCCTGGTACTGTCAGTGTCATAAGAGGCGAGTACGTGTGGTAGAGTCACGTCGCCAGTAATGGCAACACGCATGGGCAGACTCGACCGGATTAATACCACCCCCGGCATTTAAAACCGGCGTGAAGTAGTGGCCCTTGCCACTGCGTTTCGGACTAGGTAATACCGGGCCCCGGCGCCAAAAAATAAAATTTACTTAAAAAAAATAAGTCCCGCTGAGTCTCTTGAGCCAGTTCTTCTCAGGTCTGAGGCATTAACTTTAGTGAACTAGTGGTAAATTATTTGAGGTTCAAAACGTTTTACAACTTGTCACGACGTCACGACGACCTCAAAATAATAAGAAGTTTTGGATTCTATTTTTATTTTGCTGCCATTATCTTAAAACCTCCTTTGACATAATTCATCAAATTATCAATATAATGTATGTATAACTACATACATGAAATATATAGATGTCAGTTTTAAATACACAAATAAAATTTCAATTATTAGAAAAAAATATAATACTATTGTTTAAAATGAATGGAAACAGCGAGGAAGAGATATATATGGCTGGAGAAGAACAATCATTTAAAAGTAATGTAAATTTAATGATCATCGATGATGAAGATGGCTACAGCGATTGTGGCGAGGCTTTTGTGGGACAACGTTTGTTACTCGATTTCAAATATGATGAAAGTAAATTTGCACGTCAATTACATTTTATTTAGCTTCACGCTGTCTTCCAGGTAGGCAGAGGGAACCCGGAATCTTCCGGTTCCCGAATTCTTAGGCATTGTGTGTAGAGTAGCGGAACTCAATGTCGCACTTTGACTCGCGAGAAAAAGAAAGTTAAATATTTCATTTCCCCGAGGGGGGAATCGAATCCATAACCGTCGCGTTTACAGTGACTCCAATTTACCACCGGACAGCAACCATAATATAAAAACGAATATTAATAAATACACTTTAAAGTTTTAAACAAAAATATTTTTTCCATAAAGATATTGATAACGAAGAAGTTCAAGCTAAATGTTGTGAATTTTGGGACTTTGTTTACAGTCAACCGGAATTCTTGTTACATCCGGTTAGTTTGGTTTGTGTTTTTTTTTATTAAATTTCATACAAAATACAGGGGCACATAAAATAAGGGACAACCATACAACAAAGGTGATTTATTGCCGTTTTTATAGATAATGCTACGGAATCCTTCGAGCACGTTTCCCAACGGTTTTATATTCATATCGGCTTGATGCCTTCACGCGATCTTGAGATTTATGGTCTCGTCCGATTGACAGATGAATGGACAGATGTACAGACAGATAGACGTGAATTTTAAAAATTATATAATCATGAGAGTGTTTTTTTAATGGTTAGAATACCAGTTCCATTTCTGATGACTGTTATGCGGAAAGTGCTAACTACTCAATTTCAAACAAACCAGTAATCAAGGAGAAGACAGCAGTTTCTATGCTGGATTTGATAGAAAAGAAAGGTAAAAGAAATAGATAAAGGTAACATTTCCCATTCGTAAAATAAAGCATAATTTAAAGCAATAAGCTCATGTTTAGGAGATTTAAGAGAAATGGTAGCTCCATTATTAGAATTGAGGCCGTCATGGCGCAGCGATACAAGGGTGTGACTGTAGCGCGACTGTTGTAGGTTTGATCCCCACTCGAGGAAGTGAAATATTTATTTACGTTTATATTTCCCTTTCTTCGCTCTAGTGTCGAGGCAAAAGGCGGCATTGAATTCTGTCACTCAACACGCAATGCTTCCAGAAATCAGCAGAAAGTGGGGAATGGAGTGTCTTAACACTAGGTTCCCTCTGTCTACTCTGCTGTATGCGGGATACCGCGTGAAGTATTATACATTAACAAAAACTTTTTTTAGGTCTTATCAATTGTGCATTTGAATCCAAACTGCCCACCGAGTCGTGCGAAGGGGAGCTGAAAGAATATATCAATAAAACATCTATTACTGATACAACTAAAAGTAATTTATATTAATATTCACAAATAACATTCTGAGCGCGTCGTAGCGCTCTGGCCCAGCGTGCGACTGTAAGCCCTAACGTCTAAGGTCGAGAGTGTGATTCCTATATATTGTTACATCAATAGATCATCGTCAGAAAATTGCAGAACAGAGTGTTTTAACAGTATATTTTCACTGTCTGCACTACTATACTCGTATGCGGGATACAGTGTTAAGCTAAAAAAACCATCATTATCGTTTTACAATCCTGTTTCATATGTAAAGTACTGAGCTTCACTTGTTTACTAGCTTTTTTTCATAACGTTATCCTGTTTTATATTGAATCCCAGATCGTTTCAAAATTTCTAACGGAAATAAAAAGAATAAGAAAAAGCCTCAAAATTCGCCTCCTGGAACACTGTCCTCTACTTGTCAAAAATTACATAAATGGGACCTGGAACATCCTAAGTATATACATTATATTAATAAAATGAATGTTTTTGAATATATTTATTTATATAAAGAATATTATTATGTTATTTAGAAATATAAAAAAAAAAATTTGAACCCAATAGCTGGGTTGGGTTCAATTAAATTATGTCGCCAATCAGTCTTATCTCGAAAATTGGGCCGTGCGTGGAGAAAGGAGTGTCTTCACACTAGGTCGGTCTGCTCGTTATGTGTGTGTAATATAAGAAATATAATAAGAGAATATGGATATATGGAAGCGGAAACAATATATACCCCCGAGTGGCGATCAAACCTGTAACTACTGTGGTGTCAGGTGCTGCCCAATATACGGTGCGGCGGTGTGGCCCTAGTACTATTTAATGTAATGTATTATCACTGCTATCGCACAGTTCATCAGACTTTTTATTTCCTAGATCCATGGCTCCTCCTGGACCAGTACCAGTCATAAGTGAAGAAAATAAAACAAAATAATTACTATACACTTTGCTTCTGCAATGAGCGTTTTTGAAATACATTAAATTTCAATATAATATCGCATTTTTACTTAAAAACAACTTCCTAAAAAAAATATCCTAGGTTAACATATAATCAAATTTACTGCAAAATTGCTTCTATTTTGCAGAAACTATGATTAGCAGTTGGCATCCATTCTTCAACCAGTAAAAACCCTGCCTGTTAAATAGATTCAGACTATTAACTAATATATCATAACTGTAAAAAATGTTTTTATGTTATTTGAGGCCGTCGTGGCGCAGGGCACGAGGGTCTCGGGGGAATGAATTATTGTCTATGAACATCTTCTCTCGGGTTCCGGTACTCGGTACCTGGCCTGGCGTTGAGTTCCACACGCATTGCTCGAAAACTTTGCCGGGAACTGTGATAACTTAACTGGTTTGTTTAAAAAAAATGTGTTCTATAAATTAATATTTAATATATTGTGCGTGTGTGTGGTGTGTTTCCTAAAAACAAAATATGCACTTGACACTAGAAGAATTGTTTGAGTTCCGTCACTCAATAAGGAATATCTGGAAAATCGGAGCGTTCCTTTTAAAAAAATCGGTACTAAAAGAGTCCTACTGACAAAACAAATGTCATAGACAAAAAAATATCAATAAATGGTATGTTAATTTGACAATGGCCAAATTTTGCCTGTACGAGTTTTAAAATGATAAAATTATCCAAGTTTCAGCAAAATACTAATGGTAAATGCGAGTAAGTATTTCAATAACTATATGTCTATGCTGTCTATTATAATACTTATATTATAAGGAATAAGGAAGAATTAATGTAGACTGATTGCGAGGTGGACCCTCCGATATCGGAGGGCGAAGAGTAACGAGCGCAGTGTCTTATCACTAAGTTTTCTCTACAGGAGGTGCTTAACTATAAAAATACGTTTGTTGTTATAGTTGCAAACAAAATTGTAACCGTACAAGCGACCTAAAGAACGAAACTAAGAGGACATCGCCAGATTTGTATTTGGTATGAAAAATCTTACCTAAAATATTTATACATGAAGAATAGAATATCTTGACATTAGATTACTCTGCCTATCCCCCTAAATGAGGGATACAGCGTGAAGCTAAACTAAAATGTTGCTTTTACAGAACATATCTCGCAAAAATACATGTTCACCGCGTCCAAAATCGAAGCAAATGATAAATCAGGCAAAAAGGCTCTTATCTCTGAACTTTCACCCAGGAGGCATTAACCGAACGACATATTTGAAGTACGCAGATTTGGCGAAGAGACTAGGTAATGTACCGTCACGGTAATCTGATTACGAAAACAATACAAATTTGAATTCTTTCACACTTTTTGCCGAATTTTGGAGGTATTAAGCAGTGATTCGACGCAGCATTTCCACGTTACTAGAGTGAGTGAAACTATAAAATATTTGATTTCCTGTAGTGAGAAAAGTTGTGTTTACAGTCGCAGGGATATCGAGATAAAGGTTAAGACAAATTGACGGATATAAGGATATAGATTTCTTTTTTTCATTTCATAAACAGATTTAATTATCACAAAAAGTCCTTTTGAGGTACGAAATCTTAAAAATATATGTTTTCTTTGTAGAATTCATCTATACAACAATGTAAATTAGTAGTATTACAAACAGTGTAAATTAGTCTCAAGACACTCTGTTCTCCTCTAACATTGGTACAAATCTGCAGGTGCGTGGGACGCTGTAAAAGCGAAGTGCCCGTCTTGCGATTGCGGCACTTGCTGTCCGTGTCACACAGACGACTACACGTTCAACTATGAGGTCAATAAAATCTATAAAGACATGAGAGGTTTCGACGCGAGTGTCAAAGAGAGTTGCAAAATTATGAGGATCATGTACGATATCGAGTGAATTTTGTACATTTCACTATAACTTTCAATATATGCTTCTACTTGATAGAATAACGTCTTTAAAACTATGTACGCCAACTGCCTGAACGAAAAATTACTCATTGTCACGTTCCGTCTGAGCCGGGTGTGCAAGCGAGAGCGCGGCGAACGATAGAGAGGCACGATCAGTTTACCGTTCATATTGTTTTTTCATATTAATACAGTGAAACATTTATGAATTTACTAAAGAAAATTAGGGTAAATGCGACAGTTGTGAGAGACTTTTAAAAACATATAAATACTTATGAAATAATACATATGAATACTTATGAAATAATCTAAAAAAGACATTGCGTTTCGTCTGTTCACATCGTGACTTATGTGCATAAATTTTCGCTTAGCTTTTTGCATTATAAATATAATTTCGAACTTGGTGCGGAGTATTTTTTAGTGCGAATCAGGTATTTATACTGATCTGGTAACTCGTTCCTCTCAAAAAATGGAGTAACTAGAAAAAGATAGACAAAAAATATATGAAATTTCTATTTACAGTGTTCGTAGCTCTGGCGTAATGTTTCGATCCGGCAAAGGTTAACATTATATTTTAAGGAGTTTACCAGGCTTTTCATGTCCAGTACACATTGACGGAATACAGTTCCACGTCTGTAAGTAATCAATCCATTAAACTTGTTAAAGATATGAAGCACTAGCGCAGAAATCAAAATAAATTTTAATATAATGGAAACAACGACGAAAAATGTCGATGAAAATTGGTAGAATTGTTTTAACGATGTCACTCGTTATAGTCACTGACGCAGAAAATATTTTATGTAACAGCCAATTGAGTTTCATGTCTCAGAACAATCAACAAATTTCACACTAATTTGGGGATTCCTTTGACGGATTGTAAGCAATTTTAGAAGTAAAAAGAAAGTTGAAAGAAAACTAGACTAGAAAAGAAGACCAGATTTTCGAAGCATTGTAAATGTTATTAGAAGCTTCTAAAAGATTTTCTAAAACATTTTTTTTTTTTTTATGGGAGAGGACAAGGCAAACGAGCGTTCGGGTCACCTGATGGTAAGTGATCACCGCCGCCCACGACCCCATGCAACACCAGAGGAGCCACAGGAGCGTTGCCAGCCTTTTAAGGTGGAGATGAAGGGCATCGGGGCCCGGCATTACCTAATGCGAAACGCAGTGGCAAGAGCCACTACTTCACGCCGGTTTTAAATGCCGGGGGTGGTATTAAATCCGGTCGAGTCTGCCCATGCGTGTTGCCATTACTGGCGACGTGACTCTTCCACACGTACTTTAGTCGCCTCTTACGACACCGACAGTACCAGGGTGATCTTATTCTAAGCCGGGACCACACGGCTGACTTCACCAGAGCGAAGAAATGAAAACATAAATAAATATTTTCTTTCCTCGAGTGGGAATCGAACCCGCAACCAGTCGATTGTGCAGCACAATTTGTACCACTGCGCCACGACCAGCCTCAAAAACAACAACATCTTCTTACTTAGATAAAAAAGCGCGGCGTTAAGTTACGCCTCTTAATTCGTAATGGCAGTTGAGTGGTGGAACTCAAAGCTATAGTTAAAAATAGCTTAAAAATTGATAAAAACTATTGCCGTATGTTATCCATATATTATCCACTTTACAAATGCCCGAAAATGTGAGCGTCGAAAAATTTACAGGCTTCTAACATAACGGCCTTCATTGTAAAGGTGGTTTGACACCTTGAAGCGTTCGCTATAATAAATTTAAAATAAACACTACTTCACGCCTTTTCCAGCATATCGAGACATGTAAGAACTTAATAGCATAAAGCTAAAATAAAAAACTAGACGTAGCTATTAACTAAATAAAAAAAAATATATAAGAATTACGTGGATTTTCTGCTGGTAGAGTAGAAAAATAAAGCTCGCTCAACTGTACACAAAATATCTTGAAATTTTGGCTTTAATGGGGAACGGTGTATCATAGTATTAGGTTCCTTCTGTCTACCCTGTTTAGTGCGGGAGGCACATAGACAAAAATATTTTACAAATTTCGTTGGAGGTTCGCCCTTATACTAATGTTCATAAAAATGAACGCTTAAGCTCAACGACGCTACAAAGGCTCTCATGCCCTCAGTCCTCAGTCCTCTGACAGAATGAATTAAGATTAAATCTCACAGAAAAGGTTTACAAAAGCACAGGATTAATCTAATCTCATAATATGTAATTTTGAATTACGCACATATTTCTTTAATAAGATGAGATATAGAAACGCTGATTTATTTTACTTTTTTTCGTGTCTCTTGTCCATAACTGCAAACTGGTGACAAAGACTTATCTTAATCTATCTACCAATGTAAATCTCTACTAATATGGTAAATAGAAGAGTTGGTGTGGTCGAATGGGCCAAGTCAGAACCGCTCAGTGTTAGAGTTAGTTATGAATATAAATATATGAATAATATATTTTTCATTCATTCATTCATGTTGTATAGCAGAGAATGCAGAGGGAATTAGTCAATATAGTGTTCAAACACTTCGCTCTCATTAAGATATTTCCGCTTCTTGAGTGGCGGAACTAAACCTGCTTAATAAATTATTTTATAATGAAAATACGAAGCTGTGAAGATAATACTAAACCACAAAATATTCTAAATTAAAAAAAAAATAAATGTTACATTTTCATATTTGATTCCTGCCGTGGTTTCCTATTCCACTCAGACATTCGGAGTCTTTACAACTACGGAACTGCGTAACCGAGTTCGAGTAGCCGCTATATATTCTTTGAAATATTTCTTGACAGCACAGAGCATAACTCTTTTCAAGGAGAAATAAACTAGTTATTCTCTGGTACATTTTATATTTTTATTGTTTCATAAGTATGATATAAATTTTAAAACATGCGATGTTTGTGGATCCCGCCTTACTCGAGGGAATGAAAAATAAATAACAGCGTTCCCATGTACCTTGGCTTGACATGTCCACTCGTTCCCATTAAGACACTTCTGTTTCCCATTTTCCTTCGAATTCTAGAGACATTGCATGTAGAGTAGCGGAACTCAACGCCGCGCCTTGCTTCGACATCAAAGCAAAGAAACGAAATTTGTGCCTCCTGGCTTTTGACAACTTCCTCGTATTTAATTATAGTTAATGAAAATTTGTAACAAGTGCAGTATGACTGATAAGTCTGGGCCACAATAAAATTAGACTTTTCAAAATTTTGCTCATTATCACTCGTAAAGAAAATAGTGAAAAATCTGATAAATCCTCAATCACACAACTTTAACGTGGCCATGACTCGTCAATCGTGTTATAAACGGTTATACCGCTGTGCAAAAGATATATGAATACATGGCTCGGAAGCTTTCATACAAATTTTAATCCCTTATTTAATAATCTCTTGAATAGGTGACCTCTATAGGTGACCTTGCGGGTATAGTTGACCCGCAAGGTCACCTATACACCACCTCAAGACACTATATCAACGATATAATTTTTTTTATATTCAAGAGCCCCTTGGTAAGACATTTCACGGTGT
This sequence comes from Heliconius aoede, assembly GCA_037355905.1. Lineage (NCBI taxonomy): Eukaryota > Metazoa > Arthropoda > Insecta > Lepidoptera > Nymphalidae > Heliconius > Heliconius aoede. Next base: position 537,401 of record JBAIZZ010000248.1, on the reverse strand, counting down.
TCGATTCTGTCATTCAATACACAATATTTTGACTTCTGTTAGAAATCGGAGAAGGGTTTGTCTTGGATAAACAAACCAACCGAAAAGGAGGAAGATATCCAGTAACACTCGATACAAATGCAATTAATGATAGTGATGACAGTAAGAATCTAGTTTCATAACATTCCGGCGTTGGGTTCCGCCACTCAGCACGTAAAATTTAGAATTGGGACGAAAAATGATAAAATAAATGTTTTGAAACTACATTATTTCTGCCTGTCTTCACTGGTTTTGTATATATGTATAGATACAGAATAGAAATAAACGAATAACAAAATAATAAACAGAAAAGAAAAAGAGGAACTAAAAATATTGAATATTTTATTTACTCGAGTGGGTATTGATCCCACTACCTGTCGCGTTTATAGTCGCACGCTTGTAACTCTGGCCACCATTGGTCTTACGTACATATATTGGTAATGTACAGAATTGTACATTAAAAAAGCAACTTCAAGCTTGGTAACAGTAAAAGGGTAGTAATAGTTTGAGACGAACGGCGGAACTCAACGCTGCGCTTCATCTTCCAGAATGAACCCACGACCGCCATATTTACAATTCACGATTCCACAACGGCTTTAAACACAGTAGGTTTACGAGATAAACAGATAACTTTTATCAAACAAGCAAAATTTAATTTCGCCTGCATCGGGTGTAGTTTGCTAATAATTACTACAGTAATCGAATTGCAAACTACCTCGTAACATTCCACAAAGCGGCCGCACGCCACCCAACAAATGTTTGCCAAAACCTAGACTAACTTCGAAACTGAAATGGTGATCAAATTAAAATTCTACTTCATGCCATATTACACTAAAAAATAGCATTAATGTTTAATGTAATGTGTAAAACATTTAAATGATAGGACTCGAACCCACGACTTTTAGATACATCAAGATACTCAAGTTGCAATACATGTTTTTATACGATCACTCTGTTGTCTGTCTGTCATGACCAGGAATATTAGGAATGCTTGGAGATATCGAGTTGAAATGCAAACCATATATATAGATGTATGGTCCCATGACTTCCTGATAAAAAATATATTTCTATATTTATTTACGAAAACGATATGGCCCAAGTGGGGATCGAACACACAAGCGTCGTGTGTCACACGCTTGTACTACTGCGCCACGACGGCCTCAAATATTCTTACTGAAAATTGTTTATTACGAAATTAAGTACATTAATCTGTTTGAATGGACAAAGAAAACACCTGCTACTTGCCAGCTCTCCTATATCAAGGATAATCGTCAGATTTAGAAAATAACCAGAGACTTATTTATATAACAAATATTCGTTTCGAGACCGTCGTGGCGCAGCGGCGCACGCAACCTGTAGCCGCGAAGCATGTCCGTTCGATTTCCATCCATGATACGTATGCATATGAGTATAATATAATTTAAATGCAGTTTAATTTTGGCCAAACTTACCTAAACATTTATAATAAATCCTAATTGGAGCATTTGAAGTGCATTCTCAGTGTAATTTTAATTCACAAAATTCTTACTAAAAGAATTTATAGGTTTATTTTGAAATGAAAATATTTCATAAATTATTATGACACAAATGGCATGACAAAAATAATTATTCCTTGAATTATGTATACAGTGAAGAATTAGAGAACACGCTGTCAGAGCAAAGTTATTAATATATTAAGTATATCATTCCTTTCAGTAGGAATCGAACCCACGATTTATCGGTTTTACAGTCACACGCTAGTGCTCAATAAATTAGAATTAAAGAGATATTTTTGATAACCGGCGGTTGGCATCTCGCGGTGAAGATTATTATATATGTATGTAAAATAAAATACTATATTGTAGGCTTGGAAAGAAAAAAAAAAATCTTTGAAGGTGTTTGATTACATCACAGTATGAAATGAGAATTGAATCCTTAAAAATCGTGTCTAGCAATACATTTTTCCACTGTGCCACAATGATCTCACCTTTTCAGAGAGTCGAGGGATATTTCGGCCAAATATCTGTTTTATATCTTCAGGGCTGGTTTTCGTAATTCTTTTCCTGTTGTAATAAATCTGAGCCATTTTGAGGACTTCAGTATTATTTTCCATATAAAAGGATAAAATATTTTTACCGTATCTAATATATATTTTTTTTGTAGTTTCACGCTATATCCCGCGCACAACCTAACCTAAAGAAATAATCTAATGTTAATATACTCCGTTCCCCACTTTCTGCTGAATTCTGGGAGCATTGCGTGTTGAGTGGTGGAACTCAACGCCGCGCTTTTGCCTCGACATCAGATCGAAGAAATGGAAATACAAATTGAAATAAATAGTTTGTCTCCTCGGGTGGCAATCGAACCCATAACCAATCGGTTTTACAGTCACATTTTGTGCTCCTGCGCCACGACCGACCTCATATTATTAATTTTAATAAGAATATTAATACATTTTCTTGTAACTTGTAAAATGTACCTATAAAAATTGCTTAGTGGGAAACGGAAATGTCTCAATAAAAACTAGCTTCCCAGGTGACTTTTCCTTAGGCTGCCGGGTGTGGGCTACAGCGTGAAGCTAATAAATATTTTTAATAATGCCATCGCAATAGGAGACTCAGGTGGCTCATTAGATTTTATACGCGATGGTTATGGCTTCGATCTTCAGTCTGGGGAATGATTATTTTCAAATGTGTTTCTAAACAATTTCTTGCGATAAAGCGCGTCGTTGATGTTCCCCACTAATTTCAAAAGCTGTTATTATTTCCCATAAAAAATTAAAATTATGTATTTTGTTTTTTTTATTATGATATAGCAGGGAAGAGAGAAGGAAACCTGGGAGGCTAGTATTAAGACAGTCCGTCTTCCATAAACTCTTCCGTTCTCCATTTTTTATTTATTAGACATTTTGCATTTTGATTGGCAGAACTCAACGCCACACACGCCTCATTAAAAAAACTTGGAATGAACAATTACAGGATCGTCTCTACAGCCACACCTTGTGCCTATGCCGGCTTCAATGTTTTTGTTGCAAAATATTTTTTCGAGCTCACCGAACAATCTCCTGATGAAATATTACAAATTATAAAAGGGATCCTCAAATTAATAACACCTAATGGCCGAGAGAAAAAAAAATCATTCATCAAACGTCAAATACATTTCATTTCTATACGGCTTTTGTAAACCCATCTCCTCTATATCTACTCTATTGCGTATAGGTGTAACGGTGGGGGGTGGAGGTGCCAAAAATGATTGAAACACACATAGTACAGGACTTTTTTTTAACAAAATATATAAACAAAAGAGAGTTGATTATTGAAACTAAATTTTATACGGACGAACTTAAGTTATTTTTGTTTTGTATGATAATGTATTTCTCTTGATAGTAATAAATATATAAATTAAGAATTCGTCGAAAAGTTGGATATGGAAGTGTCTGGAAGTGTCTGTCATGGGCTCAACATGGGTTCACTCTACCCACCACAAATATGAACGCTGTGTAATATTTTTCCCGATAAGAGGACTAAAAAAAAAAAGACACATTTCAGATTCATCCAAACCAAGTCTTCAGCTTTATAATGTGAAATATAGATTTATATACATTCCACATAAACTTTGTTCTTTACCAGGATTAAAACTTACAATGACGTCATACAAGTAATTAGTTGAAAAGTCACAGTAATATTTTAATTAATCGTAACAAATAACAAAGTTACAGATAATTGAATTCAGTACGGTATTGTTTCAGATAAAAAATGAAAGAAATACGCCAAATAAATACTAATATTCCTTTTATATTCCGTTATGGCACGTGTTTTATGTATATTATTTGTTATTTTTTTCTTAAATATTGGTAAGTGAATAAAATTAAACCCAGAATTTTAATCATAAATCACTTATTATGAAAAAATTTTTCTGTCCGTCTGTCAATAGAGTAGGCAGAAGAAACATAGTGTTAATTGTCTGACCGTAAATGCAACGGTTGTGGGTTTGATTTTCACTCGAGGTAATGAAATATTTTTATTTTCTGACGGTACTAAGTGTTTTAACACTAGGATTCATTAGTCATTTCATAATCTCCTTTTCTTATATTTTTCAATCATAATTTTATTTCCAAAATTTTAGTTTTGGGACAAAAATTCCGGTGTGACTATAAATATGACGGAGAAGTGGACGGTTGGCTGAAGTTTCACATTATTCCCGCAACCTGGTACGACGCCCGACTACGATGTCACTTAGAAGGTAAAATTTAATTATTTTGGCATCTAAATGTAGATGTCCATTGTCGCACTTTGGTAAGACAGACCGCGGCGTTGAGCTCCACGATTTAATTCACAATATTTTGAGTTCACCTGAACAGCTGAGAACAAAAAGTGTTGACACTAGGTTCGTAACTTAAAGTTAAGAACCTAGTGTCTTTTTACTACTGTCTTATTTTTATTCATAGATTCAATCTTAATTCTAGGTGCAGATTTAGCTTCACCATTAAGTGACGATTTACGTGATGCTATACAAAATATAGCGTTTCGAGAAAATAATAGAAGCGATATATTTATTGGTGTCCACGCCACACTTTCCAAAGGAGATTACTTTTCTATTGAAGGTAAAGGTAAACAATTGTATGAGTTTAAGAAATATTTTAAATGTATGCTTATATACGTTATATAACAATAAAAAATCATACCAAAACCATGAGGCCAGTGATGGCGCTAGGATCCAAAACGTGATTTTACACGTGACTGGTTTTGGGTTCGTTCCCACTCGAAATAATAAAATATTTAGTTAAATTTATATTTTCATTCAGAATTTGGTAGTAAATAGAAGATTCCTCCAGAATTTGGTAGTAAATAGAAGATTAGTGTCTTCTTATGAATCTTAACACTAGATTTATTTGCTTACGCTACTTTGTGCGGAATGTAGCGTAAAGTTGATATGATTTGATTTCCTTAAATTTATAACAACGTTATAATTCCTTCCCCCTAGTAGAAACAGAACCTACAACTGCCACGTTTACACTTCTTTGCACGACGACGGTTTGTTAATTTTCTTACTTTTAAATAACAGGAGTCCCACTATCACAAATTCCTATCAATTGGGATATAGGTGAGCCCACTAATTATATGAACCAAGAAAGCTGCTTATATATGACACCTGAAGGCACTATCGGTGACATGAGTTGCAATCAAACGAGGCCGTATGTTTGTTATAAGAAAAATGAAGATGAAGAAATGGTGGTAGAATGTGGAACACTTGATAAAGGTAAAATATAGAAAAAAGATATAATAACATCTTTGAAATTAATAAAACCCTTATCCTCTGGATTGGTGGGCATGAATTTTTTTTTAGCTTAACACTGTATTCTGCATATATTGAAACAGACTGAGGGAACCTAGTGCTAACACAGTCCGTTCTCCAGCTTCTAACCCAAATTTAGAAATATTGTCCTGAGTGGTGCTCCTCAAATTGAGGAAATGAGAATATTTTATTCTCCGAGTGGGAATTGAACCAACCACCGTAGTGTTTAATGTCAAATGCTCTAATGATAGCTTTATTTATGAAACCGACGTTTCTAATAAGGCAACAAACATAAGATATTTGAATTTTTGTAGAAAATATCCAAAAATTTTCCTTTTCAGAATATGTATTCTCTAACAGAACAGGTAGTTGCTACAAATACCACACTGTGCCTCGCGTTTACTCCCGTGCAGTCATGGCGTGTTCTGCTGAAGGGGGGTATCTCTCCATCATCAATAGTAAAATAGAGGCTATTATTATAAAATACCTGTTTTCTCTCATCCCTTCACCTGGGATTATAGGACCATATCCAGCCGACGAGGCGTATTTAGGATTTAACGATTGGAACGAACATGGGGAATGGTTGACTTCTCATGGTAATGTTCAATGTTTCATATTATTGTATATTAGAGTATTTTATTTGAGATTACGAAGCCATCGTGGGAAACAGCAAATACTCTGACATCTCTGACCTCGAGGACGGAGAAGAAGAATCAACAGACATCATTATTGATGTTACTGATGGCTTCTACTTGTATCATATTGGCCATAATCACGCCTTTTGTTGTCATTCTACATGTTCTTGAGATTCTCAGTGGATAATCAACTGGCTTCCTCATGCATCCGGGTCTCACTGGCATTTAATATAACTTCTATCAATATTAATTCTAGGAGAAACCCTGAAAGCAGCTGGTTACGAGAAATGGTCAGCTGAAGAACAGGATAGTAGCAATGACAACGAATATTGTGGGGGAGTAGACCGTTCAGGATTACTATTGAATTTAAACTGCGATATACCTCATAGGTTTTTTTGTGAGAAGAATCCTATAAGTTTGACATTATGTTATATAGAAAAATAAATGTTTTTCGCTTGTTTTAATGTTGCAATGTAAGTTTTTATAGTCTGTTATGTCTCAAATACAATGACAAATTAAGAGTAAAATAAATATTTTTATTAAAATGGTGGTATTTTTATATAGTCGTGTCGTGCCTCTAGAGTAGATCCTGGCAACCACTAGGGTAGACTATGATAATTGGTACATACTACGTTATTATCTTTAGGTATAGGTAATCAGTTCCATTTTTTTAAAAGATAACAAAAATCTTTTTATTGCCCCGGGCTAAGTCATAAGTCATAATTAAATATTTAACATTTTTTTGCTTTATCCTTGAGGTATGCTACTCAATATGTAATTTCTGCAGAATTCGTTGGAAAATGGGAAAAGGAAGTGTGTTAATGGAAACGAAGTCTTTCAATACTAGGTTCCCTCTGCCTATCCATTCTATGCACGCGTTTAAATGGTGGCAGTAAGTGGTTACCGGAGTATCGAGGTAATGCTTATATTAAATTCTTCCGAGCGAGAGTCGAACCCAGAACCGTTTAAAGTCGCACGTTTGTGCCCATGGGCCAAGGCCACAATATTTTTCAAGCAGTTTTCAATGTATAAAATTTCTCTGTCATACTTAAATATTTGCAGAGCTGATATTTATTTGCACAAAGTTGCATTTCCAACGTCCTGTATATTAAAAAAGCTCGGTATAGTTTCAAAAGCTATGATTATAGAAATACAAATATATGTAATTTAAAACTGTTTTTTATATCTTCATTTCTTTGCTTTAGTGTCAAGGCAAGGCGCGGCGGTGTTTTCCGCCACGAAATGCCTTTAGAATTCGGTGGAAAGTGGGAACCGGAGTGTCTTAACACTGTTTTCTCTGCCTACTTTGCTGTGTGCGGAACACATATATACAATTGCAGTGTACGGTTATATCCAGAGCAAGAAAATGAAAAAAAATAAATACCCGAATGAGCATCGAACTCACAGCCGTTTAAAGTCTAGTCCATTGCGCCACAGTGACGTTACTTTTGCTATTTGCCTTTTGCCTTTGAAATAGACGGTTAGGTTTTGATATATTTAAGAGGGTCACGTAAATGATACGTTGGCAAAGGAAAAGGCAGAGATTGATGACGAGCGAGGTAAATGGCGACTTGGGACCATATTTTGGCTGGAACACTTTATTCAATTTTGAATAATATTACTATAGCGTATACGAAGCCAGTCCTGGTGCAGGGCACAAACGTGCTGCTGTAAACGTGACAAGGTCGTGGGTTCGATGTGCACTCGACAAAATGAAATATTTATATATTTTCATTTCTTCGTTCTGGCAATAAGGAAAAGCATGGCGTTGAGTTCCGCTACTCATTACACGATTCTTCCAGCATTCGCCGGAAATATAAAATGGAAGGATCTAAAAGCAGGTTCCCTTTGCCTACCTTGCTAACTTAATATTACTTTATGTAATATTTGTATTATAATTAGTTTTAAACTTATGTACAGTGAAGTTCTCTAATGAGATGCTTGTCTCGATTCAACTTGCCTCGAGATATGTTTTTTAAACAACTTTCGAACTAATTAAGGAAATTAGCCCAAAGTCAGTTTCTTTTGGAAAAAAATATAGTCATTCTCAGTTATGGGCTATTCTATTATGTATTGAGCCAACCGAGTGTTCCGTACGAAAATTGGATGTTTTACGTTGTTGCGACCGAACCCAACGTCACTCACTTTGAAATTCTTTTCAGCTTCAAGTTCTATTCCGCATATTGCAGGGCACGTAAAAAAACCTAGTTTTAACACACTCCTTTACCCATATACTGTGTGGAACTCAATGCCGAATTATGTCTCGATAGCCGCTAATGAAAGTCGAGCTTTTATAATATAACAACTATATTTTTATAACATTTTGCTTATATAATACATGTAATTCTATATTGTATAATATTCCATATTGTATAAATCTATATTGTATGTGAACCACGAGTAAACATCTAAAATTAGTTTTTTGAGGAAGCCTTCATCGTTAAAGCTCACGCTAGACATTTATATGAAGTTAAGCTTCTAAAGGTGTATGGGGAAAGGATTTAATAATATATGAAACTACTATTTTGTCTCTTATTATATTATGTTTATATCTTAATAATAATTTCTCTTGCTACTAAATAAAGTCTATTTCAAAGTCAAAGTCAGAGGCAAATATTTTAACAAAGATGAAGAATTATAAAAAAGAATCTCTCTTCATGGAGGAGAGACATAAGCGTGTGACTGTAAACGCCATAGGGATTCTCACTCGGAAAAATGAAATATTTTTAATATTTTGATTTGTTAGTTCTGTTAACACTCATCAGGAAGTATCTTGACTGCACTTGGAAAAATTTGGACCCAATGGGATTCAAACATACAACTTTTGGAAGCCGCCTAAGTTTTAGTCCGATTTACAAGGGACATGCGTTCGATCCCCGTTGCGTTTAACATTTCATATTTTTTCTTTTAATTATTAATTATTCTTTTCTAAGTTTGTGGTAGCACTTTAAAATTATTTTTTTAGCATCACTCTATACTGGACGTAGCAGGGTAGGCAGAGGGTATCTGGGAAACTAGTGTTAAGACACTCCGTTCATATTAATACACTTTCATTCCGCACCTTCCACCGAAAAAAAAAATTAAATACTTATAATTCCACTGACAGCCTCTATAACTGCAACTTTGATTTACAGCTGTATTCGAATCTATCAGCAGTTGTTCTGTCAGCTATTAAGGGATTTGAGTGATTTAATAGTTCAGTGACGGCCTAGTTCCAGCCCATCCATCAAATGATGCCTCCTCGAGGTAAACATGTGATTCTATCAATAATGTAGTGTATACAATATGGTGGTTGTGGGTTCAATTCCGATTTAAAGTAATGTCTGTATTCATTTATATCGGAACACTATTGTCGCAAAACTAGTGATCAGCTCGCTGCTTCGCCCGCTTGTATTACAAAATTATTTATATTCTCAATTACATGAACTTTATATTATATATAACAATATCTATACATCTATTTATGAAATATCTATATATAACATTATTATTTTTTAGAAAATGCCCTAATATTATAAACTAATAAAATTTCAGCCAATTTTATACTAGTGTTTTTAATTTTTTTGCTTTGCTTTAATTTTTTTGGTTATAAAGCCCTAAATGCTTGTACATTTAGGACTTTATAACCAATTTTTATTAGTTTCTGAAAAAGTAAATATTAACACCAAGTTTCCTATATATCTGATAACCTTTACAGATCATACTTCTAATGTAATTAAGTTTACTGAACTCAAAACAACAAGCTGACATTATTACAGACGGTATAAACTACTTCATTTTCAAAGTTTGCTTTATTGAGTGGAAAAAAATCAATAGGAATTGTATTTATGCTTAATATAATCATCAGCTTCACGCTGTATCCCGAACACAGCAGGGTAGGCAAAGGGAACATAGTGTTAAGACACTCCATTTCTGCTATATGCAGGATACGATGAACCCAAAAAACTAAACGTTTTTAAAATACAATGTACAAAGCTTCAAGAAAAGGACCTCGTCAGATTGAGTTCTCTACATATATGTATTGCGTGTATATCTTCCATTTTGATGCAAAAGACTGTAAGGCTTGAAGCATTTGAAGTTTTCTTGAATTTTTCATGAAATATTTGAAAATATTTTATAAATAATGTATAAAGGTTTTGTGATGGATTTCTATCTAATATGAAGACTAACTTTTGCTAGCGGTTTCGACGCAAATAGAAAAATATAAATAATAATGTATGGCACTTTAAATGTTCGAGGCAGGTGACATTGGAACGATGACCATGATGTAATACTCTCACACACTCAGGATACAGCGAGAAGATATAAGCAAAAGAATAAGTATTTCCCGAGATTGGAGTGGTCAACCAGACAAATTCTCTAAAAATCTCTCTAAAAATTGTTTAACTTATAACTAGACTTTCCACTGACTGCATTGCAATAAGCGGGTATATCCCGCTTATCCGCGTGAAGCTACTAAAAAAAAATCATACAAATATTTCGGGACAGCAAATATAAGTATCATTTAAAACATTTCCATTTCATGTTGAACAATGAAAAACTTGAGAAATGAGCGCGCGATTGCCTCGGAATGAGTTTTACGTTCAAAGAACCTGCTCTCTCACAAATTAGTTTACATGTATTATAAAAATCTCTTTTCAACAGTCGCTTTATAATATTTAAGGAGAGTTATTTTATTTATCTTTATTTTTTTTTCAAATAGAAGTATATTCACATTCTGCTCAATGGCTAGTCGTGGCTCAGGGGCAAGAGTGATCGACGGCAACGCGACAGGTTGTGGATTCGATTCCTAATCAAGGATATGAAGTATTTAATATTATAATTTTACATAATTCGTTCATTCTTGTTCTGCAAGCAGCGTGGCGTTGAGTTCTGCCATTCTACACTTCTTCAATAAATAGATTATCTGTTAAAATCTAGTAATTTTATGTTTGCTTTGGTTTGTCCACTGAATCCGAAAACTTATACCTCCATTTTCGTCATTTAAAAACCACTTCGTGACGTTAGCAACCTATATAAAAATCTAAATAATGTGCTGCCATTCAATTTGATATTTTATTTTATCAAGTATTATATATAGTTTACGATATTATATGGACTTTATTATGTCGTTATATCGATACTTAAATAGCAGTAAAGTGTTATAGCACGTGTTTATATGACGTCAATTTTTATGTCCATTTTCGCTTATAAATTTATAATCGTCAACTGTGAGTTTGTGAAAAAACGCGATAGTATGGGTTTATTTCCAGCCAGGGGTATAATTTTTCCTCATGTTCTCGCTCTAGTAACAAGAGAAGTAGTCGACTAGAGTGATGAAATTTAAAAAGAATTTCCTCCCATGAGACTTGTATACATTACTGAAAAAAGGTAAACGACGTGTCGCTGCGCCATGACGGTCTCGTCCATCTCACAATTTGTCCATATGCCACAAAAGACAAGTTGTCAAGTACTATTATAACATTAGCATAATTTTATATCGAAAAAAGCCATTTTACATAAAATTTCTGAAATTGTTTCTTTACAGTAAATTATTGTTATAAAACAAAAATTTAATCGTGACGCAGTGAAATAGGATAACTAATTCTAAATAGGATCGTGGTTAGAGAGAGTCTCGTAGAGTTCCATCACTCACGAAGCGAAAAGTCTTGAAAAGTTGAAAAGTATTTTTTTACTATTTATAATATAAATTCTTTGATAGGAAGCAGCGCTCTCATTTTCACAGTTTCTACTGGAAATAATAATCCCAAAATGATACTAATGGCCCTATTAGACTCGTAACGACGTGCTATTAAACTAGTAGATACGTGTTAAGAATTTACCAGCCTCCTGACTTACAGATGATATTTAAAAACTACAGGAATATAAAAATGTATTCTCGTGAGCAATATGTAACAGAAAATGGAGGGATAAAATACGATGCCATATAGAAAAAAATAATAAAATCAAATTTTTCCTTTCGTATAAATTTAAATCGGATATCTATTGTATAAATTTTAATCTTAGGGTACATTTACATAGCGTATTGTGCTTAGGTAAATTGATCCACTTGGTATTTGTATATTATTTATCTTTCATAGGACCCGTTGAACAGTAAAGTTCTTTAAAATTTAAAGCAGCTTCACATTTTATCACGCATAGCAGACTATATAGAAGGAACCTAGTGTTAAGAGAGTTCAGTCAAGAGAATTTGAGAGTCTGTACATTGAAATTGAGTGGTGAAACTCAACGTCACGCTTTATCTACAAGAAGAAGATTTTTTTCAACGCCGCGATACTCAATAAGAAAATATTATTTGAAAAAAAAGAGATGAAAAAGTCTTAAAGCAATCTCAAGATTCAAAATGGAATTAATTTATAAGGTAAACAATCACTTTGATTTACGAAAGCGTGACGAAGCAACGCGACGGTGCCCAAATTATATGTAAATAATGTATTGTATTTTCAATAATATTTCAATTTAATTAATTCATATCGTATTTTCTCAGATGCGACTAATCTAGACATGTAAATACTTTTGTAAGTATTAAATCTCGAGGGCATGTGGAAGAACTGAGAAAGCAAGTGATGGTGGTTGATTTTTACTCTAGGAGCTATTATATTCTTCACGAAAGATTCCCTTGATATACTACTGCTATACTAGTCACTGGTTATAGAGGAGGAGCACTGTGAAGTTTTAGTGGGTATTTACATCAAGGTGGGCATTTACCACACGGGCAGTGTGTAAAGTAAAAAAATAGCTTTTTTGTTTGCCTATGTCATTTATAGATTTAAAATTAGGAGTAAATTGGAAACACATTTATATAATATATATCACTACCTTTTTTTTTCCAAGTCAATATAAAATACATATGTCTGTCGTAATGCTTAAATATATATAGCATTAACCTTTGCCCTTTTGGGACTGAAACCCGTGTCTTTCAACCTAGTGTCGCGAGTTTGACACCTCCTAAGCTGATATTTATGGGTCTGTATCTTAAACGAAGGAAAATAATCTCTTTGTGGTCCGTCTGGCTCTCCTTCTGTCAAGATCAATTATCTCAAGATCGCGTGGAGGTGAGGCTGTTATCAAATATCCAGGTATAGTATACGCATCATACATTTATTGTGCACCGCTTTTACTGTATTTTGTATATAAATATAAAATTTCTATGACACTTCTCGTAGACCTATAGTTAATATAATATAAAAATGGTTAAAAGTGAGAACGTACGACACGAAATAAAAAAAACATCGAAATATGGTAATACTCTTATAATATATAATCTTTATAAATTTATGTACTTTATTTCATACAGAGTACATATATCCGATAACCTACAATTCTGAAATAAATTCAGGACTTTTCGATGGGCAACTCCAATTCGGTTCGTTTTGATTCGATTGCTTTAATTAAACAAATAATGAAAATAAAATAATGAATAAATCGTTTACAGAATATATATTTTTCACTTCTACATTATTGATGAACGGAAAAGCTGTGGACAATTTCCATCTCATCTTCTCCCCTTGTAATAGCTAAAATTTGAGATATCGAATTATAATTATATCAGAGTGTTCCATCAAAAACACGACAGAGCCGGTCGAGGTGTATAATCCAATTTAGGCCTAACAGACTTACCGCAATGGACCATCATATCAATTTAGACCGCGGAAATCGATCAATCTTGGCCTTGTTTCAAAATTAGATAATATGCTTTTTAACTTGGACATGTTTTATTGTGTTATCCTGATTTGGATTACACACACAAAGAGAGAGAGAGAGAGAGAGAGAGAGAAAGAGAAAGAGAGAGTGCTTTGATCTTTTACAGCTATATTATAAATGTTTTTTTATGTTTTTTCTAATATTATAAATTAGTCATATCTTTATTGCAATTGCTTAACGTTGTAGCGCAGGTCAGCGTCTCACTTTAAACGCAATGGTTTGGAGTTGGATTCCCAATCGTTGGAATTAATTATTTTTATTTGACTGACACTAGGTCTTTCTGCTTACCCTGATAAAACGTAAATATGAATAAATATATTTTTTTTATTTTGCATGTTATTTGTATCCAAAAATAAAAAAAATAAATAAGTCAATAGTGCCTCAAGCGAAACTAGCAATTAGAGAACGAAGTGTCCAAATATCATATTTATTCGTTCTCCCCCGCTATATGCAGGAACGTGAATTTTATTCTCGTACACTCACTCTCCTGAGACCTGAGAGCGCTTTTATCGTTGTACTTATGGCAACTGTTGATACAATGTAAGGAATGTTGACTTAGCCTTTATATTTAGAGGGAGTCGAAGTAAAATATTTAAAAGGTATAACGTAGTAATACTATTTTAATACCGCTGCTTTGTCAATAATACCGGTACAGTAACTACACAGTATCGTCAATCTTTCTGTTATTCTTCTGTAATACTAACTTGCCACAATGTAACAGTTAAAGCGTCGAAGAGGCGCAGATTTGATTCCCGCTAGGTTTAAACGTGTATAATAAAAGAATACCTTAAAAATTTTATTTTTTGAGACGGCCGTGACGTAGTAACGTATGGCAAGCGCCATGGTTGTGGGTTCGATTCAATAACTCAAAAATTAACTTTTATACTGTATACTCATATACGTACGTATAAGGCTAAAAACTTTGGTCGAATGTGCTAATCTTAGGAACTACTGTTTCGAATAGATATATTGTTTTTATAAAGCAAAAAAAGATTAAAAGATATTAAAAAAATATAATATTCTCCAAGTTTGAGTATTTTCTTAGCAGAACAGTTATAATTAACGTCGCATTGGCTCATGTAGGACACAACGCCACTCGACTCAATGAAGTAAACATGCCCTGAAAACGTTATGAATGCAGGTCGCGTCAACATGTTTTCCTCTTTTTCAGAATACGACGAGTTTTTAACTTTGATGTCGAAACGGTGAATGGAAGTTTTTATTGCTTGCGGTGGTTTTGGGTTCTATGGGAGCTGTACATGTGAACTGCATCACTTCTATCTTCAAAAAGAAGTTGAATATTTAGGATGCTGTACTTTTTAAGTTAAAAGTAACCCTGTCAGTCTGTCTGTCAAGATCTCAGGAACGCTTGGAGATGTCCAGATGAAATTAAAACTATATATCTGCGGCCTCATGATACCCTCAAAAAAGTAAAAAAAGAGTACAAGTTAAAAGTTAAAAGAATCACTGTGCCCGTCTGGCTGTAAAAGTGACGATAACGGGATTCAAGTCGCAAACGGCACTTTACACTAAATTCCCCTTCTGCATACCCTGCTGCGTACGGGATACAGCGTGAAGTTTATTTGATTAATTAATTATCGCATTCTTTTTAAAAAGTGGTAAAATATTAATTCACCATTTAGCAACAAAAAGTGAGTATATAAAATCATGTAGGCAATGTATTGTACTAAATCATTTGCTCGATACGCTCTTTGAGTCCAGTTTAGTCCAATTTAGGTGGACAGTGTCAAGCGATTTCTAATCTTATAATAATAGTTTAAAGTTTATCTTTCATCGGTGATAACTTTCGTATGCGACCGGCGTAGGGTGTAACGGCAATTCGCTACGCTTGACCGCGTTTCGGTATGGAGGGAATGCAACCAATGTACTGGACAGAATTCTCTATAGACATTCGAGCTCTAGTACATATTTTGATATTTATATATATATATATTGTATGTAAGTATATGTTTACGATCACTCTATATATAAACAAAAAAATATTACTAGTCTTTTATCAGCTTCACGCTGTATCCCGCACACAGCAGAGTAGGCAGTGGGAACTTCGTGTTAAGTCTATCCGTTCCCCACTTTCCGTCGGATTCCGGAGGCAATGTGTGTTGAGAAGCGGAACTCAACACCGCGCTTTGCCTCGACAGCAGAGCGAAGAAATGAAAACAAAAATTAAAATAAATCTTTCCTTTCCTCAGGTTAAGATCAAACCCACAACCAATTTTTTTTATGTTATTTCTTCTCAATATTAGTCTGTGACCTACATAGATAAAACGGAAGCAGTGAGTAAGCCCACAAAATGTTCAGTGAAAAATCAAAGCCTTATCTTTTATACTTAGGATAACGGTTTGTTACTATACATGATTGAACAAAGTGGATGGATTCACGCGGACATTTCTACATTTTTATTTGTTTTTTTTTCACTCTTGTAAAACACTCGGCGAAATGCGGAAATCTGAATTTGTATTCGGTAAATTTTAGTTGAAATATATTAAATCCTCTTTTGTATGCCTCCAGATATTTCGAGTAAGAGTCTACTCAGTTATCATCTATTCCGTAACAAAAAAACACTGTTGACGACAGCCAAAATGCAACTAAATTGAAATTCGTTCTTACTTTCTGGACACCAAAGATTTTGAGGTTCTCAATCAAGTTTGCAAAAAGGTAAGGCAAAACAGAGTGTCTTAATTTTCTGCCAATTCTCTGGACTCTCTCAGTATATTCTGAATTTTATATATAGTTCTATTTTTTCACGCTGTGTCCCGAGCATAGAACGGTAGGCAGAGAGGTAGGATGAAAATAGTAAGAAATAGCTAAATGTGTTTGTGGGTTTCTTTACTTAGTCGCTTTGCTTGTCAACCCTCGATCGTTCAGCTTGTTATAATGTAAACATTTTTTTTTTGTAGAACACGATGTATATTTTGGTAACGGTATATAACCATTTAGGACTATACACACACACAACCACACAACAAATATACAAACAAAAATATATTTTGTAAGCAAATTTCTATACAAACCTTTTCTGTGTCAATTTCAACTCCCAAAAGATAATACGTTGCTATTATTCACGTGGTAAGTCCTGGACTTTCCACGTGAATCGTAAACAGCAGAATTTGTTTGTTTTTGTGGCTTCTATGTTTCTAGTACCTAACATATTTGAAATCATTTTTTTTAAATGTATTATTCTTATACTAGTCGTCTCCCGCAACTTCGTTTGTGTGTAGCTTTACCTTATTACCAGAGTGAAGAAATTAAAATATTAATAAATAATTACCCCAAGTGGGAATGGAATCCACAACCTGTCACACTTACATTCACACGCTTGTGCCCCTGCGCTACGACTAGCTATTATGACTTGACAGCGTTGCAGTCCAGAACGCAGAAGGTCACCTTGAACGGACGGACGTGATTTACGTTGTAATAAGTGAATGCCACTTTTTATGTCTCTTTGCAGTATGCAAGAAAATTTATTGAATTGGACTTTGATAGTTCAATTTACGCGATGCAGTAATTTTTCAGACGAATTAAATTTTTTTTATGTAAAGTCTATAGTTTTATTTTTCAGATTCATTTTGTATCCCGCATATAACATGTAGGATAGACATACAGAATCTAGTGTAAAAACATTTCATTCTCCGCGTACCGTTATTGGAGCCGAGTGAGTGTCTTAGCATTATATCTTTTATTATTCTTATATCTCTCTGCCTAAACCAAAGAAAAGGTAACATAAAAAAAACTAAGACGAATTTTCAATTTCTAAATAAAGCTGCGAAGCCCGTGTTGTGGCATTTAAAGTTCCAGATCCAGTAACTTTCGTTCAAACTTTGTTTTTCTTAGTTTCTTTATTTAAATTAACAACTTGGTAGAAGTAGTATCGCTGTGGTTGTTAGAAAGCTTAAGTTAATATTAAAAGATTAATTTAATTATGAATATTAATTAGTGTACATTTTTATGTATTACATTTAAGACAGAGGAAAAGCTCACTGATTCACGAGTGTGTTGTTAAAAACAGCTATAGTAGTTACCTCGTTACAAAATTGAAAGTGAAAACTAGCCACGATGGTCCTTTACTATAGAATAGTAAAAGCCAGTACATTTAATGTCTTATCATTTGACCCAATGATATCTCAGTTGATGGGTGACCGGATACTGCAGCCCACAGGGTCTCAAAGGCCAAGCTTTCATTTCAACCTTATATCTGTATAGAGCAATGTTATATGTATTTAAGGACGTAGTGGCGCAATGGGACATCGTCTATTATTAAATAATATACTTTATTGTACTATTTATTATATAAATATTTAATTCGCAAATTGGACTTATCTCTATGAGAAATCTCTTCCAGCCAACCAGTGAAAGTGGATGAGTTACATGTAGCGTTACAAGTCGATCTAGGTATATGATTCAATTCAATGTATTTCAACTCGGTATATCCAAGCGTTCCTAAGATCAAGACTCTTGACAGACAGACAGACGGACTCAAAGTGATCTTATAAGGATTTCTTAATTTTTTACAATTTACAGAACACTAAAAAGAAACTATTATAAAATTAGTTAATGTATGCGGAAACATTTTATTTCATTTTTAATCGCGTCCCCTATTTTACAGGAGGACAGGATATATTACGCAAGAGTAAGACTATCAGGTCCGGTCAGGTCAGGTCAGCTTATTCGTGTAATGTTCAAGTATTTTACTGTCGACCAGAAATAACATGTTAAAACGTAAATTAATTAGATATCTTATATTTTTTGAGTATAGTTTGAGCAACGTCTCGAAATTGGACGGGACAACGAAATAACATCGTTTAGGATATCTCTGCCTATCCTGTTATTTTCATGAGGTAACTCAAGCCATTATAGAGATACTATTAGTAGCACTAATATGTTAATTTCAGCATATAATATTTTATAGATTTAGATACTTTTTTTTACGATCAGTGGCGAAACTAATTTACATATATTTTTTCTTTATTGTGATTAGTGGTGCTTTGTCGTTACTATGAAGATGAAATTAAATTAATCTGTTTCCCCGAGTAGGAATAGAACTCATAACCATCGCGTGTACAGTTACGCTATGACGACCACAATAGATAGAACATACATATATTGAAATGTGTATATGTAAAATCGTAACTTTTCTATACAAATACGAAACAAACGTTCTGTAAAGAGAACTTAGTTATAACTTTACTATCTGCAAGGAACAGAACGGCTGGAACATGTGATACTGATGAAAGTTTCCTTTGAAAACGTAAACACAATATAAACTATATTGTGTATCGAAACTATCTACTTGAAATGATTATAGACACTGTTGGATTCGAATCTTTGACCATTTTCAATAGACTACTTTCCCTCTGCCACTATATGCCTTATCCTAATATATAGTTGGTGTCTTATGCCGGAGAAGAACTGCATCAAGAAATCCTACAGTTTTTTTCAATCAACATTAATTTATTTATGATAATGATATCTTTGAAATAGGCTGGAACACATAATTTGTGCCACAAGCATGTTACAGGAATCCAGGAATCGCTGAAGTCATTGTGCTGCGCGTCGGTGCCTGCATACCTCGTCCGTTATTATCAATTTCTTCATAGATATCCTCCAGGGGGGTCCTCATGGTTTTTACGTATGGTTGGTTTTATTAAAAAGCATTTTCTTGATGTTTTAAACTATCAGCCAATTTCAGCTCTGTCGTCAGATCCTGGTCACTTGAGAAAACGTATTACTAGCCCTAAATCTATGGTTTTACCATTAAGTATCTTCACTTTTCCATCATCAGACCAGCTCGATTATACGGTATTTATTGTTTTGTCACTATTGAATATTATACTTAACTTATGTTTTATGCATAGCATAAGTGACCGAAATGAACCGTTTGTGAGAACTTATAGTCCTGAACTATATTCCATTTTTTTTCCATTCCGAAATCCTCTTTCAGTGCTTTGTTATATTCTATGTCAAATATGTCTTTTCTACGCGGAACAACGCAAACTAACTTTCAAACTGCAACTCTTTTATAAATTAAAATTTTCTAAATTTTTTTTGACTGAAATGAATAGAGATACTTAAAAAAAAATAGGAAGCAAATATTTTTTTGAATTTTTGTGCTGCTTGTGTGTGTGATCACACTTATCTCTGAAAGTACTGAAGCGATTTACTTAAAAAAATCACCAATTACTTTTTATTAAATAAATAATCATATAGTTCAAGCGGGCGAAGCCGCGGGCGGGCCTCTAGTGTTATAATTACGTTTATAATAATGGCGAATTTACTTTTCTTTTTTTCTCTTTATTTTTATCCCGTATAGTGGAGAAGTCTTTACTTCTAATCTAGAAGCCCACACAGAGAATTCTGCGGAAAGGCATTCCATTCTCCATTCTTCAAGCGTGTACGTGTGTTTTGAATTAATTTATTTTTTATGTCGGTATACATACACACGAGTAAATTACGAAGAAAAAGTGAAATTATAGAGAAAGATTATTTATTATACACACAGCAGTAAATAAAATTACGCGTATGTCTTTCTAATACTATACACTTGCATATTTACGTGGTATTTCTTATAATATATATATACACATATAGCTTTACACGTGCCGTGTTAATTAATCACGCCTACAATCCAACGCTATCACGTCACCATTGTCAACACGGCGTGTTTGTTCTTGTTACCTTCCGCTTTGTGTTATCGAAGACTAGATACGTATCAATAGATCAATGTCTATTACAAGGCTTGGTTGGACGCGCTATTCTCAGGAACTACTGGTTCGAAGCTGTTAGAACAGAAAACTTGTGTATTTGATTTTACGAATGCGGTTTCAAATGTTCATCATATTTTACATACTAAAAAAAACACGGCATTCCGTCAACCAGTACTTCACCTTGTAAGATGAAGAACGGAGTGTCTTGACACTAGATTCTATCTGCCTAGCTGCGGGTAAAAGCGTGAAAAGCATAAAGCTCTTTTATCTTACAAAATAAAATTGAAGTATTTATATCATTCACGTTGAACCTATTCCATTTCTTCGAACATCTGGCAAAGGAAATATACCGGTATTACTTTTCTTTTCAAATAAAAAGTGCTACAAGTATTTTGATGCTTGAAATAGCCTTTAGCCGATCTCATTTCTCGCTGGGTGCGCTGTCTTCTGTGAAATCACTTTCTTTGGCGATAACCTCAGGTGTTTTTCTCTTTTTATGCAGATTTTATTGCATTTGAACTTTTTCGAATGTTACTGTAAGATAAATTTTAAATTAATTTAATATATTACTGCTGATGTATCTATACGCAATGTCTTGGGAAAATATATAAGATCAATATATTATATGAAAATTTAAAAAGCAAAGCCATAAACGAACGCCAGTATTTGCAAAAAACGAAAATATCGCTATTTTCACGTGAAAGAGATTTGTTCCAGTGGCACTTATGGGGACGTATTGACACAGAGTATATTAATATTTCATATCGTATTACCTACTATTATAAGTCTACGTCTTTTTTCCCAAGAATTTTTTTCACATTTATTTTGTTGTGTTCTTTTTACCTTGTGTTGTACTTTGGTAAATATAATAGATATTAGCTACAGGTTGTAGGTTCGATTCCCATTCGAAATGCTAAATCAACGCCGCGCTTTGCTTCGACTCCACAGCGAAGAAACGAAAATTTGAAGTATTTCAGTTTCTCGTGTGGCAATCGTACCGCCGATCTGTCGCGTTAACAGTCGCACTCTAGTTTTGCCTCAATAAAATTCACCTTATTTGAAGACAGAAGTTGTGACAAATCACTCTGTCAAATAACTATCTATACTATATAATAGCGCGCTATAGAAATCCAGATTTTATAGAATTGCATCTAACGATCACGGAATACTAAGTTTGTATGTAAAATGACATTAGATCGGTGCAGCGGAACAGCGGCGACCGGACGTAGCCGGGCGGTCCTTCATTTCCGTACCAAGTGCTCCCTCCAGGCCCGTTCTGAATACCTTCAGTTTGAAATTCAAATAGCACAAAACTCTATTAGTTTCCTTTTAAATAGGATTTTCTTTGTATATATATTGAAAATACTTATATGGTATCTTGTACAGTTTTCGTAGTTCGGTAGGCAGAGGGGAGCTTGGTGTTAAAACACTCCGTTCCTCATTTTTCACTGAAATCTGAATACATTGTGTGTTGAATGGGAACTCAACATGGTATTTTGCCTCAATGTGTCATGTGGTAAATATAATGGTCAGTTTCCACCACCAAGAGAAACCAGCGGGTCCTTGTAAAAGAAATTAGTTTACATTTCCGATGAAAAAGAGATTTGTATTTGGTAATTATTTTCAGTTTTTCGAGTTCATATCATTTCTTTCTGCTCGCTCTTTTTGGTGGAAATATCAGCATGTAGCTTACTCTTACGAGTTCAACGGAGTCTTTAATGGGTCCGCTCCGCTTGCGGTGAAATCTGGGCATATCCATTAATTATATTATTTTTTTTCCGCCTACGAAGCCACAAATAACAGCTAGTATCAGAAAAGCAGTATGTAGGCCAGTCGTAGCCCAGGGGCACAAGTGTGAGAGAGAAAGACAACAGATTGTGTCTTCAATCCACACGCGGGGATAATCAAATATTTACTTAAGTTTAAACACCACTCAACAGAGTATCTTTTAATACTAGGTTCCCTTTGCCTACCCCCACCCTACTGTGTGCGGGATACAGCGTGAAGCTGAGAATTGTAACAAAATGGTACTATGTATTCAATATATTTATATAAAAAGATTAATGTAAAAAAAGTCGTATTCAACGAACACAGAGTCGTAAGCAGGTCACGTTAATTATGTAATTATGATTCTTGTCCGTGACATTCTCCAGATATAATAATAATATAAATATTTTGTTGCCGTGCTTATTTTCAACTGGAGGGATAAATTATTTTCATATCTTCACTTTTGTACCATGTCAATATACAATGGGGGTCTTGAAAGGGGACAGACAATTAGTAAAGGTAAAACTATAAGATTAAATCGGCAGTGGAGTAATTCGTTCGAAGTTAAGGCTTGAGCTGAGGCTCCAAATAACTTTAGGTTCCCGCTTCATACGGTATGCAGAGAATGAGAGGAACTTAGAGTTAAAATAAAAATATCAAGCAATGTCGTCTCTAAATACTAGTATGTAGACAAACGCTTTCAAAAACAATATACTTTTACAATGAAATCCTATTATTTTTAATTATACAGAGATAACATAAAATTTTAGAATACATTCACCCTTTTATCCTTTGGGATCGCTTAAAATAAACGATACATAATTAATGTTGTGTTTCTACTGAATTGTATTACAGACGGCGATGTACGATTTAGTTGAGTGTTTGATGGTTGTTGGTTCAAATATCCGTAAAAAATTTCTTAGCTTTGCACACATAGCAGGGTAGGCAGGGTAGGCACTAGTAGAGAACTTCCTGAAATTAAAACAGCGGAAATTAACGCCGCTCTTAGTGTACGTAGATGAATCGAACCCGCAACTCTTTTACGTTTACATTCAATGGAAGTCCTATTTACGTCAAAATAAAATCAAAACAACGTAGAAAATAACGTAGACAAGAACAATGAGCTTACCAGAAATTAAATGTAAACATTTCTAAATCGATTCGTGAGCAAAATTTTGATTATTCGGATTCGAATCCCAGTACTTTAATATTAAATATTTACACGAACTACATTATGTTTGATTTATGGGTGTCAAAATTGTGCAACATTTGGAAGATTTATGGCTTCGTATTAGGTATGTCCAATATTTTTTAATTTATTGTTATTATTTGGTAAATAAATTATTTTATTATTTATTATTTATTTATGTCGAATGAAATGATATTATGAGGCCGTCGTGTCGCAGGGGCACAAACGTGTGACTGTGAAGGATGTGGGTTCGATTTCCAACCCACATGTGTCTTAATGTCTTAATGTGAACAGAATGCCTTAACACTAGGTTCTCATGTTATCTCTGCCTTCCCTGCTACGTGCGGAATATAGCGTAAAGTAAAAAATAAATAAAATATAAACGTAACGCATAGTCTCAAATCTGCTTCTGGAATTTGTGCAGGCGTTAGTCGCTAATTTGCTAATAATAAATTGCTGCACAGCAGAGTAAGCAGAGGGAACCTAGTGTAAAGACACTCCATTCCCTACTATCTGCCGAATTCTAGAGGCATTGTGTGTTGAGTGACAGAACTCAACACCGCGCTTTGCTTCTCACTGAACCCCTCATATATACGCAGAGAGCATTGTAGGCAGAGGGAACCTAAAATTAAGACAGTTCGTTCCCCACTTTTTGTCGAATTTTCGCGACATCATGCTATGTCACTGAGCCACGACGCCTTCAATTTTTTACTGATAATATATACAAATATCTCAAACTCCCGAATATATATATATATATATATATATATATATATATATAAATAAACGCTATTATCGTACGGAATACCTGTTACGTCGCATCCAATCGAATATGATAAACATTGCATGGAATAACAAGATCTATCTACCTTTTATGTATTTTCCTTTACAGATAAGTCCGAAATGAAAGGATCAATGTGCTTTTTGTGCACTTCGAGTATCTGTAAGGAGATATAGTGCCAAATTATTTTTAATACTATCTTATGTAATCAGAGTGTCTTAACACTCGGTTGACAGGTACCGTTTGCCTATTGCTATGGTCGGAATACAGCATGAATCGAGTGATAAATATTGAATGATGTAACTTAACGTTGTGCTTTGTTTTTGGATAATAAAAAAAATTGAATACTGCATTTTAGTTCCTGAACGGACACGGAATCCACAATTTTATTTCAAAATATTCAAAATATTCTTAAAAAATATGAAATGGCCCCTGGGAGTGCTCTTGAAGCCTTTAACCTGTAATTGACGTTGATAAGGGAACCCTTAGTGTTCACTTCACATAGATGGTTCAACCATTTTTTTATTTATTTGTAAGCCAACGTTATATACTAAAAATATATTGGTCCTACTCGAGCCAGAGCGTGGCGTTAGGATCCGCTACTGGCGGATTCTAACGCACTGGCGTCGCGACTGGCCTTTTCTCTACTCGTCAATAATACGCCACAACAATAAATATTATTATATTTTTTCTCATAAAATATAAACAAAACAGAAAAGCTATTATATATTTGCTATTACATTATGCGGCGTCTCTCAGAGGGCCCGTCCGCGCTCGTGCGCGTGGACATCTAATAACTAAAAGTCAACATTCATTGCCTTTGAAATTGCAGTGTATAATGTTTTATTAAGTTTAGCATTATTTAAGTTAGCGGCGGTTAGTTAACGCTCTGTCACGCGCACAGTAGGGTAGGCAAAGGAAACATAGAAACGTAATGTTAAATTATGTTAGGAAACTCTATTTCCATTAAGATATTTTCTCTATTCTGAGGAATTCTGGAGGGATTGCGTATAAAGTGCTGAATAATATCCGTCACTTAACACGCAATACCTCAAAACAGGACGGAGAACGGAGACCAGCTTCACAATGTAACCCGCATACAGCAACTACTTTGAGCAGAGCAAACTTATGGCAGAGGGCATTCAGTGTCAAACACTTTGTTTCATACTTTTCGCCGTACCTTGCTACGAATGGAAATCAAACTCACAACTATTGTGCTTACAGTCAAGTACTCCACCACAGTGGCCCCTTTTTAGCTTCACGTTGCATCCTGCATAGCAGGTTTGGTAGGGATCTCGGGATCTGCTAAGCCTCTAAGGAGTCTTAAAATAGTAATTTTACTTTACATGAATGTACAGATGAATATTTACATTTTTATTATATGTAGAGATTTACGTCGCCCGTGAGACATGATTCGCTGTACCTATTTTATATTACATGAAAAACATTTTAAGCACTCAAATTATTATATGACAAAATAGTATTGAAATTATGTTTAGACATTCACTTAATGGGGATCGGAAGTGTCTAATGGGAATATAGTGTCTTAACACTATGTTCCCAGATTTCATTCGCCGAACATGTCACGTGAGAATAAATTTGGTATATAACGTGAAAAAATCACCTTCACGTGTATCCCGCAAGTAGTAGACTAGGCAGAGGAAGTCTATTGTATCCGTCACTCATGGCGCAATGTCTCCAGAATTCAATAGAATGTGGAGAACGGAGTGTCTTAATACTAGGTGCCTTCTACCTACCTTGAAGAAAAAGTAAAAAAAATATTTTTACAAATTTCAAATTTATGATAACTAGGAAAACAAATCAAATGGACAATTTATAATTTTACCAAACTTACTTTCTAAAGCATTTACGTAAAGCTAAAGACGAACAGATTTGTGAGAATTGATGTTTGTTCTACTTTTACTCATAAACTTGAATTAAATTGAATGGTTTAATAAACTTTACAGGAATATAGCTTATACATTAGAATAACAATTTATGTAAGGATTTTGTATAATTTTGTGTTTATATACAAATTCCAGGGTCTTCTCCCGTCTTCAGCGAGAGAAGCCCCTTTTAGGTCCATTAGGTCCATTTATAATACAATTCTGAAGTGCGTCATGAATGTGAAGCTATCTACGCATATATGAAGGTACATCACATATATAATTCAAGGTGTATTTTAGTTACAATTTGAAGAACGGGGCGTCCTTCATGTTATCCGTTTACGGCTGGACACTTTTCCACGTACATTTCAAAATTCATCTGTAAGGTGTTAATATTAATCTTTTTAGGGATTCGTATCTGCAAAGGTAAAAACGGAATCCTTATTGAAATTGAAAAGACACGAAGTGAAAATTTACATGTCAATAAAGAAAAACACCAAAAAAGTGTGGTAGTGTAGTAGTATTTCATGGAAAATACAGAATAAGTGCACTTGTTACAAAGTTAACTATATCCATTTTTATAACTTTAACTTCCTGTTGAGCTATAATCTTGAAATTGGAACGGAAGCATCGATGGGAGTCTGACTTGCACTTATGCGGTTTTTTATTGAATTATTTTTTACCTTTTTTTTATGGGCTCTGTATACAGCATTTAGCAGGGTGAGCAAAGGGAATGTAGTGTTAAGACCCACCCTCCTTTCTCCAGTTTCCACTCAATTAAGGGAACGAAATAAATCGCTTCTTCGAGTGAGAGTCGAACTCTGAATTGTCGCGTTTACAAACATACCCTATGCCATACGCCATGACGGCTCCTATTCTGAAAACAAATGAAATAGTTTTAAAAATATTAACA
This sequence comes from Heliconius aoede, assembly GCA_037355905.1. Taxonomy (NCBI): domain Eukaryota; kingdom Metazoa; phylum Arthropoda; class Insecta; order Lepidoptera; family Nymphalidae; genus Heliconius; species Heliconius aoede. Next base: position 510,512 of record JBAIZZ010000248.1, on the reverse strand, counting down.
GCGTATTTTCTCCTCCGATTTTTCTTACACTTCTTACGTACTTAGTTGTAAGAATTTATAGTCTATTGTCTTGAACAGGAGCTTAAGGCTTTCAAAAAGTAAATTTGGTCAAGACTTAAAATAATTACTTTCTTTCAAGAAAAAGATACAATAACCACAATTTCTTCTTTAAAATAAAATTGAGTAATCAATTTTCACTATAAAATGAATGAATGTATTAAAAATTACATTCATTTTAAGGCCATTACGGGGCGGGCTAGGAACGCTTGTGAGTTCGAATTTTTAATTTTAGACGTATTGAGCAGCGGAACTCAACACCGCGCTTTGCCTCTACACACACCAAGAGCAGAAATGAAAATATAAATTGAAATATTTTTTTCAGTTTTTCGAGTGTGGGTCGACCCCATAACCAGTCCTATTTACCGTCATACACTTGTGGCTCTGCGCCACGACTGGCCTCAACTATTTTGTATTGATCTTTTTTACCTTTAAGTCGTCAATATTTATTTCCTGTTAAAATTGAAGCCCTCTTCTTGTCAGCAGGTACATATATTGGCAGATAGCCAACTAGTTCAACTACGTGAGACCGTTTATATCTACTGCACCAGTAAAAACCTAATCTAGTTCGACTGTACTACTACATGCTACTAAATGTTGTTAATTGAATGATACAAATTGGTATCTTTATTTTAATCTAGGTCATTGCGGGATAGAATCGGAGTGTAACGATGATTGTGAATTCGATTTCCACTCGTGGGATTGATGTATTTTAAGTTATATTCCACCAATCAACGCACGTCGGGAAGAAAATGGAGCTTCATTTTTTTTTATAATATTGACGCTGAAAAAATTACGTTGAATGTTGAATAAGGAAGGTTAACGCCACATTTTAACCCCTAGTAAGAACTAGGACATTGAAATGCTAGTAATTGGAATAAAGTAATTCTCTGGAATGGATATCGAACGCACAGCCATCGCTGTCATTCCACAATGGCCTTTTGTGGGTAAATTAAAAAATATATTTAATAGACTAAATGGCTCGTTGTCAATTCAGTATTGTACTTACGCAAATTACGAAATAAATAATACTTCAAACCGTTTAGGTATGCTGTGAATTGCCGATATATTGTATAGAACATCTGGATTCTACAGATTGCTGGGAGCACATCTGTTACTGAGTCGTTTAAATATATTATAATGCATAAACGAGATTAATGTAAGTTAAAATATGGCGTACAGGTAGGATATTTAGTGTAGAGGACTTCTCAAAGTTCTTACGGTAATCAAACAAAAGACAGGATTTTACAATTTATACTCCACGCAAACGAAGCTGCGACTGAAATATAATAAGATAAGAATTATAATGTCTCCAAGTTAATATATTTATTCTTTTCAACAAAAAGAACATTTTGGGAGAAAAGTTTTTGCGTGGGACTTCCTTTATGGTAATAAAAGAAAAAAGAACATTATATTGTATTATATAATTAGATTTTTTGCAAGCATTTTTAAATCATCAGTAAAGTCGATCTGTTTGGAAGCTAACGGTTTTGTTGATAAGAGCGGCGAGAGTTTCGACAGTTGCCCTAATCTTTTAGGGCAAAATGATCGTTAAAAAGCTCAAAAGCTTTGTTATCTTCACGCGGTATCCCGAGAACAGCGCGGTAGGTACAGGGAACCTGGGAACATAGTGTAATTCGTAGCCATTCAAACGTTTCCGTTTCCTGCTTTTATCTGAATTATAGAGGCATTGCGTTTCGAGTAGTGAATCTCAACGCCGCGCTTTGCCTCGTTACCAGAACGAAAGTGAAAATATTAAATCGTTTCATTCACCGAGTGGGAACAGAATCTACAACTGTCTCGTTTACAGTGCAGTCACATATATAGTTAGTATAGTCACAATATAGTGTCACAATATGGCCTCGATAAAGTGACATATTGGACTACTATGTACTACGTACAGATAAATCTGGATTCACCCTAGATTTTCGAAGTAAAGAATTCTTCGCTCTAGCTCAGAGTAGCCATAAGGAACCTAGTTTCTTAACAGTAAGTTCCCTCTGCTTACTCGTGACTACTTCTCAAAAAAAAAAATTGAACTGTGATTTTGCTCCACAAAGACAAATATAAAAGAAAAACCTGTGTAAAAATAGAAAATGCCTCAAACAGATATGACAGATTTATCAGTTTCTTTCTCTTTCAGATTTAGCTTGAGTAATGTTCAGAACAGAGCTGAAATTTTAATAAAGGCAGGTCACGAGATGAATATCTTACGCTAAACGGTCAGTTGGAAAATTAAATTGTCTTTACAGTGACACCTGCAAACGTTATTTTTTTCACGTCATAAAATACGAAATGATTGTGGATTCGATTCCTACTCGGGTTTTTTTTATTTTTTATTTTCTTTAGCTTCACACTGTATACCGCTCATAGCAAGTTAGGCAGTAGGAATCTGAGAATCTAGTCTTAAGGCATTCAGTTACCATTAAGACATTTTCATTTTTTTTTTCCGCTGAATTCTTGAGGCCCCGAGTAGGACCCGACCCTTGTGGGTACAAGCGTCTCAGCTACAGTCGCACACTTGCGCCCCTGCGCCACGACAGCCTCTAAATATTTTGAGAGATTAGTGAAAAACTTATTCCAAATATATATGTTTATTGAGTATCACAAGTAAATAGGATTCATGTTTTATTTTTAAATTAGGATTCGCCACATGCTGTGCTGTGTGTGCGGGCGGACCTGAGCGAAGCTATGTTGTGCAAAATTTTCCGAAATTTTTGCAAAATTTTCTCTTTTCTCCGTACAGCGCGTACGGATTAGGTTAGGTTAGTCAAAATTCACTTAGCTTCGCTTCGCTTCGCTCAGCTCAATAATACGCATAATACTTTATTTTTAAGGCCACCTTTTCATATACCACTAGCTTTAATCTGCGGCTTCGCGTGTCGCTCACGATGGAAATAATGAATTGTTATGAATGACACAATATGACACAACCTACTAGGTACTTGCATTCTCAGCTTCACGTCGTATCCCGCATGGTTCTCATAGAGAGCTCTAGTCTTAAGACCTTTTGTTTCCCAGTTTCCGTCAAATTCTGGAAGTATTGAGTGTTAAGTGGACATATTAAATATATTTCATTTCTTCGAGTCGGAATCGAACCCACAACCTGTCGCACTTAGAGTCACCGTAATTCTTGTGTTTGCTTTTCTTAAGGTCAACTGGCGAAGTGACGTAGTGATTATTGCTCAAATGGCACGCTCGGAATTCGGAATCCCATAAGAAAGTAACAACAACACAGTAAAATATATTATACATTGGCTTGCATTAAAAATATTAACATGATATAATAAATCTTTTTCTAATATTTTAACAAAAATATTTTTCCAATTTGATGCAGCAATTCCTGAGGTTAGCGCGTTCAACCAAACATTCTCTTTAGTTTTCTAAAATTATAGATTCGAAGTTCTGGAGGTAGATGGTTGATCGATGTATCGTTTGATGGGAGTTTCTTCTGGAAGATCACATGTTAGTCCAGTCTTTCGGTGGTACCACAGCAATACTAGGACGCAAACCAGGCATATTATGATGAAGAAGATCAGCATAAAGAGGAAATAAAGCTGAAAAAATATGTTTCAAATTATTGTCAAATTATATTTACATAAGATTCCCACTCGGTGGTTTGGATTACTCTCATGTACTATTCTATATACTATTCGCTCTGATAGCTTAACACTAGATTTCTTCTGCATACCCTGCTACAAGTAGGATACACCGTATAATAAAAAAATACACCAATTCTAAAATCTAAGTGACATTTTCATGTAATTTTAATATATATTAAATAATTGAACTCCATTCCTGGTATAATTATTCAATCTAAAAAGGCTTGTATTTGCCGACAAACATCAGACGACCTTTCGATAAGTAAACACGTTCCATCAGAATGGGGTGAGATCACCATAGAGAAAATAGTGTGACACGCATGCGTAAAATTGAAGGTATTTCTATGTTTAGTAGACTAGCCTGTGGATTTGTCTCCATGAAATGGAAATTACTGAGAGTTGACGCGTTTTAAGTGTTCTGGGTAATTTGGACCGCAGGTACGTTGAGTTGCTTCCTCAATATATGCATATATTGAGGAAGGCTAGCCGACACGACAGAATTATTCAATTTGAACTAGCAGTTCCTGAGATTAGTGCAATCAGTAAAGCAAACACTTTCGTTTTATGAATAAAAATTGATTATAAATGATACCACTTATTGACTTTTATATTTCCATTTCTTCGCTCTGGTGTCGAGGTAAAGCGTGGCTTTGAATTCTGCTACTTAACACGCAATGCCTCCAGAATTCATACCAGGTTCCCTCTGCCTACCCTGCTGTGTGCGGGATACAGCGTGAGGTTGATTTTTATAATTTTTTTTTTTGTAAAATTAGCCATTTTTCGTTTTATAATAATAAACAATATGATACTTACACCAAAATAAGCGAACAGCGTGGCGTAAACAGACATGGTGTCTATGTTGTTTCCAATGGTGTACTGGAGAGTGTCTGTGAGATTAAGGCAGAGTGCCAACTTTTTATCATACAACCCCCACAAAAACTTCCACCCTTATCTTATCTATCTTATTATATTGATATTATGATACCTTACCTTGAATTAACTCTTCTTTTTCGATCTATAATTATTTTTTAATTTAGTTTACTTCGCATAAATTTATTAATACCTGAGATGTCTTGATACTAGGTTCCGTCTGCCCTGCTATAGCAAAACTGGTTGAATTACTCACGAGGAAATCATTTATTTGCTTTTACTATCTTTTCTCTTATCTACCATTGGAACAAGACGAAGCGTGGCGTTGATTACTCCACTCAATATGCAATATCTTCAAAATGTGACGAAAATTGGAAAACGGAGTGTCTCAACACTATGTTTTCGCTGCTTTCCCTACTGTGTGCGGGATACAGCGTAAAGCTGGTAAGAAAAAAACAAACAAAATTCAAAATAAAATTAGCAATTCACTCTTCATCAGTTTCACAGTCATTGTTTCGTACATTTATCAGTCGCCAACTCGATAGAGACGTCTGTCAATTGTTCTTTATTTATCGTCGCTGGTAGTGTATGTACTGTACCAGTCGTCAGAGAGACCCAATAAAGTATTTAAAACTAGCGAAAGAGACTACGTAGAAATAAAGAAAAATATATTTTGCAATGTTTTATAGTTTATTTTGGGCGTCACGCGATATCCCGCGTATAACAGGGCAAAGAAAGAGGACCCAGCTACATTTACTTTCTCCGTCGTGCTAAAACATTCTGTTTCTCATATATCTAACAATTTTCAAGATATTATGTGTCGAGTGCCGGGTACAAAGTGCAAAAAAATGATAATAAATAATTCTCGGGATTAAAAAAAATGCTTTTCCGGGATTGAACCTACGACCACTTATTATTTAACGAATTTGTCTTGAACAATAATAATCCTTATCATTATATGAATTACCATAATATTTCCGTATCGAATTCATAATACACTGATTGAGTGAACCACCGAAGCGTGACTGGATCTGGTCTACTAACCTCAATATATCGAAAAGCTCGAAATTCTACGATTTTTGCATTTTATTTTGTAGTGCGAATGTTTTGAATATATAAATTAACGAAAATATTTTTAACATTTTAAAAATGTTATGTGGAATAACTACTGAAAGAAAAACACTGATTAATAAAATATATAAACTATGAACATAACGATATTTGAACCCGTGTCTCTTAAAAACTGTTCAAGCGCTTTGACCACTAAGTCATACATTTTCATCAATAGTTGCAATTTTTCGTCGATTTCTAAGTAAATATTTTTCTTTTCTAAGTGTGGATTAACATTTTATAAATGCTTATGTTATTTATTCTCTCAGCCTCTGCCAAATGATAATTCAAGGCAATTATCTTTGGATAGCGGAAATTTATAAAAATCTCCCTACAGAGAGGCAAAAATGTATTCTTAAATAGAAAAAGGTAAAAACACAAAAGAATATTAAAATAAATTCCATTTTCTAATAAGAGTAAACGTCCAAAAGCTGTTTCAAATGAAAATGGTAAATTATTTTGCTTGAAAAGCTCTAAAGGTATATGAAAATTTCAACATAAAAATATTTCTTCTGAAAAATTTCCATTTTATAGTATAAGGCTTCTATAGGTAACCTCTCACCGAATTTGGGACTATTTAATAATGCCTAAAGGAAAATCTATGTAAGCTAGTCATATGTTGTTGGTATTCCTAAAAAAATGTGTACTATATGAGGCCGTCATGGCGGAAAGGAACAAGCATGTGTTAATGCGACGTTTATAGGTTCAATTCTCACTCAGGGGAATGAATTTTTTTGATTCCTAGTACTGAAATATCGTAGCGTTTAATTTCTCCATTCAATATGCAATGCTGAGATAGTGGCAAATGGAAGTCTTAACATTAGATCCCCAGGTGTTTTATGCGGGACGCAACGGGATTAAGATCACGTCACTAAAATGTACCATTTGCTATAGTCATTCGCATAGCAGGGTATGTAGAGAAAATATATAGTCTAGACTACCCTCAAATATGAACATATGAAATATGAATGACATAAAAAAATATATAAAATTAATATTCGCTTATATAATTATAGGAAAACCTAAAAATGCATTTCAAAGTCAAGATAAATTACATAGCGATGGAGAGATCCTCTCATTATATTACCAACTTTGCGGCTCCACGCAAGTCACGTACTAAAGTTTGTGGTTTGTAGAAACTAATCATTAGGTTATTTAGCTATATACGAGTATGGACTACAAAGAGCCTTTTGAGGCCAGCCGTGGCGCAGTGGTACAAGCGTGTGACAGTATGCGCGATGGTTGTGGATTCGATCTCCACTCCGGGGTGTTAATTATTATTTATATATATTTTCATTTCTTCATTCTGGTAACAAGGCAAAGGCTTTGCATTGTCTTTCATTCTACAAAGACATTTTTACATTACGTTTCCTTGACCTACTCTGCTATATGAAATATATATATGCGGTAAATTTATGTATATATAGCCTGAAACTAAAAAATAACATAACCATCATAAATGTATGGATACCCGCATCTACAAAACCACTGAACCGATTTTAATGAAACTTGAACTGTTTCCCAATTGAAAGAACATGTTAATAAAAATATAAGTCAACAAAAGTTATCATTATTATATTTATCATTAATCAACCATTTATTATAGTTTACAAATATCACAAGCGCTTTTACTCATTGTGATCCACACAGGCAAACTAGCACGTTACCACTTGTATAACAATACTTCCGGTACAATTCATTAAATGAACACAAAGTACAGCGTAGTGCGGTGCAGAGCTTAATTGTGAGCACTTCAGCTTTTATAAATAGACCGTATTTATGGAGTTTTTAACTTCGGAGTGTCTTAACCTACATTTTAATATATTTCCTCAATTTATTTATATATATGACGTTGATTCTAGTTGTATGTGTTTTATTTTTTTAAGCTGCATGGTGTCTCCTACATATATAAAAGCAGGTACAGGGAATAATATTAGGAGGAATATTTTCTAGACAGTGGGTATTGACTGGTGGAAATGAATACCATGATTTTAAATTGATACTTGAGGCCAGTCATGGCGCAAGGACACAAAATCGGCTGGTTGTCGGTTCAATAACCACTCACGGAATTATTTATTTGTATTTATGGCATGGCATGGCAGGGTATGGCAACACGCAATGCCTCCAGAATTAACCAAAAGTGGGGAACGGAGTGTTTTAACACGAGTATGTGCGGGATACACCGTGAAGCTGATTTATTTTATTTTTGTTTTATATTGAAACTAAGAGCAGTGACATGAAAATAAACCAAGTCTCTTTATAGGAATTGAATCTACAACCCTCACCACTACAGACTGACGCAATGCCGCTTTGGCCCAATGACCTCAATACATATTTATTTAACACTGGAAAAAGGAATATGATTTATTTCCCCGTGTGAGAATCGAACATACAATTATAGCGTGAACAGTCTCACGCTGTGTCGCCTTGACCTATGAAATAGATGAGAAAAGCTGGAAATTAACTTCCAAAATAGGGACAATTAGTTTTATTTGACAGGTAACGGAGATCTGCCCTTCGTTATATATTAAACAACTTAAACTCACACAAATTTTGCAAAATGTCAAAAAGTTTCCAAAGTTAAAGTGACCGAAATCAGAAAATTCACATTATTTTGTATATTTCAAAATTTAAGAGCTGTCAACCCTTATACAAATTCAAATTCAAAATATTCTTTATTCAAATATACTAGTGTAAGCACTTTTGAATCGTCGAGTGAGCTTATAAGCAAAAAGCTACCACCGGCTCGGTAGGTAGTTCTGCTGAGAAGAGCCGGCATGAAACTCAACAGTTATGGTATATGTGACGTGTATTCCTGACGCAGGCACACAAACGTTGTAATCGTGATAGTTGTAGGTTCGATTCCGATTCAGGGGAATGAAATATTTAATATTTTCATTTGCTCACTTTGATAACAAGTAAAAGCTCTGCAGCATTGCGCGTTAAATTCCGTCACCTAAATACCTAAAGCAATTTGGGGAACAAAAACATCGTAATGGAAACGTAGTCTCTTAACACTAAGTTCCCAGGTTCCGTCTTATGGTAGGCATCCCGCTATGTGCGGTAGACAGAAACTAAAAAGAAAATAAACATAAAAAAGGAGCTTTACAATAAAATATGTTTTTTTCTTGTAACACGGTATCCAATACACTACTGGATATAGGGGATGAACTGTGCCAAATATGTCTTACTTGTGTTATCCATTCTTAATTAATTAACTGAAGACTTATTAAAGCGCGTAGGATTTGGGTATGTATGTGTGCTTCATGAATCAAAACCTCTGAACAGACTATACAAATATAATAGATTTTTTTCGAAATATTTTTTTATTTCCTCGCTCTCTTCTCATGAGATCGGAGTGTGTTAAAACTAGGTCTCCAGATTCCGTTTGAATCCATCCGGCAAACAGCGTGAGGCTATAAAAAAAAGCATTAATGTTAAATGGTTTTGAAATTTTCTTGGTAGATTTAATTATGTAAAATCGAAAATATAGTTTTTTTCCGACATATCCTTTCTTATCTTTTTCCTACACTGTCATCATGCCAAGTTTGAACTTCCTATTTATGAGTTGACAGAAAAACACTTAGCAATGGCAGAGTTTTATTTCTAAATATTATTTGAATTTGATAATTTAAAATGAATATAAATACATAATATTATTTAGGTATATATATAATATACGGGGGATATAATCAACGGCTGTTGCCAGTAATACATTTCAAGTTATTATAATGTCAGTCAGTGCGTGTTAACATATAGTAGCTTCTTCTATAATATTCATAACTAGTCTTACCTTTTGAAAAATTCAAAATTAATTATAAACGAGAGCTTTGTTTATTGCGTTCTAATATTTTAATCATCAAAAGAAAAAGCTTCTTAATTATTAATTTGTAATTGTCACTAGGCCGTCGTGGGGTAGCGGCACAAGGGTATGACTGTAATGCGACGGTTGTGAGTTCGGTTCCCGCTCGAGGAATTGAAATATTAATTTACGTTTGTTTCTTTGAAAAGGTCGGCGTTGAGTTTTGCCACTCAATACAAAATGCCATAGGCGCAAGAACTCGGCGGAAAGGGGCAAAAAGAAGTTTTAATGAGAAAAGAATTGTTTTAACATTTAGTTCCCAGGTTACCTACACAAAGTCATTGTCTTTGTGACTTTTTCATTAAAAAAAATGTAGTAAGAACAAAAAAATTCCTAAATTCAGATCCGAACCTACACCCATTGCAATTCCAGTGAAAATGAAAGTAAAACAAAGAAATATTAGCAGTTCATAAAAATTCTCTCGCCGCTTCATTAATAATGTATAATTAATTATCACAAGATTTTCATACAAAACAGCTGTTTCGATTAAAAATAACGTTACATAATTATATGTTCATTTATCATCCTCCGTAGAGGTAGATGAGATCGGGTAATTAAAAAATAATAATTACCTTAATCGTTTCACTAGAAATGTCTCCTGATTTTGTTTTTTTGCACCTAGTTCATGTAAAAGTAGGGTGAGGAGTATCTTAACATCAAGTTCCCTTTACCACCTGGGGGTAGGAGGGGATGAATTAGAGACAATCACAACGAATAAGTACATCTGTGCAATTTAGAAACTCTCATAACTAGAAAATCGATATGGAATTGCGGACTTTTACAGCTCATTTGACGCTCCGAGCATCGGAACTTGGCCAACACAAATGAAAGGAAATTAATTTAAACGCCAAAATGTTCGTTGATATCGGCCAGTGTATATATCTTGTATTCTCAGCTTCACGTGTATGTATCCAGCATGTAGCTGGGTAGGCAGAGGGAACTTAGTGTTAAGACTCTATTCTTTTCTTTCTGCTGAATTCTGAAAATGCGTAAAGAAATTAAAATATCAATTTAAATAAATATTACACTTCCTCGAGTAGGGATCGAACCCACTGCCACTCACGATTACAGTAATAAACTTTTTTTTTGAATTGAAATAGTCGTTCTCAAGACTGTTGAGTTACATTAGACCAATATTTCATGTACTTACAAGCCTGCCTTTAGCTATCACGGGCTAATTTGAATCCTCATTCTATTAACATTTACAGTCTTAGAGTTTAGGAAAGATAAAGAAAACTAACTACCGTACTTTCAATTTTAAAATTTTCTTAAATTATCTAAAAATAATTATATCGGCCTTAACACTAGGTTCCCTCTAACTACCTTCCTACATGCGTACACCCTGAAGCTTCCACATTGTAAACACAAAAACAAAATATCAAATTACAAATGAAGTACAGAAACAAGACACAAAATCTCTGCAAAAATACAAAATAAAGCTCCTTTCTTAGAAGTCACATACTTCTAGGTACAGTGATTCCGCGATTGATTCTTTTCATTTAAAGTCGAACACGCTTACTGGGTGTAAGCGCTGTGATTCAAGTATTTTGTAGAGTTCATAATAATGTGTGACAAATATATTGAAAAATATATTGAAATCAGATATTGTGATTTTGCCAAATGAAGCGGAAAAATAGGTTTTTTTGTATCTGATAAAATAGAGTATTTTTATTTATATGCGTCTTTCTTATAAAATGGGAAACAGTACCTAGATTAAAACATATTATAGAATTTAAAATGATATTTTGATAGACAAAGGACAACTAGTATGAAGACACTCCGCTTCCCAATTTTCGCAAAATTCTGGAGTGGCGGAACTCAACGGCACGCATCGCCTCGACACCGGAGCTAAGATATGAAAATATAATTTTTTTCCTGGAGAGGGCATCGAACTCACAATCTGTCATGTTCACGTGCTTGCGCAACGACTGGCCTTCATCTAATAAAATATTATTATACTTTTATCAGTGCATGCGACTACAATAGTCTTTAAGCTAAGCTAACATTAGCTGGAGCCATTATAGCCGATATGCTAACTGCGCGATATTGTGTATTCAACGTGGTCGAACAAACATTGTTAAAATATTTGTTTTTATAGCCCACTTTAAGAAGACTACATTTTTATTTAAAAAAAATAACAAATCAGCTTTACGCTGTATCTCACACAACGGGATAGGCAGAGAACCTAGTGTTCCCCACATTCCATAGAATTTTGCCTTTGTGTCAGAGTGAAGAAATGAAAATATGAATAAATAATAATGAATTCCATTGAGTGGTTCTGGAGGGATCTAACCCATAAACACCATGTTACATTCACACTTGTGGCCTCTTGCCGCGACGGCCTATTTTACTTTATATTTTATGTTATTTATTTATATTTTATATTTTTAATTTATATTTTTTGCTACAAGATGATAATTCAACGAATATAATAAATGTAAAAGTTTGTGAGGATTGATATCTGACAAGAGTCAAGCGCAGCTCCGCTCGTTTAAACTTATTTTATTTTATAGCTAAGGTATAATATCCGTTTAAAAAAATACTATAAATATATATTTGTTAAAATTATCCTACGTCCTTTCTTTAATAAATATGTGCTTAAAGTTTCATGGTAATCGATTGAGTGGTTTTGTAGTGAAAGCGTTACGAACAAATTTATATTCACATTAGAATACTATTACGAAGTATAATAATTTGAATTAATTTATTATTGAAGCACATATTTTCTTTTTAAAACAACGAGACAAAATGCAGTGTCAAATTTCGCTCAATGTCTCGAAAATAGGGCAGGACCTGGTTCACACATAAAGCAGCATCAAACTGAAAAAAAATTATAATGACCACATTTTTCAAAATATGCTGAATATCCTTTTTGAATTAATTTTCAACTTAATTATAAATTGTGATAGTTTCCTTTTTTTCTTATTTTTATCTTATAATCTTGTAAAACACATACCAACCGAATTGAGTACCGAATCCTCCTCTTTGAAGTCGGTTGAATAACATTAAGTGAAGCTTCACGCAGTATCCCGCACGCAGTCGGGTAGGCAGAGGGAACCTAGTTTTATGACACTCCGTTCTCCACTTTCTGCCGAATTCTGGAGGAATTGTGCTGGCAGAACTCAACGCCGCGCTTAGCCTCGACACCAGAGCGAAGAAATGGAAATATAAACGTAAATACATAAGTGAAGCATCATTCTCTATTTCGTTCCATTCTGGTATTAAGTTCCTATTATTATATGATATTACAAAATGAAAACCTGTCCTAAATCTGAATTATATAAATAAGTAAATGTAAACACATTAGAATAAGAATTAACAAAATATTGTACTTTATTTTTTCGCTTCACGCTGTATCCCGCAAACATCAGGATAATTAGGTAGAAACTAGAGTTAAAACTACTCATAAACCGAAATTGTTAAGTGGGGGAACTCAACATAGCTCTGTTCTGTTACAAAAACCAAGAAAAAAAAATCACTCCCACGAGTGAGAATGGAACACATTTACCGCCGTGTGATTCCAGCTTAGAATAGGATCACCCTGGTACTGTTGGTGTCGTAAGAGGCGACTAAAGTACGTGTGGTAGAGTCACGTCGCCAGTAATGGCAACACGCATGGGCAGACTCGACCGGATTAATACCCACCCCCGGCATTAAAAACCGACGTGAAGTAGTGGCTCATGCCGCTGCGGTTCGCATTAGGTAATGCCGGGCCCCGGCGCCCAACATCCTCCATCTTAAAGGCCGGCAACACACCTGGCGCTCCTCTCGAGTTGCATGGGGTCGTGGGCGGCGGTGGTCACTTACCATCAGGTGACCCGAACGCTCGTTTGCCTTGTCCTCTCCCATAAAAAAAACACAACTGTCGCGTTTCATAGTAGTACCGATGCGCCACCCATATATGCGAATATATATATATATAAATATATTCTTATTTATAATATAAATCTATTATTTATAATGTTTAATTATACAATATAATAAAAATAATATAGTATTTTATCCACATAAGCAGGAGTCATCTCACCTCTCACATCAGTTCTCTTTCTGCGTCGACTGGATACAGACGGCTTTTGCGTGTCTTACCGAACTTGTATACGTAAATTGCGTTCATTTTAATATTACATAGTGTTATATATTAATTTATATTTATAAAATAAAAATATATTTTACATTATTTTAATGATTTTAGTTAGTGGAGTTTATTTTTTGTTAGTGCTAGCAGTTAAATTGTGGACTTAAATGGTTTTTTTTACATAAATTTCGACAATTTTTCATGTAAGTACATATATAATATTATTATAATATATTTTATATAACATATATTAACGTTAAATGAATTTACAACTTCTTCATTTATTTTTATTTCAGAATTATTATTTAATAATAATATTATCGCACACAGCAGGGTAGGCAGAGGGAACCTCGGTGTTAAGACACTCGGTTTCCCACTTTCTGGCGAATTCTGGATGATATTACGATAGTCTATTCATTACTATGACGTTGTTAATACATTTATGAGTTATGGGTTCCAATTTAACTCATAAAAAATGTATAAATTAAGGCAGAGATAGTTGTTCACTTTAAAGAAGACGGACTATACGGAGAACAGAAAGTCTCGCCACTAAGTCACGCCGACGGAAGCTGAAGGCAAGAGAAACATCAACTGATAAACAATAATTTAAATGGAATTGAAATGAATAATTCTAAAATATACAACTAGCTCTATTTAAATAAATGGACAGCTTTAAGCTCCTGGTCTGTACTGAGGATGTATTGATATATTTTTTTTTATATTTGTGGGATTTCGAAACAAATTCTCAATTATTTATCGCAGCGGCGCAAGCGTGCGAAGGAGTCTGTAAGCTCCAAGGTTGTGGGTTCGATTCCCACTCATGAGAGTGAAATTTTAATATATTAATTTTTCTCGTTCTGGTGTCAAGACAGAGCGCGTCGTTGAATTCCGCCACTCAGCACGCTATAACTCCAGAATATGGCAGAAAATTATGTACGGAAATATTTAAACACGAAATTCGGCAGAATTCATTAAAATATACGACACAAAAGGAAACTAGTCTTCAGTATAATTTTCAAGATATGACGTGTCGAGAGAAAACTATCATGATAAAGTGCAGTTACCCAACACGTCACTAAAATATATGTAAATTTAAGAACAATAGGTTCTTTTCACACATGATAACTAGTTTCCAATACCGGATACAAGCTGAAATAATGGATATTAAAAAGGAAATACAATACAATATAACAAACCAATAAACATGTCACGCAGATACGACTGTCTTATGGGATTTAGCGCTTTTGTGAAGAACAGATAGAGGTCTTTCGAACAACATTATTATTTTTCTGTATATAACATACCTTTATAATTCTCTCGCTTACTGAGTGACTGAAAAACGCTGAAAATTATAATATGAGCTGTAAGAAGCAACACTCCACTCGAAATGTTTCCGACGGAGAGTGATGAACGGAGTGGCTCAACACTGCTATATACATATACGTGAAACAGTGTAAAGATATGTTTTTTTATCATATCGAGTAAGGTAAGGCACTTGGTTGCTTAAGTTGGACTGGTTCATCTTCTCATTCTCTGTTATTCTCATTTATGGAAACGCAATGTCTCCAAAATTGGTGGAAGATTGGAAAAAAAAATCTGTAAAGCTGTCTCTAAAAGTGAAATGTGTAAATAAGCTCTAGGTAGGCACTTGGAACCTAATTTTAAATGGCAAAACTCAACACCACGTTATATCTTATTGCCACAGCGAGTAACATGAAAACAATTTATATATTTCTCCGAGCGGAAATCGAATCCATAACTCTCACATTTATAGCCAGACGCTGTGTCGGGACCACACCAGTGTCAATAAATTAATTATTAACAAAAAACAAAATCGACTTAAGCGAAGTGAAACGTACTTTGATTTTGTTAAACGAAAATAATTAAATCCGTGCCAAATAATACAAAGAGGTTTAGTGATTCGATATTATAGTAAGGTCGTTGTACCTTCAACTTGACAAAACCCTTTCAAGCCAAAAAAGAATTATCAAAATTGATTCAGGCGTAGTCAAATAATCGGTGACCATACATTAAAATATTTTATTTTTGAAAGTTGGTTAAAAATGAAAAATTATAAAGGTTATTGTAATTCACAATGTTTAATATAACGGCGATGATATTTCACACTAAGAGCCTTTTAATAATAAAATTACTTTTCCTTAACAACAGTTTATCGTCAAAAATATTTAATAACTTCTACTTAAACTTATAATTTACGATCGACTTACAGAAAGTTTCCCCTTTCTGTATTACGCCATTACAAAAGAAACAGTGAATCAAGAAAAGAACGCTAAGTGATACCATTAGAAAAGAAACACTGAATCAAGAAAAGAACGCCAAGTGACGCCATTAGAAAAGAAACACAATCTAAATTTAACATGTACTGATAGATAAAACAATGTGGAGACGAGGTTCGTGGTACAGGGGTACATGCGTGGGACTGTCAACGTGATAGGTTGTGGGTTCCGATTCCACTCGAGAAAGTTAAATATTCTCTGCTCGGCGTTTAGTTCGCCAATCTTCTGCGAAAACTAGGAAACTAAAGTTTCATAGAAATTTTATTTATAATTAATAAAGTTCCATTCCTTCGAGTAGGAATCAAATCCACAACCTGCTGAGTTCACCATCCCACGCTTGTGCACCTGCGCCACCACGACCTCGACTATTTCATCGATAAATAATTTGAAATCTTTCTTTAAACGTAAAACAAAGCATATTTTAAAAGAAACATTCTATCGAGAGCCAGTTGAGAGGTAGTTGAGAGGTATATTAAACGTAGATGCTATTTGTTGTTGGGAGCACTCCCGGTAAATTAAATAAGGGTTGTGAAATTCAATTTTTCGTAAAACAAAGTCACCATATGTTATATTTTGTATTTAAAAAAGACGAACAAGAAAGAATATATATTTATTAACAGAACAACAATACATGTGACGTGAAATATTAAATGTGAATTCGTGTATCGAACGAGTTCTGTTATCTGTATAGCGTTCACAAAATTATCTCGATTAATTACTAATCATAATAATGATGTAATAATAAGCTATAATTTAAATTTTTTTATTGATTTAAAAATAAATACATGTATAAATTCATACTGTTAGAATAATACAGTAAGTCACATAACAATGACATAGTACAATTAGTGGAATTCACGAAAAAAAAGTTTAATAAAAAGTTTGTCAGACGAAGAGAGCGTAGTAGTCTTAAAATAAAAAAAATAAACACTCCGTTTCCCCCATTCCATCCAATTCTTGACGCATTGCGCGTGGAGTGGCGGAACTCACTGCTGCGCTTTGTCTTCCGCCCACCAGAGCGGGATAATGAAAGTAAGTTCCCTCGAACTCGCGGAATTCGAACTTACAACCTCAGACACTGTTTCAATATGCCCTAGCGGCATCAATAGGTATTTCTATTGGTTAAATAGACCCGATAGTACACTTAAAGTTCTGAATAATTCCACTAGACGAGCGGTTATTTACCGCATTAAGAATTAACAGCTAAGCTGAAACTGGTATACTATATAATTCTCTTTGGTGTTGTATAAGAGCAAGTTTTAAGGCCGTCAGGCGCAGGCGGTATATTCTGACTGTAAATGTGACGGCTGTGAGCTCGATCTCCACACAAGAATGAATTTACGTTTAAAGAAATTACCGCCCTAAAGAATTCGCATGCCACCGCCCTTTGAGCTAAAGCGTGACGTAGAGCTTTGCTATGACTATGATGTCTCGAACACTCAGCAGAAAGTGGGAAAGGAGCAGAATGTCTTAATTATAAATTAAGTATTGATGACAGTGGACGGAAAGAGGTATGTAGACACTACGGTATCTATCCAGGCATTTGTACATATAATATAGACGTAACTAGGCGTCACCGTTCCGTTGAGGGTTCCGTCCTATGTTGTGGGCTTAATACCCACTCGAGTTAAATCACTCAAAATAATCCCCTTTCGTATTTAAGTAATGAAATCCTTAAGATTTAATTATCTTAACTATAGCAAGACAGACACGCACTTAATTATAGCAAGGTCGTCCTCATTCGGTATAAACTAAACTACAAACTAAGTTACCGCAGATAAGTTAAACTTGAACTAAGAAGTACTTAAGAGGCGTAAATATACAGAGTGTTTTTGTCAGCACCACTTTAAGTGAAACTACAGTTTTAACCTGCCTAATATAATAAAAAAATTTTTTTTTTTTCCAAAAATGATTTTTTTTTCCAAACAAAATAAATAATAAAGTTATCGTTGTAAATTAAAACGCCATACGACTGAGGACGACGCGAGCGCATATAAACCTATCAAACGGACACCGCCGCACACGTTTCATTCCGAAATTGAATCGTAGGTGTTGGCGATAAAGTTAAAATTTTGTTAATCTTTAATAGTATGTTTGTGGTAATATCTACTTTATTGCTGTCTATGCGTAGCTGCGTCACATGAAGCACAGGCATGGATAAATATCCTGAAATAAAAAAAAAAACCTTACGTGTAAACTGTTGAGGTATCTTGATTAATTTCTTTAGGTTTGAAATATTTTACCTTATATGCTGTTCCCGTAAAAGGGGCGCTGACGCTTCCACCTGTATATAAATAATTCTTTTGCTTTACACTGTATGCCTGTATGTAAGATATAGATTTTATTCCTCGAGTGGGAATCACACCCACAACCTTAGCGTTGACGGTCGCACGCTGTTGTACTAACAAGTTTAAATATAACTCTATATTAGCTTCTATCACATGAACTAATCACATGAAAAATCTAACACATGAAATATTAATAAGGCATTTGACCACGAAGTGGGAGTCTCAGATGAAAGCTAGACATATATAAAAGTATGCGATGGTTGTGGTTTCGATTCCCGCGGGGAGAAATGAAATATTAAATATTTTTTTTTCCTCGCCCTATTAATGAAAGCGGGGAAGAAAATTACGTATTCTTTTGTAGAATTGTGAAATAACGTAACTAATTCGCTAGTTTCTGATTCATTTGCCACTTGATTGTTTTATAATGACTTTCATATCGCGAGAGAAACGTTAGCCTTACAATGATTGAAAGGGTTGATATATGAAAGAAAATGGCAGAAAACTTTGCAAATAACTATAATTTGTGGCGTTTCTAGGAATAATATTGCTGTGGTATAATAATGTTTAAGTATACGCGACAGTACAGTGGTGGGTTCGATTCTCACTGCAGTTTTACTTTTTTATTATTTCTATTTCATCGTTCTGGTAACGATGTAAAGTGCGTTGGGTCCCGTCAACACTGTCTCAGAAATTGGTCGATTACTACAGTGCGCGGTGCTATAAATTGTTAGAAATTATTATTTTTTAATCATATATGGCCGTCATTAACGTGCGGAGGTTTCGTGACGTAATGGGTGGGGATTCGATTATCGCTTGATTCTTCAATTCTTGATTCATTTCTATGAATTAATTTAAATCTGCTAATAAGACAGACACGGCGTTGAGTTCCGCCACTCAACACGCGATGTCTCAAAATTCGCTGAAAAACGGGACGGACTGCCTTAATTCTAGTTCCATCTACCCATCGAGCTATGCGGGTTACAGCGTGAAGCTGAACAATAAATCTTTTTGTTTACGGATTTGGAACGACTCGTTGAGTTAGACGTATGTAAATTTTCAACGTAACAAATTTTGTATTCAAAAACAGTTGAAATGTTTTTGTAAACTTTATTGAACGTCAGATTCGTCACGCAAGTAAATTAAACATATATATGAAAATATAAAAATATATTTCGTAGAAAAATATAATTATAAGTATATAATTGTAGGCAAGTCGTGAAGTGAGTTGGAAATGGAAATGAAATATTTATTTAAAATTTAATTTTCGTTCCTTCGATCTAGTGTTTAGACAAACAAGCCCTGATGTGTGCGGGATACGGTGTGAAGCTGATTTGTTCTGATTTTTTATTTAATCTCTTATATTAAGGCAAGTTCATATTCGATTCGTATTCTAGTCGAGGGCATTGCTGTCAGTTTCAGCATTGCAGGTCATGCAGGCTCTTTGATATATAAATTTGTTCAACTTCACTTTGGCATGATAGACGGAGGGAACCTAATGTTAAAGCATTCAGTTTTCCATTAAAACACTTGTTTCCTCCTTTTCATCTAATTCTGAGTGGCGGCACTCAGCGCCGCACTTTGCCTCCTTATCATAGCGAGAAAATGTGCTCACCCCACAACCATGCGCACGCGCACTTGTGCCACGATAACTTTACCGAATAACAACCGATGAATAGTTTATTCATAATAAATCATTCCTTCACACTGTATCCCACGTAAAGAGTGATAGTCAGTGTTCTGTTCCTAATTTTCCGGCAGAACTTAAAACTGCGTTTAGTCTTTTTATCAGACGAATAATATGAAACGAACCAGCTGCGTTATTTTTACAATCCAGCGCTGTCCCACTGTATCACGGCCTCTACGTAATAGATATAGTAATTAATCACTACGTCCTCTCACTGCGCACTTCTCATTCATATATTCAATGTGCATATCACATGAAGAATTTGATTATCATATTTTACCATATTAAGTTAAGGAAGTATAGCTTATATTATGATTTTGTTCGATTCCTATTCATAGAAATGAGTTTTATTTATTTTTTCTCTCTGCAATTTATTGAATGAAAATTGGGTAAAAAAAGGAGATCGGAGTGTTTGAACATTGAGTTTTCTTTGCGTATTCTGATTTATATGTGGAATACAGCGTGAGGTTAAAGTTTTTTTCTATAACTTTACGGGAGTCCATGCGTTGTCTGCCTTTCACTTAGTAAAAAAAATACTTTTACATAATATATAACATTGAGATAATCAAACACAGGACACTTCGTTCCCCATTTATTGTCAAATTTTAGAACTGCGCTTTGTGTAGCGGAAGCTTTTGAGAAAAGTAATTTTAGTACAAACGTTCTCCCCAGCGAGTATTGAACCAACAATCTACGCGCTTACAGTCAGACATCCCTCTGCATCACATCTCAACTACTCGATAAATAAAATTCTATTATTAGTGAGGGTACTATAATTAATACGCATGTGTTCTTTCACATTCGATTATAGATCGAACGGATAGATTGAAACCAAAAGGCCTGAAGTGATGACGAATGTATTCTTTTGATATTCGTTTTAAGTCTGGTTTTGAATTATTTTCATTATCCCTCTTTGGTACCTAGACTAGCTCCAGCTGGTACGTAGCGTCTCTTGTATGATGATGATGAATATCTTGAATTCGGGCTAAAGGTGAGGAAAAGAATGTTTTGACAGTAGATTCCATGTGCCTAACCCTCAGAGTAAAACTCACCGGGAATGTGGGAAAAAGTTATTTTTGTCTTGCAATCAAATCAGAAAAAAAAGCCGTGAACGCATGTTTCTGACATTTTTGTTTGAATATACTTCGAATGTATACGTTTTTTAGTAAATAAATATATTAGCTCTATGTACATAAGATAAGAGAGATCCGACACACCCACGAGCAAAATACTTAAAAGGAGTAGATACAATAACTTTTATTCATGCCGTATAACGAACATGGCAGAGTCGACAGAGGAAAACTGGGAACCTAGTGTTAAGACACTTCCGGTTCACCGAATTTGGAGTCAGTGTATGTTTAGTGGGAGAACTAAGTACCTCTTTTGCCTCACTACTAAAGTGAGAAAATGAAAAATATTTCATACCTCCAAGTGGGAATCGAATCCACAACCTTCCCGTTTCAGTCACACGCTTAACCTCAATGATTTCTCTAATTTAATAAAAGCATGTCAGAACATTTTGAAATTTAACCCCAAATGACGTGTAAAGGAACGCATCTATCGGAGTCGCGTACAATTGAATATAAAACGAGGCGCAAGTTGGGGTGGAAAAGCTTTCGTCAATCTCGTAAGAGGCACCTGAATAATGTATGCAAAAACTCTTAAGGCACTTATACTTGTATTGTACTTCGCGTGTGCCTGCAAGTAGAGTTGCGACGCTGTGAAGGAATCATACGATAAACTATTTATTTCTTTTTCTTCACGCTCTATGCTGTACACGTGGAAATATTAACACATTTCGTTGCTGTAAAGCCACTGTTAGTCAGAGTACATGAAAATACTAATTGTTTCATTACCCCCAGTGAGAATGGAAGCTGCGTCGCGTCGCATTTATTAGAGAAAATATAAGAGGGGAGAACCATAAAGCTATTCTATTATGATATTGACATCACCAAAATCCTTTCTTCGTCCATCTGTATATGTATACTCGTATATCCTTTATTATATGAGACGTACATTTCACTATTTTACATAACGTACAGGTGTTTTCGAAAACATTTTTTAATTCTTTTTTTACTCAAAATATTTTTATTTGCGGTAAGAGTTAATTTTAATTTTATAAAAAAAAGACCGCTGAAAGGCGAGACCTTCTTAAAGCAGAGACACAAGCGAGCGACTGTTAACGCTTCCATTACTACTGGTTGTTGGTTTCATTACTACTCAGAGTAATGACATTTTCTAAAAATAATATAAAAATAATTCTTGCTCTAGTAACGAGGCAAAAGACGTTGCGTTCCGCCACTTAACACGCAACGCCTTTACACTAGGTTCCCAGCTTATCTATCCCTACGCTGCTACGTACGGGATACAGGTGAGCTTATAAAAGATACACTCGATCAACGCCCATCCTTAGTTGTAAGGGTTAAGCAGAATTTCAAGATACAAGACAATGTGTCACGTTACATTATACTTTCTTTGTCCTATCGATTTTTGGGGAACGCTCGAGGCGATGGGGGGAGAGGGGGGTAGTAATTTTTAGAATATTGTAGCACTATATTATATTTTGATCGTGGTTTACTGCATTATTTTCTTTATTATTTTCACGATTACGACTCAGTCACGTACAAATTTATTTAATTTTATTTATTCCCCCGAGTGGGAATCGAATCCGTAATCGTTGTATTCACAGTAATACTTAATTTTCTCGCACTGGGAATAAGGCAGAACGCGGCGTTGTGTTCCTCCGCCACTCAACTGAAATTGACCCCCGTGACATCCGGGTTACACGTGAAGCTAATAAAAAATAAGTCCTTCCCGATTTCATTAAAAAGCAGTAGATATATCAATATTTTATATAATTAAGTTCTATGTAGTATATTTTAAAGAATTAAATTAAAAATTTTATAAGTACAATACAATTAAAAGGCATTGTTTCTTTCTATTTACGATGGATGTCAAGGGGTGTTCAAAGCGCTGTTCTTAAGGCAGGTCGTTGAGGGCGACACTTAAAATGTTTTATAACTATAGCGGGAATATTTTTTTGTTTTTTATAACTTATAAAGGGAGTTTTTTTTGGTTTTTTTTTCTCCACGTTCAACCAATACTTAATTTTATACATTTTAAGTATAAAAATTTTCCTAAGCGAAAATTGAACTTACTACCATAATTCTATTAGGCCAAGCTGACTCTCAATAGTGTAATTTATACCGTTAAAAGATACAACGCTACTCAATCTTTGTAGGAAGCAAATGAAATTCTGGAATGGAATAATTAACTTGATTTAGAAATATTCCTCATTTCTGTACAAATCTTAGGTATCTACTCACGTTTTAGGATTCTGTATCTCTGAGAAAGGGAACATTTACAGGATTACGTTGTTGTTCATCCGTTTGCCGGTCGGTCTTCTGTCCTTTTGCTAAGACCATTTTTATCGTGATCGCGTTGAGGTTTCAAGCTACAGAAGAAATTAGGCTTCTAACACAGCATTTTATTAATGAAATTTACTAGTTCTATTATGAAATTTGGGAAAAAAAAAGAATGAAAAACGCAAATTTCCAAAAATGCAAATTTATTGGTATATGACAGAAGAAAAAAATATATTATATCTATTCTTTATTTCATACAAAATAATTACTTATGTACATCGTAATCCGCAAATTTTTAGTTTACCAAATTTAATGTCACTTTTCTCTTGACTGTTATCAAGATATTATTACAGAACCTTCGGAAGTCGAGCCTGACCCTCATTGACCATCTTTCTTATGAAAATCTCTGTCAGACTGAAAGAAATGTTAAGCATTAATCAACTCTAAATGAGTTCATCTTAGTTATTAAAGTAAGACCTAATTTCTATTTTTTTAGATGAGTTTGTACATTTTTTTTAGGTGTGTAATACCTTCGCAACCTCGATTGTGAGGTTCCGAAGGTACTTAGTAGTGTGTTGAGTGGTGGGTACATATTCTATACCGTTCACAGAGTACGAAGAAGGAACCTGGGAACCATAGCGTAATATTAAATATTTCATTTTTAAATTTAAATTTATTTTATAATAATTATGTCATTTTATATTTCTTGGTTTTTTAACAAATACGGTTTTGTTAGCTTTACACTATAACTTCCATGTTGGTTCTACTACTTTCCACCCCAGTTTTCGGGACATTGTATATTGAGCAGCGGACCTCAATGCTTTGTCTTGTTACAAGAGCGAGCAAGTGAAAAAAAAAAAAATTCGCTGAGTGGCAATCGAACTTACAATTTCACAAAAATCGCCTTTATAGTTAGATACTGTACTGTTGCACCACAACGGCCATAATAGATAATTTTCTCCGTTATCAAATTTTACCATACCGTTTGATTGGTGATAAATCTCGCTGTGTCCAGTAGAACGAGGTCAGGGGAATAATTAAATCACAAATGTAATGAGGCCATCGTGACGCATGGAGACTGATATGGATAGTTAACTTCCTATAGTAAGCTATCGCGATCGATTCCCACTCTGGCAGCACAAAATACAGCGTTGAGTTCCGCCACTAGCAACTCAGTGTTTCCAATTTAGGAAAGCGGAAGTCGACGGGTTTTGAAGCTAGGTATTCTCTCTGCATTTGAAGTTACATGCGAATTTGCGTAAGGTTAAAAATAATAAATAGTAAATAATATGTATATAGCCTTCGCATGGAGATTACTGGGACTTATTATTAATCCCTTTACACTTTTAGGTTAAAAAAAATTAAATAGAGGAAACTTAGTGTTAACACACTGTGTTAATCTCCATTCCCCATTTTGTAAGATTTATGCCGCGCCGCTTTTCGTTTTGTTATCAGGAGTGACTTAATGAAAATATTAAATAATTAATTTCCTCGAGTTTTAATCGAACCCACAATCTAACCGTGGCGCTAACAGTAATTTATGAACCTATTACCCTTTTAAATATAGTATCTCTAAGTAAACTAACGGTTTACCTATTTCATTAGCAAGTACAATTTTAAATGGACTCTTGTTGTTTTATTTGACCATAAATCCTTTTAACAAATACGGTTTTTAGTGCTAGGATATAAAATAAAAGCGTTAGGCATCAAAATATGGATACTTTACTTTTATAAAATAATAAAAAACGAGACCGTCATGGCTTCATTTGACCGTAAACTTCTAAATAACACGACGCGACGGTTGTGAATTGGATTCCCGGTCAGGGAAAAACAATTTGTTAAGCACAGTGTTTAGTTACCTCACTCAACACGCAATGACTTGAAAATAAGTTAGTGAGGTACGAAATGTTTTAATATTGAGTTATGCGGGGTACAATGTGAAGCGAAAAAATTAATAAGCCCATCTTGGCTCAGTTGTAGAACGTCCGAATGTAAAGTTGTGGGTACGATCCCACTGTATGTAAATAGTTCATATTACTAGAAAAAAATATAATAATTATTGTAGTCTATAAATTATACTCTTTTTTAGCTTAAGGGAAATCGATCCCACAGTGGCAGCGCAATCGAACACTTGTGCTACTGCGCTACGAAAAAAGAAAAATGTGAAAGCAAAAAAAGAAAATATTCTTTATATAATCTATATTTAACGTCGATGGACACAATATTTAGTATTAGATATGTATTTTTATATTCCTATAGCAGTAAAAGAGAATGTCAACGATGCTATAATAATTACGATCCATAAGGTGGACCGTGGTGGAGGAGACGCCGAAGATTTTTACGACGTCAAATGAATTGCTATAAACTAACAAAGAAGTATTCTTCATGAGATGAAAATATTTATAAAGAGAAAATATTATTCATTATATATAGGTATATTATTTATTAAATTATATATGAGAATGTCTTTTGAGGTGGTTGGTATATGGTGTGATTCCCACTTGAGGAAATAAGATATTGAATATCTTAATTTTATCGATTTTCATGTCGACGTCATTCAACACGCCAGATTGCCTTGCAATGCCTCCAGATTTCAGCGGAAATTGGGGAACGTGTCTTAATATTAATAATATATTATTATTGGAAAAAGTGTCAATATACAAAATACCAATAGTGTTTCCTTCTTACAAAAAATAATTCAATTATCATTATTATACAAGAAGCTCGTCGTGGCGCCGTGGCATAAGGGTGTGACTGTAACGCGACGGTTCTGGGTTCGATTCCTACTCGAGGAAGGGAAATATTTGCGTTTATATTTCCATTTTTTTGCTTTGGTGTCGAGGCAAAGCGCGGTGTTGAGTTCTGCCACTCAACACGAAATGCCTCCAGAATTCGGCAGAAGTGTGCGGGATACAACTGATTTAATTATTACACAAGATTGAATGAAAAACTTAATTAAACGAACTTGTACATTCAAAGGACCAATTTTAAGGGTTATTGAAGTCGCCGTTAGTTTACGGAGTTCGTGGACTCTTTGATGTCTAAATCACGGGCTTAAGAAATACGGCTCAGAGTTTAGAAAATGGTTATTGTTATATCAGTATATTGTTTGAGTGTCTGTTAAGATGACAAGTTGTGGGTTCCATTTGTACTGAAGGAAATAAAATATTTAATATTTTAATATCAAAGCTGTGGTAACGAGGCTCAAAATTTGGCATTGAGTTCCACCTTTCAACTTAATAATTCAGTAAAAAGTGTCTCCACTGATAAAAATAGGATTACTAAGTAATCTGCTCTTTTCTTTACGGTGTTCCGAAGGTACCATTTGAGCCTAAATCACGTTGCTAGTGTCATGTCGAGAAAAGAAAAATTTACAGTAAAAGCAAAGAAAGTGTTACATAATGAGAGAACTCATAAAAGAGAAAGCTAAAAAGGATTCCAGTAAATTCTAAGTAAAAATGTAAAAACAATTTAACAAAAATCGAAGGCGCGGGGGCACAATCTGTGACTGTAAAATCGACTGGTTGTGGCTTAGATCCCTACTCGAGGAGATTTTCATCATTTCTTCGCTCTGGTGTCGCGGCAAAGCGTTGAGTTCTGCTATCCACCACGCAATACCTTCAGAATTCGGTAGAAAGTGGGAAACGGAGTGTTAAGTTAGGTTCCCTCTACATTCCCTGCTGTGTGCGGGAATTTTTACAGCGTGATTTTATTTATTTAACAGTCATCAGGTAAATACAAACAAAGTTGCGAACGATAACTAGTAAAGAAAAATTAAAAATAGAAATATAAACAGCACTCTAGTCCATTAGTTTCAAGCTTTAGGCGCTTAACTTGTCAGTCTTGCTTAATAATTGTGGCTGTTATCGTGTTACGTTATAAGTGGTTTATCGTGTTTTAGTTTGTCTGTCATTAATTATGCCGGAAACTTTGCATTTAGTCGCTTTACGCGGCGTTGTGTTCCGGTACTCCACGATCAATGCCTCGAGTGTTTGGAGGAAAGTAGAGGAGTGTCTCGGTTCTCTATGCGACGGTACATGAAAGTAAGCAACGCGACGGTTGTGGATTCCACTTCCTCTCGAATAGGAATCGAACCCACAACCGTTATTGTTGCAATCACACATTTCTGCCTCTGCGACTACATCGTGGCGTTTAGACATATTTAACGCAAAATAATCTTGTAACAAAAATAGGAACAATATAAAAGTTTCAAAAAAGGCAGTGGGTACCGCTGTTTCCTTATTGAAGATCTACTTTACTTCCGTTAGTCTCTATTTAACTTTCCTCATAAAATTCACTTGTACGTTCCTTCCTATTCTATACTTAGGAGTTTTTCACAATGCGGCAAACCCTTTTTGTATTATTTTTCAAAATAATATGATATGATGGTTAAAGAATTTTGTTGTTTAGATTGTGTTATGTTTTTCTCTTCATCGTCACGGCGTTTCTTGTATACCGGTAAGCTGAGTGATTTACAGCACTTGCTGTCCTGTGGTG
This sequence comes from Heliconius aoede, assembly GCA_037355905.1. Classification (NCBI taxonomy): domain Eukaryota; kingdom Metazoa; phylum Arthropoda; class Insecta; order Lepidoptera; family Nymphalidae; genus Heliconius; species Heliconius aoede. Next base: position 482,805 of record JBAIZZ010000248.1, on the reverse strand, counting down.
GAAGTCAACACTGTGCCTTGTTTAAGCTCCGATATAATATAAGATCCGATCGTACTTACAATCTACGATTACATTATAAGCTAAAAAAAGACATCACTTTGGTAAAAATAAATACAAGAGATTCATGCTAAATCCCGCATATAGCAGGGTAGACAGAGGGTACTTAATGGTCAATCTATTTCCCACATTTCGTTTGATTCCAGAGACATTTCGTGTTGAGTGGTGTGTTTTATCTTTATAGCAAATGATTGAAAATTGAACCTAAAACCGTCGCATTCACACTCAAATCTTGTACCCCAAATATAGAACGCTATTAATAATATTTATAATTCATTAACTCCCCTGAATGAGCGCCGACACTGTCGTCAAGCGTCGCGCAAATATTATTTGTTGATACTGACGTGACGCAGTCGGATCGTATGTGGTGCTTGCTTAGTACTAATAACACTTGAAATAGTTACACTTTTTAGGGTTTCGTAATATGAAATAAAATAAAATGAATAGGGTTTATTTGTTATCCGTTTGTCTACCCAAGCCAATTTTCTCCAGAACGCGTATAGAGATACATTCAAGTCTACGGCCCCGCAGAGGCAAAGCTTAAGTCAATGTGTTGACATCAAATATTACAAAATACGTATGTATTTGGCCGTTTAATCGAAACCTGTAGGGTACTTCATAATGACTTAGCATTATGACATTTGCCAAAAAGAGAATATTCATAATCGCTATGAAGAAAAAATAATGCGAATACTAGAAATTTTTCTAATTAATATATATATGAGAAATTGATTTATAAGTATTTGTATTTTGCAGTTTTTTTTAATCGAATTGAATTCTAATGCCTGTAAATATTAACAACTATTATAAATTGTACAACCTACAACCATGAAATTCGTACGGAACCCTCAATGATATAAAACTATGTTAGTTTTACCTTTATTTATTAAATTATAACCTATAACATTACAGAGGCCAGTTGTGGCGCAGGCGCACAATGTGTGATGTAAAATCGACTGGTTGTGGGTTCGATCCCCACTCGACGAAAGGATATATTTATTTCAATTTATTGATATAATTCTTTGCTTGTGAGTCGCGGAACTCAACACAGCGCATTCTAAGCATATTTTAACCATTAAATCAAAGTTTTATTTCTAAATCTGACACATCACTAATTAAAACACTAAAAGCTGCGTTAAACTTTGTAAGTTTAGGTTAATTTAAAAAATTAGTGTATTTTGCTGTAAAGTTACAGATTACCGTAAAGTTTTCAAGTATAATAATAGTCTTTACAAATTGTTTAAATGGTTAGACAAATATTATATTTATGTTTTTTAGCGTCACGCTTTATCCGAGAAATTGGGAACATAACATTGAGTTTGCCTCGTTTTCAGAGCGGGAAAATGAACATAATAAATATTTCACTATTCCTAATGAGAATCGAACCCAGAACCGTCGCGGTTATAATCACACGCTTGTGCTTCTGCACCACGACTGGCGTCGACAACTTAGGGTATACTCCGTTCTTCGATTTCCGATCCAATTAAGACATTATACGTTAAGTGTTGAAATTATGTATTTTTCTAGTCCATATTGAACTAATAACTAAAAAAAATATTCTATCCACTGCGCCATGATAGCGTTATCGACCTTGATTCATTATATCGAACAAAAAGGTACGAGCGCAGTGTTGTCGGCACAAAGGGTTGCGTGACTCTAATTATGTTTCATAGACATTCCACTGAGCCAATGTTTTTCTTTTCTTTTCTTTCTCTAGATCTATCGTTAATTAGCTGTCATTTTGCAATTTATGGTACAATACAGTGTAATCGAGTTTCTGTTTTGAGAATATGTTTTTTTTTTGTATTGTTGTATTTTTTGTCGGTCGTTGTGGCGTAATGGGAGCGTTTGACTATGAGTGTGATCGTTGTGAGTTCGATACCACACCGGTAAATTAATATCAGGGTCGGGAGCTCTGGCGCACTCTGGAGGAGACCTATGTCCAGCGGTGGACCCAAATGGGCTGATTTAATGATGAATTTAACTAAATATATGTAATTTTTATCTCCATTTGAGACTAAGACAAATTTTTTACTCTCACCAAATAATTTAATATGAACATAAATTTTAACAATCTGATACAAAAAGAAAAGCTTCACGCTGCATCCCGCGTCTAGCAAAGTATTCCCCACTACCGATCATTCGAGGCGTCGTATCTATCGTTTTGAAGTATGTAACCTTAAAGACAATAGCTTCGACAACAAAATTACACCGTTTAAATTACCTCAACGGACTCGTAACTTCTGCTAACAATCTGTTAGTCAAAACTAAAGCGACAGCTCTTGCAGCACGACCTTCAGCAAATTGCTTCGTCCACTAAACACTTGTTGTGAGTGAAAACAGAAACTTTAGTTCGGATACTAACTTTCACAGTCCATTAGCTTTTAAGTCTTAAAATAATAAATGAAGACCTGGAGAAAAGTTAGGGTTTTGTACGGGATGCTTTTTCTATGTTTACAGGGTTGTCAACATATTTTACTCGATGGTTATAGTTTGATTCCCAATAGATTTTTCTTTCCAGCTTCAGTATTTATTATACAATTAAATATTATATAATTATATATTATATATGTTCTATTTAGGGTATTTTTAGCTTCACGCTATGATCTACAAATAGCAGAGTAGGCAAATAGAAGTTAGTGTTAAGACTTAATCTGTTCTCACTTTTAATTAATTTTTTACGATGTGGCGTGTAAAGGAAGTAAATAAATTAGTATAATATATAATATAAATATAAACTGTAAAGACTCACTTAAATTCATTAAGTAGTTCCAGGTTGTCACAAACCTTCACCACCGCCAGCGTGCGACTACACACGTGACAAGCTGTAGGCTCGTTTCACATTCGAGGAAATGAAATATATTATTATTTAACATTTTTTAAATGGTGTTCCACACTTGAGAAAGAAACATACTTATTAACAAAACGTATAAAATTTTTGACGTAACGGGATTTGAACCCGCGCCGTCTTTGGAAATCGTCTGTTTCTTAATAAATATGAAGTATATTATAATATTATACATTAAATACATTTTCATTTCTTTGTTCTAGTTACGTAAAACAAAGTCACTCAACGCGCAAGTATAAGTGACTTTAATTTTCGTTCGTGTTGTTTCCAGAACTTGGTGGAACTTAGAATTAGTGGCAATGAGGGTTGTCTTTGTCGGGTTATCACTGATTTCCAGGTTATTAGGATTTTTACTGTAAAAAATAATTTACATAGAGAACAAAGACAAATGTTAATATATTTTCATATTTTAATTCCAGTTTCTATCAGAGCTTTGAATGAATGTAGCTTATCTTTCATGAAGAAAGTAATTTCAAATTTAAATTTAAAACCTCATCATATTACGATCATGTGGTGGATGAGATAAAAATAATAAAAGTACCGTTCAAGGGTACAAAGTAATATGATTATATCGTATATGAAGATTGAACAATTTTACATAAAATATGAGTGTATAGATATATATATATATATACACTCGAGTCTATAAGCGCGATGGCTGTGTCTTCGATTCCCGCTTGAGACAACGAAACATTTAATTTTTTCGCTTTAACAACAAGAGAAAGCAGGCTTTCAACACTCAATACGCAATGCCTTGAGAATTTAGAGAGATCAAAAACACAGCCTCTTAACACTAGGTTCCGAGCTTCCCTCTGCCTACCCTGCCATATGTGAGGTACAGCGTAAAGCTAAAGAAAAATTGTTTTTGCTTCACGCAGTAAGCCACATACAGCTAGGTAGGATGGATTTAAAAAAAAAATTACGCTAACACTTATTTGTATTCTTAGAATCATCAAAGATTTTTACATGCTTTTATTTACTTGCACCTGTCGCTTGCCTGTGATTAACTCTCGCAAGTTAAATTTGATCCACTTCCTGGGTTCCGATTCTGAGCTGATCTGATGATGGAGTTGGAAGGTGGCCATAGGAACATCATAATTAAATGACGCAACCCCATCGAGTTTGATCTCCTTTGATTCAATTTGCTAACTAGTGAAAATCACTAATTAAAAGAATACTAAAAAGTAAAAAAATTAAAATCCTTTTTATAAGAGCAACCTTTTATTATTTGTTAATAAAATTAACTTAAATCAACCAATCACCAATTTTATAAATAATAGAAACTTGTTACATTCTGATGGTACATTCAGCACCTTCTTTTTCTCGCGCTATCATTGTTTTTTTTTTTTGGAAAAATATTAATTTAAACTTTGTAAAAATCTTAGTTTAATTTGAATATATTCATAAAATACCTTACATTCACAAATTTAAACAATAACATTTCAATCTCAACCTCAACTCACCTAGTTCACATAACATATTCATTCCACGCTCAAGTGCTCGATATCAATATTATATATTTTATGTATAACTTCCAATATTACCCTCTTAATGACCAATAACTTAAGTGTGTAAATATTATTAACCTAAATATGTTAATGTTAGAAATATATGTCTATTTATTACTCTACTACTACTTCTTATTTATCCTGCTTGAAGCAGGCTAGGCAAAGGAAGCTTAGTGTCAAAACACTCCGTTCACTACGTTCCGCTGAATTCTGGAAGCAGTGCTAACAAGCAACGGATTGTAGGAAGTTGAACCTACAACCTCTCGTGCTTATTGTCATATACTAGAGTTCCTTACTGACGACTAGTCTTTTTGTAACTATTTCCATGCGACCACACGAATGAAGCCACCAGTAAGAGCTAGTTATATAATAAAACACAAGAGTCTGTTTGGTTGGACGAACTCATCTTAGGAATAAAGTTCAAAGCTTCTATGACACATTCTAAGTACCCGAAGTAGTCTATCGGTCTAACCTACGATACCTACAGTTAGTATCGTAGGTAAGACCAATAGAATTAACTCATATGCTATAAAAGCTCTGATTCTGATGCCGTAAAAGAGATTACTGGATTCCTCATAACTGACGTTTTAAGGCAAGCTGAAGACAGGGCTTTCATTGAAGCAACTTATCAACACTTCTACCAAGGCTTACTAAGAAGGCTTATTAAGAAATTGCTTTGTTTCAATCGCTGTATCCCGCACACAGCAGGGTAGGCAGAGGGAACCTCGGTGTTAAGACATTCCGTTCCCCACTTTCTACTGTATTCTGGAAGCATTGCTTGTTGAGTGGCGGAACTGAACACCGCGCTATTTAAATAATCAGTACAAAAAAAATAACTGCGGAAAAATCGAACATAACAGTAAAATGCGTCTAGAATCTATCAAATACAAACAAAAATTTTCAAATCATAGCAATTTGTTTACCATTTTCCAATATTTCCTAGTTTTAGTTTCGTATATGTCAATATGTCCAATGCGCTACGTGATGTTATTACTTATTTATTATATATATGTATGTTTATATATAAGTTATATATTGATATCATTTGCACGATGTCCGTTTATCCATTATATAGTATATTAAGTTTTTAGAATTGTTTAACTTAGATTAGGCGTGATGTGAAAAAGAGTTTGTTTGATGAAAATCTCGGGAACTTCTAGAGTAGAACAAGAAATTTAAGAAGAACGTGCTACTATAAACGCGACAAGTAATGAATTCGATTAATGCTTGTGGAAATTAAATATTAAATATTTTTATTTTCATAGTCTAGGCAACGTGCGGCGTTGAGTTTCGCCTTTCAACACGCAATCCTTTTTGTATTGAGTGAAAAACAGAGAAAGGTTTCCAAGATATCTCTGCCTGCCCTGCTCGTTGCAAAATACAGCGTGGAGAAAAAAAATAATAACTCCGAGTGACATTTGAACTCACAACTATCGATACATTTATGCACTGTCCCACTGCGCCACGATCCCGTTAAGTGCATACAGTGTTTTATTTAGTAGTTCCGGCCCGCATCATCTGAATTCTTAATAAAGGCTGGAGGAAAATGCGTCGATAGGAAAAATCGAACTATACAGTACCTTATATCGTAAAATTCGTATATCCATACTTATGTTTTGTAAATAGTACTAAATTTTATCCAAATTCAAATAGAGAGGGTTATTAGTTTGACAGTTTGTTTTCCTATTGTATGTTACACGATTACAGCGGGAAGAAGAAGAAAAAGAAAAAATATATTATCTGTGTTACTCAAACTTATGTATGAGATAGATTTCTTCAATCCTTTACTCGATAATGTAATAAGATGTTCTCTATAAAATTTGCCAGAAACTCTCTCTTAATAAAGTGTAAAGAAACAATTCAATCAGACATTACGACTATTGGATGAGCTTTTTCGATTCTGCGACTCGTAGATTCTTTTCTCATTCGTTTTATAGGACATAAAGTTTAGGGCTATTGGTGTCTCCTTTGTATGAGAATAGTGATGAAGGATACGTTTATCTGTGAATTATTTTATCTTTTTACGAGAATATATTGCTTAGGTTTGTTTTTTAGATTTAGGGTAGGTAGAGGAATTCTGGGAAACCAGTGGTGGGATATTCCGATTCCATTAAGACACTTACGTTAGCCACTTTTTATCAAACTCAGGAGGCATTGTGTGTTGAATGACGGTACTTAACGTCACGCTCTGTCTCGTTACCTGAGCAACGGAATGAAATTATTAATTATTTCATCTGCCCGAGTGAGAATCGAACCCACAATCGTCTTTTATACAGTCACAGGCCTTTGTGCCACGACAGGCTCAAGGCCGGCCTATATATTATATAAAATCGATTCACTAGATTTACTTAATTCTGTTTGCTATCAGAACCCAGCATTAAATGTATGTCTAGTCCTGAGCACACAGAGCAAATTGCTTACTTCCTGCCTTTAAAATTATTTTCTAAAATTCATTCAATTACCCACTCGACCCATTTCCAACCCTTTAACAATTTAAGACTATTCCTCTGTCAGACGCTGAAAACCACTTCAGGAACCGTCTCCAATTATATATAATAGAATAATTTTAATTGAAATAATAGCCTGACATTTCAAGCTTCCCTCTAATATTATATTTGGCACTATCCTTTCTGTTATTATTCGATTGATACACAAAGCAGGGTAGATACAGGGCACCTAGTGTAACGCTATTTCGTCTCTTACTTTTTTAAAGCTATTATTTTTAAGTTGGTTAGGCAAAGCGAACTTAGTTCTGTCCGTTCCTTATTTTTCGGCGTAATTCTGGAAAGCATTGAATTGGCGGCACCATAGCGAAAAAAAATCATTTCCTCGAGTAGGAATGGAACCTACATTCTGTCACATTCACAGGCACATGCTTGTGTCCAAGCACCTTTCGCTGAATTTTCCAGATAACGCGTGCTAAGTAGCGAAACTCAACGCCGTGCGTTATCTACTAACCCGAACGAGGAGACACTCGTAAATATAATTCATCTCGTCGTCGTCGTAAATATAATTGATTTCCTACAATACACCTCCACCGCCATTCTTACCCTTACGCTAGAGCACTTCAGCCACCAATTTGAGAAAGATTAATTACATACGTCTTGCCGCTACTATCGGAACAGACGCGCGGAATGATTAATTGTTATAATGACTCTAAAACACACTTCATGTTTAATTTAAATATTTCATTGTCGTCGAGAAATTGTGTCTCGTAAACATGAAAAACGATAGTCGGGGATTCAATTTTAAAAAAACAATTAAAAAAAAACACATAGCGGAGCAGGCAGAGGGAACCTGGGAACGTAGTGTTAAGACACTCCGTTCCCACAAAGAACGTGTTTAAGAGCCGGAATTCAACACCACACTTTGCCTCGTCACCATAGCGAGTAAATAAAAATAATAAATATATAATTTCCTCAAATGGAAATCGAACCCACAAGCCACCCCGTTTACAGTCGCGAGTTCGTGCCTCTACGCTACGATTGGCCTCAACTATAATTTTAACTATAATAAAGATTTAACGTACCATGGAATTATGAAGAAGGCAGGTGCTTTACAACAGACATTCAGATTTTTAAAGACATTATAAAACGCTTAGGAAATTATAAAACGAGATTGAATAAGATAAAACAGTGAAAGTACATAAAACCCAAACGAGAGCTAAAAAGGTGTATATTTGCATAAATTTTATATTAAGAGTTGCTTCACGTTGCACCCCCCATAGCAGGGTAGGCCCCCCCCCCCTTCTGGATTTATGTCATGTTGGCGGAACTCAACGCTGCGCTTAGCAATTAAGAATAACAAGTTCAAATCTTATTGCATAAACAACATACTCTTTAGCTGTTGAGGGCTATGACTTCTTAATTTATAAAAATGTAAAAACGAAAGTATTTTTAAATGATATATCAATACAAGCACAAACAATCAGTCAAATGAATATGTTTTCAATAAATAAAATAAATATGAATTACCATTTCCATCCAGACTTGTTTGTTTTCAATTAAAATAACAGATATATTTTAGTGAATTTTACGAATATTCTTTATGCAGCGGGGTAAGTTAAAAGAATGCAGTGTTATGAATAACAGAGTGTTTTAACAATGTGTTTTCTCTATTCTATATCTCTGTGCCCTTTCGTAAACCAAAAGCGAAGAAAATGTACATAATTGAATATATGAAAGTGGAAACAATTATGTGGGTTTCTAAACCATTCGAAAGCCCAATGAAAACACAAAATTTCATCCATATCAGTCCAGCCGCTCAGGAGAAATTGGAGGCAATCATACGAAATATATAAGAAATGCATACATATAAATAATAAATATATAAATAATATTATATATTTAATAGTATGGAGCTGAAATCTATGTAATTTAGGTCACGATCTCAAACAGAAAATGTTTGTTTATTACAGTTACTTTCATAGTCGAATACGAATTGCGTATTTACGACTCCACACCTGACTCAATACAAAGTGTTAAGAGAAGTATAAAAATTGTTATTTATATATATATTGTTACGTAAGGCCATAGTGGCGCAGTGGAATTATATCTGACTATAAACGTGTTCGAATATCTTGTAACAAATTAATTACTTTTACTTCTCCATTTGAATTAATTCGGATTAAAATGAAATTAAAATTTGAATTAAAATGGGCAACAGAGGACAAAGAGACGCCGCCCAGTATGTGTCCATCACTAATATTTAGCTGCTGTCTTCTGGTTTAGAGGAGGTAAAGTATTCCATCGTGGCACAGTGGCACAGGGGAGAAACTGTAACGCGACGGTTGTGGGTTCGATACACATGCCTGCCTCAAGATTAGGCAAAAACTGGGGAACGGAGTACCTTAACACGAGGTTTCCCCCTCTGCCTATTCTACTGTGTGCGGGATACAGCGTGAAGCTGACAAAAGGAAAGTATATTTACCTTTTTTGAGCTTCACACTTTATCATTTGCCTTCTTTTCTATATGACCCCATATAAGAATCTAGAGCAAAATTAGAAAACTTAAGGAATATGTCCAATTTTCACCAAACTTTCAATATTGCTTGCTAGTCTATACTAGCAATGGCTTAATATCACGCTTTGCCTTCTTATCAGAGCGAACAAATGAAAATAGTTTACTTTCTTAAGCGGATATTGAACCCACAACCGTCCCGTTTACAATTACATACTGCTCCACTACTAAATGACCATCTCAAATATATCTCAGACACATTTAATAAATAAATAAAATGAATAAACCATTATAATTTTTATCATATCCAGACGCTGAGGAGAGCCGACGAGACACTCTAGTCGTAAAGTGTGCTTTAATAGATCCTCTTTATTGATGGCTTACAAGCTTGAACTACCGTCTCTCTAACGGTAAAACAATAGTTTTATCAAAAAGAGTTGAGTGGTTATTTTAAAGGTTTCTTTAGAAGAGTGTTTTTTAGAAAATTGCAATATGATTTATATATTTGAGGGCGTTATGGCGCAGAGGCACAGTGCGGTTGTTGATTCGATTTCCACTCGGGAGAATCAAATCAAATATCAAATAGCTGCAAGCGACGACTAGTATTTTTAGAAAATCTCTTAAATACATAAACTAGAACAATGAAATTATTTAAAGCGAGTACAAACTTGTTTGTTTGCACTATCATGTTTCCTGCGGCGTATTATTAGAACGAGGATAAAACACCACACGATAGGGTTTTATGTGCCTTTACCTAAACTATTATATATGAATTAATTTCTTATTTGAATTTGCAAATATGTACTATAGCAGGGTACCTCAACGGAACCTAGTTGAGGTTCTCAGGTCCCCTGTGCCTAACCTCCTATGCTTGAGATACAGCGTGAAGCTTTAAATATATGGAAAATATTCATAGAGGCCACCGTGGCGCAGTGGTGTCTGACGGCGACGGTTGTAGGTTCAATTCTGACTAATACTAAAAATTTTAATTAAAATAAACAAAAAAGTGTATGTAAAATATACATAAAAGGCAAGAATTATAAAATCACTAAATCTATTAATACGACTGTGCGAGGATAACGTATATAACGTTATGTTGTAACGTATAATGATAAAGCGTCTTTTTTTTAGGTTCACGATGTATCCCGCCGTAGTAAGATAGGCAAAGGGAACCTATTTCACATAATTTCAACCCTTTCATTAACCTGACCAGATATTCGAAGTTCTGGTTGTATGCTATTGATCTTATGCTGTTTAGTTGATATTTAGATTTCGTAGGATTTACAATAAGCGAGTTTTCCGATGCCCAGCCCATGTTTGGATAAAGAATTTATTTTGCAATATTTACATTTCGGAGCTAGATCAGCAGTGTAAATAATAAACGACTCTCCCTCTATATATTGATTTTATCTGTGTTTTCAAAATAGAATCATCGATACGATATATTTTTCTATAAGTTAGCATTTCGTTATATGTTTTTTTTCTGTAATTCTATATATACTCGTACGTATCGGCTTGTATATATCCGAGCTCTTATTTTTACTTTATTTTTAAAGAAGCTACATATGATAATTTATTTTTTAATGAAATAGTTAAGAGAGCCCAAGCAAACTTTTAGTCGCATTTCATTTCAAACTTATTTCAATAATTTGGGTCTTTCTCAAAGTTTTCACGAGATGATACTTGTAACAACTTTGCAAAAAATATTTGCATGCTAAGGCTGTTTTAAACAAAGAGTTGTGGATTATTGAATTTATTTGATGTAGACAGAAAGTTGGAAGTAGTGTATTAACACTCGTTTCTCAGGATCCCTCTACCTACCCTGCTATATGCGTATTACAGAGTGAAGTATAAACAAAAAAAGTAACGAATAATTATATAAAATACAATTGACTAGGAAAATAAAGATATAATGAGAAAAACTTGGTGTAAAAATATATTCAAAAGAAATCTTTTTTGATATAATAACAAAGTATTCAATTACGAGATAATATTATGTATTGATTCTTTGAGTCTTTCCAAATGAATTCTTAAAAACATTTCTTGATATTATTACAGCCGAGAGTTTGAGCACCATGTTCCCTTGTGATGAGAGAAAAGTGAAGCTGCTAAAGCTGTGTCCGTATTTAAAATTCACTCCAAACAAAAAACAAATGAAACTAGCTTTAGATTTAAATTAAGGAACATTCTGACACGGTTCCATATGACCTAGTTAGGTCACGAACTATTCCTATTAAAGCTCGACCATATTCGTAATAGAATCTGATCTTTTTTACGTATACTACCTCTTACATCCGGCGTTGCCTCCATGACAATATAGAAACAGCTAAGAACTGTGTATGTCACATGTGTGTCACATGTGTGTCACATACACAGTGTCATGACACATGAAATAATACACGTCTAGAGTTCGTCGTAAAATTATTTTTTTCTATTCTAATCAGAAGTTTCTGAGAATTGCGCTCTTTCACTTCAGAACTATTTCGCTTTATATTATGTATAGTAAAGATATACATGATTTACATGCCAGTCGTAGCACACAAGCTCAAGACATAAGAAATAAAAAAAAGATTCCGACGATAAAAATCTTCCATTTTTTTGAAAGTCAGTTAAGAAAATATGCAAATGAACAAATAAACATATTAAATATTTTATTTTCTCCAGTAGTAGTAATCGAATCCACAACCTGTCGTACGCTTGTACTCCTGCACCACGACATTCTTCAAATTTCAGGATCTATTTCTTAAGATCTATTTTCATTGTTCTGCACAACCAATTGAAAAGTTTATACAGACAACGCAATTTAATAGAAGCTAATGTTTAAATAGCCTTGAAAATAATGAAACCTTATATTTTTTAGTTTTTTAATATCTTTCGAATTTTTAGGTTAAGTTAGTAAAAGTTTAATTATTTTTTTATTTACTTAGAGATATTTAATTATTTCTACTTTAAACATTTTTTTTAGTTTCGCGCTTCTTAGAGTTGGCAGGGAACCTAGGAACCTAATATTAAGACACTCCGTTCCTATTAAGACACTTTTGTTCCCCACTCTTGACATTCTGGAAGCATTGCCTATTGTGCAGTAAAACTTAATGCCACGCTTTACGTCGTTAATAAACCGAGAAAACGAAAATATTCAATATTTAATTTCCCCGAAATCGTATCGTATCCACAACCGTTGCATTTACAATCGCATTCTGCTCTTGTGACGTTATTTCCGACTTATAATGAGTCGACTTGCAATATTAAATTTTAACAAAGTAAACATTGAGCAATTAGTTCACGCGGTATTTTGGTAACATTCTCAGTAACGCCAGTCTGATACACAGAAGGGATCGTTGAAGGAAGCTAAATATAATAAAGTTTTGTTTAACTGTTCGACTCAGAATTAGCATTTAACTGCGCTAAACGCATTGTGCGCTTCGTAAACAAATAAGTATTAATATATGTGATAGGGATTTAGTTAAATTCATTTGACATTCTAAAATTCTTAGGTCACATGCTAAAAAAACTACTGTGCGGTTTCGTAGGAACTTCCTTCCACGCGCCACGGAACTGTGGAATGTGTCTACCTGGAGTAGTGTTTCCAGGTCAATATGACATGAGTACTTTTACAAAGCGCACCTATCTCCACCTTGTCAGCTGGCAACGCACCTGTAGTTCCTCTGGTGGCACGGGGTCGTGAGCGGTAATTACTTACCATCAGGTGACCCAAACGCCCGCCACGCTATCTTTGCCTTGTACTTTTCTATAATAAAATATATATTTAATTAATCTGTTTCCTCTTGACGTTTACAAGTTCGGTTGAGCAGGAAGGCAGGCCCTGGGGCAATGCGGTGTTATATGCGGAATACAGCTAGGACATAAAAACATTTATTAAAACAAATTCCGTCCACAATCCAAAGTGTATCGATTCTGGCAAAATGTGAGAAACGAAGTGATTTAACACTAAGTTATCTCTACTATAACCTGTTGCCACACTGCAACGTGAAGCCAACTTGTTAAATTTTATTATTTTAAATGTAACTCTAAGAATATTTCTTAAGCATTTCGCTAGGTAAGGGCAACTCAGGAATAAAGCCATCCTCTAGAGAGCGTACCTCCGTTACTTGTGGCGGAGCTTGCGGAAATAATGTTTAAAATGTTCTTTTTCACGTTCACAACAATTCTTTAAAATATAAAACGCTCAGGATGCAGCTTCTTTGATTACTTTAAAAGATAAAATTTATTTTATACAGTGGCGTAAACGTGCGTCTATAGTCGCACGCACATAAAATAGATAAAATAATAAAATAGAGGCGGGTGGGGGTGCGATGCCTGCTCGGGGAATGAAATAATTGATATTTTAATTTTCTCTCTTTGGTGACCATTCATTAAGCAATACCTCAAAAATTCAGAGCAAGGTGTGGAACGGAAGTGGCTTAATGGAGAACCGAGTGTTTTAACACTAGGTTCCCAAGTACCCTCTGCTTACCCTAAAAAAAAACAAAATTGACTCCGAAATCTATAACTAGATAGTTTTTCAGCGATGTTGTCCAAACTAATTATGTCACGTAATTTCTTCTTACAACCTCTTTTGAACTGGAAAGAGGATTATTTTTCAATGCCTTCCTCCTTGAAAGTCTTTTACAGCTATGACATTTTTCTCCTGTATATTATGATTTCATTTTAGATAGGGCATGCAATCTGACTTAAGTTATTTCCACACTTACAAAAAATCATATGTTTTAAAAGGAAGATGTTGATGTTTATTTTTATGATCGTCCAGGTTGTTGTGGCGTGGTAGAACACCGCAGAGATTGTAAACGTTACGGTTCAGGGTTCAATTCCAACCTGTGAATTATTTTCATACCTCCATTACGTAGACAAAACGCGGCGGTGCATTCATTGTAATCGGGTTTTTTGATATCTGTATAATTCAACTATTTTAAAAGTTTCACCAAAATGTGTGCAGTACATGAATGCTGCACAGATTTTGGTGAAACTTTTATATGTTTTTTATAATTTAATTTATTTGTTACAGGAGCTGATATCTAATTCTACTTTTGATTTTATAGTGCCAAGTAAGTAATGACTAAGAGAAGCTTTAATAGTACGCTTATTTTCTGTTTGTCTGCTTGTCACAGAACCAGTTTGTACACGCTAATGTCATAAAATTGAAATTTAATCTTAGTCTTTTCACTAGATTCCCTCTGCCTACCCTGCTGCGGCGGGATACAGACGGAGTAGAAATTGAACCTACATCCGTTGTTGTTATCCGTGTGCCACAACGGTCCATCGGATATATGTATATATTACATATATGATTTGGATTAGTCGCAGCCATGCCTTGTGTTTTTGTGTATATTTTGGATATTTTCCTGCCATTTCCAGAAACTTTCGTTAAACAACTCAAAAATTTACGACAATTTCATTTAAATTTTCATCTTTATTATGTTTGGAAACATATATACTTTTTAGCTGCGATTTTAGATAATTTTGTGTGACTTTTTTTATAAGACTGTAAGCGCGACAGTTTGTGGTTTCGATTCCTATATGAGGATTAAAGTATTTTCATTTTATTTCTCTGGTATAGATATAAAGTGCGGGATCAACACACAATACTTCCAGAATACTGAACTTGAAAACGGGGAGTGTCTTAAGGAAACTTAGTGCTTGAACACTATCCCTTCCCTTTGCTTACCTTGATTTATGCGGGATAGTGCGGGACAGTGTGAAGTTAAAAAAACGATAGAATTTGTGAAACCCAAACGAAACAGGGTAAAAGTAATGAAATGTAGTTGTACATATAAATAATTCATACACCAGCACTAGATACGTATACTGCAGCAGGGAGGAGATCAATGTTGACACAGCCGGTGTGAAATACCATACAATGTTGAAACACAAATTTCAAAGTTTTTATGTTGGGCGATACAAAAGTTTGAACAAGTTAAATTTACAATTCGTTTCGGAACAAATTGGCTAGTTTGTTGGTTGTGGTTTCGGTTTAGTGGAGGAAGAGAGAGAGAGAGGTCGTAGGTTTGATTTCTTTATATGACAATTTTCATTAACTAAGCATATTTTTTGAGCGTAATTATGGCAAAAGGGGGATATATTACAATTAGGTGGCAAATCAAGGAGCTCGGTATCGCGCTCCGTCTGGCAAGTATGGCAGACGGAGCGCGATAGCGCACTCCTTATATACTTTAAAGTCGGGTTTTTCGAGTGGCGCGAAAACTATTTTCTGCCCCCATTTAAAAACTATTAATGATAGAATAAATCGGACAAGCGCATTCGATTCCTGGGAAAAAAACCGCCACAAATACTCAATACTTTTGAACAGTAGTATCATTATGTAGCAGGGTGAGAAAAAACCTAGACGTTGAATATTGAATGGTGGAATTCAACGTAAAATTTCTTACCCTCAAGTGGAAATCGAACCCTCAACTGTCGCGTTTACGCTCATACTCTATGCCGCTGAGCCATAATGGCCTCAAACTCTTAAGCTTATAACTAAATTAGAGAAGCATTTAGATCTAAATTAGAACTTTAACTAAATTTCATCTTGTCTTTAGATCAGTAACAATATTACTACGTTCATGATGCTGCCAGTCGACTGTAAACGTGTTTGTGGGTTCGATTCCTACTCGAGGAAACGAAATATTTATTAGTTTCAAGTCCTCGCTTGATTCGACCATTCGGAAGAATGCATTATTATTTCATTTATTCTCTCTAGCACGAAGGCCAACAAGACGTTGAGTTCCGTCACTCAGCACCCAATGCCTCGGCTACCCTAAGAAAGCAGCGTAAGAAAGCGGATTACAGCGTGAAGCTAACAAAGGTACTCGTTCTAATCTAATAAACAAAAATATTGAATAAAACAACATATTTATCGAATGAATTTGAATCTATGTGATTACGTCGAGTCAGGCACGTACCGGCCAATACCGCAGCGAAGCCTTTTCCAATATAAGATTCGTATTTGATGCTGTTGCAGCTTGTATATGTTATAACATATGCAGGGATTTTGATTCCAGTTACGTTATTCACCAATATATTTTATTATATTTTTAAATTTAAATTTTAGATTTGAAAATCCGCTATTCGAGGTAATGGGTTCAATTCCTAGTGATGATTTCATTATCAGAATATATATTTTTTTATTTTCTTTCTCTGCTAAGCAGACGCTGCGATAGCTTCCGCTACTCAATAGTTAATTGTTACTTTTATCAGTTAGTTAATTATTTTCCCCATTTCCGCTGAATTTGTGTGACTGAGTGTGTATAGTGGCGGTATTTAATGATACGCTTTGTCATGTTACCAGAGCTAGGTAATGAAATGATAAATAGGCCGCGTTTCGAGTCGCACGCTTTTGCCCCTGCACTTCGATGGTATTCTGTCTCTTTTGTTAAAATCAGCTTCGCGCTGTATCCCTCGCACACAGCAGGGTATGTAGAGGGATCCGTTCCTCACTTTCCGCTGACTCTTCTCGAGATGCTTCGAGACCAGAACGAAGAAATGGAAATAACTATTTCATTTCCACGAAAGTGCATTGAACTCACAACCAGTCGTGTTTACAGTTACACCTCGTGCCCATCACCAGGTTGAATTTAAAGTATTCCACTACACCGGCAACAGATACAATAAACAGTTAACGCAAACGATCCATGTCAGCTCTCGTTAGCAAAAGTCATTTTAAAACACAACTTCTGTAAAAAAGTAATTAAGAGTTACTATTAACATGAAATTCAAAACGTATTCGAATTCCTCTCATTCCGATGAAATTAAAGTTTTTTTTAAATATCTTGTATTTATTTATTTTAATTTTTTACATTTTTTCCATTGTTTTTTTTACTTGAAACAAAGATATGGTATTTTATATTTCAAAAGCAATGTTGCGCATAATTCCGAGAAAAAATCAGGTCACCGGGTGCTATGCTAATATAGAAATTTGAATTTTAGAGGAAAAAAAATAGATTGAGCTTTCCTAAAATGTACGAATGGCTCTCAAACTTTTATTGGGGCTTAGTTCATTTGTATTCGACGCCACTTGTGGGGGGCGGTGGTGATATCTTGGTGTCTTATGAATTGAACATTCAATTTTGCTGTAATGAGAAAAATAAGCTCATAGTTACATAAAAAGGAATTAAATATCTAAATTATCTTATTAGGAATCCTTATTTAGGAAAAATCAAAATTGAACGTGGTATTTAAACCCGCTCCTATTGGAAACCGTCTTAGTACTCTGACACTAAGCCATACGTTCTCATGAAGCTGCGTTGAAATTTTTATGTTTGTTTATATGTGTTAGCATCTTAGTACCTCTAGAGAGTAGTCCTCCTCCTCCACCTTGGCTATGTTCAAAATATCTTAGAAAAAGTTTAATGATTGTTACCCAAGTTAGATTTAGGTACTCACAAACCCAGCTTTTCATGAACGTATTTCCGACAGAAAATAAAGTGAGTATTAGTACCTTCAGAGATGTGCGAGTACAAACAGGAAGATGAAAAAAAAATCGTAAATTCATATTCAATTACTATTTCTATATAATTGTGTTGAAATGTAGCCTTCTTTAAAAGGGCAACCGGATCTGAATACAAATGAACCGTGATTCTCGTGATACGTTACGAAAGCAAACCTTCATCAAGACCGCTTAGCTTTAATATTTAAAACAGTTAGGATCCCCAATTAAGTCACACGAACGCACGTGAGAATGCCGGTCGTCCACCGAAACTTGCAAGCTATGTGTAAATTAAATTGTCTGCATTTATTTTGGATTTAAGCCAAAGCTCTAGTAGACTTTCGGCTTAGCAGCCAAGGATATTGTATTTAAAACATCAATGAGTTCAATTCTTATATACAGGTTTACGCCATAATTACTGGATGAATTTTGATGAAACTTAAACTAATTATTTTTTTTAGTTTCATGCTGTATGCTACATATAGCATGGTAACCTCCTGATTTCTAGTGTAAAGAGTCTCCGTTCAAACTTTCTGCACACATTTTCACATTGCGTGATGCGTGATGATAGTGTAACTTACGTCGCGCTTTGTTTTGTTAGTAAAGCGAGATGATAAAGATAATTAATTTACTCAAATGGCTATCGAACTCATACTCATCGCGTTTACAATCAGTGATCGTACTTTTGAGACGTTATATTAATATTTACATACATACATCTTCTTAAATGAGCATTCCCCAACTTCCCCTAAATAATATTACATCTCTATACATTTAGTGGACGATTTTCCTTTTATTTTTACAGCCTCCGGTTGCCAATACCTCTCGAGGGTTCACTCAAAGATTCATCCCAACTCATATCGGTTTACTTTATTGAAATAGCTTATTTAAGAGATATACACAGGTGTGTGTATGTCTGTGTATTTAGATTTTGTTTTTTGTTAGCGGATTGTGTAATGTAATTGAATGTTTTGTGTTTATCTTTTTGAGGCTTTCGTGGATCAGTGGGACTCCATTTGAGTAAATGTTGTGAGTTCGATTCCCAATTGGAGGAATTTTTATGATAATTCTCATTTTTCCGCCCGGGTAGACAACGCGGGTAGTTAAGTTCCGCCCCTCAACATCAAATTTCTCAAATTCGATGGTAAATAGGTAGTATGAGTCTACCTTAACTAGATTTCTATCATACTGCAGATTTCCATGTTCTTTCCAAACCTATATGTAAATGTAGATTTTCAGTTCTTTCTATTTGAATAAATTTAAGAGAAACATACTTTGAATAAATTTACGAGAAATCGTTTCATTCAATTAATTTAATATTTGAGTTAGAAACAAAAGCTAGGCTCTGCTTGATCTGTGTCTTCCTGTTAACAGGAAAGCTATAGTTAAGACATTCCAATCCCCTCCCACCCCCCATTTTATTAAGTGGAATAATTTAACACTACTCTTTTCTTATCCCGTGAGACACTACCACTGCACCACAATAGGTATAATTAATTTGAATTCTTCTATAATATAATGTACACAGAAAGCCACATTTCGCATCGCATCAGTCGGATGAGATACGACGACATGAGCGCGCATAATTGTTCACGCAATAAAACCATCGGCGTTTAAAATGGTTACGTTCATTTTATACGTTTTATTAAGAAATATTGAAGCTGTTGTAGTATACTGGTTGACTTAACCCGATAGGTTCGATTCTAACTGAAGATAGTGAATTTATTGATTATTATGATTATCTCGCTCCCGTCGGGTCAAAATAAATAATTTATATTGAAGCTAAGGCTATGCTTAATAAAATTTTTAGCATTACTAAAATAGAGTCAAAAAGCAAGGCAAAGGTTAATTTTTTCCTAAGCATAAATTTATAATAATTTTCCATGGTAATTTTGTTTTATTATTATAAACCAACTTTGTTTTATTTGAGTTTGATTTTAGTTACCCACGAATTTCTCGAAAACGTAAAGTTATATTGAAATAATCTGATTTTATTTAAGCCTAGTTAGTGTATTTAAACTTTGAGAACGCCACATTCGATAGAGATACTTTCCCCCGCGTTGTGTCTCGTTTCTAGAGCGAAGAAAAAAAGGAATAAATTATTCCTTCACACATTTACTGAACCACCAAACATATACCGTCAAACGCTGTGCCACCACACAACAACGGTCTTATTCTATTTACACACAGTTTATTTTTTTCGCCGTGTCTCGCATATAGCTGGATAGTCAGAGGGAACCGAGGAACCAGTGAAAATACTCTTTTTCTCATCAAAACACTTCCATTCTCCTCTCTCTAATAGTTGAGGTATGCATTGCACTACGAGTGGCGAAACTAAGCGCCGCACTGTGCTTTGTTACCAGAGTGATGAAATAAAAATAAACTATAAAATATATTTTTTACTATAAATGAAAAATTTAAACTACTTGCAGCTGCAACTGGCTATACAACTTAAAATAATAAAGAAAAATCAGAAGAAAAATCTTAAAATATTCAACCGTTACACAAAATTGTATGTAAATTTCAACCAAGATGTTCAAATTGAGTATAAAAAGTTTATGACAGATAGCAAGCAAGCGGAAGTTTTATAATGGCTTTTTATACCCATTGGCGTCATTACTTTAAATATTTAAATGTATGCAAGGCTTCACGCCTTATCCCGCATACTGTAGATAGAGAGAAAGAGAGAAGGAGAGACGAGAGGGTTTCGGTATCCACCTAAATACTCATTGATGCTTGATTGGCGGAACTATACGTCGCCCTTACAGCTTAGAAAAAAAATCCGTCTACATATGCTGTTTAAGGGATAGGGCGTGAAGCAGATAATTCTTTGAAACTGCTGAAAATATTTATAATGATAAAATATCACTCACTCATTATAATTTGTTTTTATATTATTTATTAAATATTATGACATTTTTGTATGAATCAAACCTGTAATTTTGACCATTCCCGTATAATTATTTAACAGGCAGCCAATGTGTGAATTATTGTCGCGGTTTTCACTGAGCACGTACGCTTTGACATGTGACATAATTAATACGGCCTCGACACTTTGTGGTATCCGCTTCGTGACGGTTTGGGGTTCAACTTCGCATTTAGTCATTTTTCAAGGGAAACATATTATAAATACCAACTATTAATGTACATGCAAAATACTACAAGTGGAAAACTTCCAATCGGGAAAAAAAAAATCTCAACAACAAGACAGAGCGTGATGTTGAATTCGGCCACTTGCTTTTATTTTTTACTATCAAATATGTGTTACATTTATATTTTAATAATAACTAGACACTACAAAAAAGCACTCAAGCTTAACTTGAGTATTCCTCGTATTTCCTATTGTCATATTAAATAATATTTTTGGTGGTAATTTTTGATTATAATTATAATCTAAGCTATTTATTAACTGAGGCCTCATGCTTATGCATCAGACCAATTTATTTTGTCTACGCGACTGCTACGTAATGCTACGTGTTGTCACGTTATGATAAACCAGACCTGCATTAGCAGGTCTTCGTTGAAATAATTTTCATTTAATATGAAATAATTTATTTTGTCATAAAAGGGAATGACTTCACAGTGTTTAAAAATAATAGTTTTATCAGATCCAACTCTTCTGTGTAAAATTTACACTGTGTAAAATTTAAATATCTCGTTTAGATTTAACTAGT
Organism: Heliconius aoede; assembly: GCA_037355905.1. NCBI lineage: Eukaryota > Metazoa > Arthropoda > Insecta > Lepidoptera > Nymphalidae > Heliconius > Heliconius aoede. Next base: position 461,316 of record JBAIZZ010000248.1, on the reverse strand, counting down.
GTGATTTAACTTGTAAGTTTTCTTGTCTGGATTTTATTATACGTACAGTGGAACAAACGGAATATGTGGCGAAGAGTTCCTCCAAGCTAAACCCCATTCGAGACATTTGAGGAAAGTGGGAAAATCTACAAGTATTGCCAAGTTTACGAACATAATATCTATAATATTATCTATAATCAATATAAATTCTAACAATAGCGTGAAGCTACAAAAATAACTTTTATACTTATTAATTATTTGTAAGCGATAGAATTTTCCAAAAATATATATTTTTCACTTCAGTCTGTATCCCGTATGTAGCAGGGTAGGCAGAGAAAACCTTGTGTTAAGACACTCCTTTCCTCCACTTTCCACTGTGTTGAAGTATTTCGTCTTGAGTGGCGAAACTTAACTCTGCACATTACCTTGTTACCATAGCGAAAATATGAAAATATTAATAAGTAAGTTGATTCCTCCCAATGGGGATCGAATCCACAACCGTCGCGTCTACACGTCGCGATAACACGCTTGTGTCATTACGCCACGACGACTTCAAAAATGTTAAAACTAATTTCCGAATTTACCATTTGTGTACTGTGTAATAAAGATAATCTAACAGAAATAGGGTCAGCCGTTTCATTTGTTACATTTCGTACATTTTTTTACAATTTTTTTCATTTGTTTTATTTTGTTTTCCGTTTCCTACGTTCTAATCAAAAGGTCGATGATTACATTATGTATATTTTGAAGATTTTTTTAAAGTATGAAGTTGTAATAATAAAAATAAATATTTATATAAAAGCCTTGCCTTGAATTCTGCCCCTTTAACTCGTAATATTTTGAAATGTAGGTAGAAAGTGAGGGACGGAATGCCTTAACCCTGGGTTCCGGGCATCCCTCTGTCTAGCCTGCTTGCTATATGTGGGCTACAGCGTGAAACTGTAAAGAAAAGAATTTGCCATTGTAACACAATGGGACAGCGGTCTGACTGCAGATGCCACGGTACTCGGTTCCATTCCCAATCAGGTGAATCTATTATAGTATATTAATTTTCATTTCACTATTTATTATTGAATATTTTACATTTCCTCACATGCCGCCATTCAAAGCAATACCTCGAGAATTCGATGGAGAGAGGGGGGAACGTTAGTTTCCCTCTGCCTATACTGCTAGGGGATTCCTGTCCTGGTAAGCTCGAAGTCCTGATTTAAAAAAAGGAATAAAGGTAATATTACCGTTTTCTGTCTAATAGAATAATATTTTAACTTGAAAAGACCACATGAAAGGAAAATAGCTTCTACCGTCATAACGATACTAAGCTTTCGAAGTCCTTTGAATAGAAACGTTTAAGAAATAATTAAGCTCTCAGCTGTTATTGGTAAAGGAATTCGAACTTGCAAGGTTTATGATTAAAATGTTGGAATTTGAGGAAGTTCTTCATTACGTTTATTTATTTTTTCTATTTTAGTGTGCTGTTTAGGTGTGACACCAGAGCGAAGGAATGAAAATATAAACGTAAATAAATACTTCACTTCCTCTAGTGGAGATCGAACCCACAACCGTCGCGCTATAGTCACACCATTGTGCCGCTGCGCCACGACGGTGTAATTATATAATAAACACATAATTAAAAAAAATAAAAATATAATTTATTATACTTTCTGGTTATTTTAATATTACCTTGTGATATTTGAAAATCACTTTCTTACACGCTCTAATTGTTATACTCGTAGTACAATGAAAAGGATGAACCCTCTTGACGCCACGCCACGCCACGCCACGCTCGTCGGCGGCACGTGTACGAACACTTATAAAAGGTTTATGTTATAGTAAAAATCATTTAAATAGAAAAATCTATAGAAAATATTATTTCTTTTTTCGTTTCATTGTACGTACCTTGGCGGTTATGTGTGGAAGTAAAAGGAAACTGGTTAAGCGAATCAAAGGTTCTTTATTTCTTTTTTAAAAATTCTTTTGGATTTCCACTCGAATACGATTTTCTTACTCTTGAAATGTGAGCAACAAAATTATTTAATGGAGAACAGAGTTTTTTCTAGGTTTTCAAGCGTAGGCAGCCTATCTTTAAAAAAATTTTTCTTGCTAAAATTCATGACCAGCTTAAAGGGAAATAAGCCTCGAAATATATAAACGGTCGTTTGATTGCAATGACTTATAAGTAATTAGTTTTCTCTGTGACTAGATATATCTGAGATAATTTGATATTAATTTACTTTGATTCCCCATGGCTTTCTGACAAAAAGGCTTTTGGTAGACGGATAGACAGACAGCCCAGCTGTCCTTTAGGTCGAAAACGAAGTAATATATATGTAGTAGTAATATATATTAACGAAGCAATAGTCGGTATTCTTAAATTCGAGGCCCTGACACTAAGATTTCATACTTTTTCGTAATGATAAAATAATACAAAATACTTAGACACCACTTAAAAAGTAATTTTGAAATGTCTGCAGAATTAATTGAATATTTATTAGGCTCTCCTTCAACTTATATTATACATTCACCTGTAATAACATTACATACTTAAGCCTTCACTTTGGCATAATTTTATTTTATAATAAAATTTCATTACGTAAATATGTAAATTTTATGTGTCGAACTTTTATTTTATTTAATTCAAAAACAAAGCTTCAGGCGACGACTAATTGTGAATATGGAATTTACGAGAGGAGACAGGGAATATTGAGATATTTTCTTTTAGTGTTATACACTCCCTAAGCTGCCTACATACCAAATTTAATCCATTAGTTCTAGTGACTTTTTGTAGTAGTCTAAAGCAGGTAGAAAATCTAGTGGGACGACACTCCGTTTTCAACTATTTGCCTTTTCCACGCGCAATACCGTGTCTAAATTTCACGCGTTATGAGTGACGGAACTCAGCACCTGCACCTGCACCACGACTGGTCTCTCCCTACCCCGCTGACAATAAAATCAAGGAAAACCAGACAAAGGCAAGCACGAGAAGCTAGTATAACAAAATATATATTCTAGTATTAAATGCATCTCATAAAACCCAGTATGAGTGTCGTATGGGAAATTTAATGGGTGCTCAGAAAAAGTGGTCTACATAGTTGTAATTAATAGCAGCAATTGTAGGTCAAGCGGGCGTACGTGCTGATGGCATAACTCGTAAATTTATATATTTATGTTGATTTCTTTGTGAATATTGTACATTTTTGTAGGTTCACGCTGTATCCCGCATATAACAGGGTAGGTATAGGGAATCTAGGATTCCATTATATTCCGTTTCATACACACCAACCAATTTTGGAGACATTGCGTGTTCAGAGGCGGAACTCAACGCCTCTCTCTCATTACTAAGGATCATTTTAAAATTTAATAAAAATAATAATGTATTATTTAGCTTAATTAAGCCTGTGACAGAGTGAACTGAATATAGGAAACGGGTAGATGTCAATAGAATTAATATAAATTTAAACAATCCTGAATAAAGGCATCTTTGAAATAAAGATATCTCATACTCCGAATAGGAATTGAACCCACAATCAATTTCTCAAGTACATTTACAGCAATGCAGCGTTGCAGTATTCTCTTGACATCCAAGATAGGTGCATTATATAAAATAAAATATTTTTATTTTTCTGTCACGTATCCATTCATGGTACGTGCCGTCGTCGGAACTAAATTTCGAAAGGATTGTTCAGATCAATTTATCATTTCTAAGCGGCTTACAGCGGAGCTTTAAAGTGTTCGGACTGCCTCTAAAGAATATATACATATAAGCTGGTAATGTACTTGGAACTTACTTAAACTTTTAGTGTATGTATTTATATATGTATATGAATGTAAGTATATTCTTTATATTCTTGTTTATCCTTTCGCCTATTTCAAGGTTTTCCTGGATATTCACATGATAAGGCTTGATATTGCACTAAATATAAGTTACGCAGGGGCACAGGGGTACGATTGTTAACACGACTCTTGTGAATTCGGTTTCCTCTCGCGAGAACTTTTTTAATATTCTTATTTCCTCGCTCTGGAGACGAGACTTGGATTGAGACGATTTCCTCAAATGGGGATCGAGCCCACAACAAGTCACGTTTTCAGTTACACTTTGTGCCCCTGCGCGACAACTTTTAACTTTTTACTCAAAATTCCTACTTAAAGAGTAAAAACAGATTTTTTTCATGCAAAAACAAATACAGTCAAATTGACAACCTCCTTTTCTTACAGAAGTCGGTTGAAAAAAAATGCGGGCGACGACTAATAATGTTGTTTGAATTTAGGAATGACACTGCCAGGCTGTAGTCAAGTTGCATGTCTCTAACTGGAAAATAAAAGACAAGGGGAAATATTCTCGGATGTGACATCTCACGTCACGGATACTATTTACGAGAAAATACAAATAATAATAAACTTAGTTTCGCTTTATATTTTGACAATATCATGTCTGTTGTAAGGCAGCTCCTTTAAATATTTATATTTAATTTTGTTTAGGTATTTGTTATTTTAGAAAATTTCCACTGTCTATCTATCACAGTTTATGTAATTACAGCCTGGTGATAGACAGACGGGTAGATAGACAGTAGAGCTTATTAATTATTATTAAAGTATTATTAAATATCTTAAAGCGTCCTGTTTCACCCTTTGAATACGGAATTTTAAAAAAATACTTCCTGGCAAGGAAATCATAGGTCACTACTACTATTAAGTATTAAGACATTCTATTTCCCATCTTCGGTTTATGTTTGAGATATTGCGACTTAAACAGAACTGTGTGCCGCACTTCGTCTACCACAACAGGGAAAGAATTTAAAATAATTCCACCAAGAAGGATCGAACCCACTGCCATCTCGTTTAAGGGCGCTATTCTATCAGACGCTATCCAAATGCCATGACGCCCTTTACGACGCAAATGGAGCATTTTTAACATATAACATTTATTCCACACTTAGGTAAGACTCCTTTTTTTAGAAAACATAGAAAACGTTTATTTAAGGACAGTCGTGGCACAAGGGCACAAGCTTACGGGTTCAATTCCGACTCAAAGAAATGAAATATTTAATATTTTTTTATTTTTTTAGGTAACGAAGGCAAAGCGTAGGCGTGAAATTAAAAAATGTATAAACATTTTAAACGTAGTGTGATATGAACCCGCACTTCTTGAAAATCATCCAGGATTATATAAGAAAACGGAGAACACTAGCAAGGAAGTCCTTTTGATATAAATACCAAAATCCGCTAAAGTATATTCAAGTAGAATTTGCAATTATTTAATTACGCAGAACATTTATATTTGAATAATTTAAGACTGAAATACAGTGAAGCCTCGTGTAGGCGGTACACCTACATCGCTTTGGAAGCTTCAATTAATGAAAATGATTTTTTTATTTCAATTTTTTCTTCACTTTATTATATATTTTTTAACTAAATGGTAACTGGTCTCAAGACCAGTCAAGGTGAAGAGGCAAAGTAACGCGACAGAATGTGGGTTCAATTTCCACTAAATGAAATATTGAATTATTTTTACACCCTCGCTCTCGTAACGAGGCAGCGTGCGGCGTTGATTTCCGCCACTCAACACACAATCTCTGCAAAATTCGGCAGAGAGTAGGGAACGGAAGTGCATTAAGTTAGTAAATTAAAGGGAGTCTTAACACTAGGTTGCCGGGTGTACCTCTGCCTGTTGCGTGTTTAGAGGCAGAATTTAACACTATGTGTTGTTACCAGAGAGAAACTTGTTCAACATTCATTCCCCCAGTTGGAATCGAACCCAGAACCGCCATGCTTACAGTCAAAACGCAGTGCCGCTGCGCCACGACGGCATCTATTTTAATAAAAATACTTATACATAAAATACTTGTCAATAAAACAAAATATTTTATACTGAAAAAAAAAACCATTATTAAACATTTATGACCGTCTGGCCAATAGCATCAGTTCATAATGTAAATGAAAAAAAAAATAGAAACCACTAAGATAGAATTATCGGAAATTCTTCATTTCGCACACGAGTATGCATTTTTAAGAATCATCTTTTGATAGCGAGAATTGAAAATGTATGAATTTTTTAAAGTTTATATTTTCATCTATCGACACATTTGTTGCGCTGGATAGTGTCGGTCTTATCAAAAATTGGAAGTGACTTTGATTCCGTTTTGTACTTAATGTTTTTTTCATTTCAATAATCTAGGAATATTCTAGGAGAAAAACAGTGACTGTGGGTCCAAACTCACTGTTTTTCTCCGATTTTATTTCTGAGATGTTTTAACATGCAATGCTTGTAAAAGAGTGAGAGGAATTATGATACGTACATACATACTTACAACAAACGATATTGACGTTTTATTTTCAGATGCCCAGTACTTTGTAAGAAGAGGACCTCAGTGCAATGTCTATCTCGAAAATTATTTGGAAAGTGGGAACGTGGAGATATGAGTATTAGTCTCCCTCTGAGTAGAGAGGGAACCTGATATGACGAAAACATAGTATGACGCTAAAAAAATTAAGAATAATATTAAACTTGTAATAATACATACGAGTATCCCATCTAAAATCGGTATAACATTGTTATAAAAGCGTCGAGTAAAATTATTGAAACAAAAAATATAGCGTGGTAGAATCTATTGAATCAACTTCAAGCACCATAAAGGGGCTTTCACAAGGAAAACTTTATCTTTCAGTGTATAACTACAATACAGCTTTCACGAACTGTGCGGCAGCAGACCTATATAATGTGACCTTTTGTTTTAGTTTCAGGTAAAAATCGAAATTCGTTATACAAAATGTTGGTGACAGAAAATAAAGGCTGTTTTTGTCATACAAGTATTATGTAAACTTTTAGGGTTCTCTATCTAAAAATAGGAGAAACCTTTATAGTAGCAGTTAGTTGTTTATCTAACTGTACTCGTATATCCGTCTGTTAAGATATTTTTTTTAAGAATTTGTGAAGGTATCGAGTTGAAATCAATGTCAGACATCCACGTCTATAATACCTTGTCGTAAAATAAAGCTTTTATACAAAACTTTTTATACAAAATGAGTACGTAGGGCAGCAAAAACTTCTCAATACTTAGCAAAAAAATCTAGAAAAGTAAATAATGGAGAGTCTTAACACCAGGCTCCCCCCTCTGAATGACATACATACTGAGAGTGAGAAAGAGAACTACTTTATCTGCCCATAGTGTACTACACATACCGCAGGGAAGGTAGAGGGACCCGATTATTAAGATACGTTCCTATTAAGTTACTTTCGCACCCCACGTTCTGCAGAAATCTTGCGCAACTGACGGAACTAAACGCCGCGATCGGCCTCGTTACCATAGCGAGGAAGTGAAAATATTAAATATTCCATTGACTCGAGTAATATCTAAAATTAAATCCGTCTCTCTTCAGGATCATTGAAACAGTCTTTACGTCAACACAAATGAGAAAAATAAACCCACACTTGATTGGCAGAAGTCAGTAGTAATAAAGCCTTTGACACTTTTCATCAACGTACTCGTCATTGGTTCTGTTAATTAAACACTAATGACAACACTACGCGACTTCCAACTGCGCTGACTCTGTCGAGTCCAAACGGTGATTTCTAGATTTCTAGATTTCTAGGCTTTAGAAAATAAATTATGTTAGTTGATTTTGGTACATGTGTCAAATTTAGTTTATTCTCATCAAAGTGGTGTTAGACTTGGTGAATGAAAATGTTATGCAAGTTCAAAATATATATTCAATGAGGGTCATGATTTCGATTTCGACTGAGAGAATAGAATTATTTTGATTCCCTCACAATCACAAAAGTTATTAATTTTAAATTATTATTTGTACTGCGTACATTAGTTTATTTTAATTATTATTTATAGTTATATTAATTATCAAAAGCAAATCAACAAACAGCTTCACGCATTTGACAGCATACCAGGTAACGTGACTGTGTCCTCTAATCGAACCCACAACCATCTAGCTTAAGTCAGATTGCGCTCCTGTGGCACTACGGTCTCGGTCTCGGTTAATTATTAGTTACCGTGGCTACGATTTCGATCAAGATGAAACTCGTATTAAGTCCGATTAATATCTTAATTACTTATCGAACGGGTGCACGAGATAAGGAAAATATACATATAATATGTATATATACATGCGAGTATATGCATATATACATGCATATTACGTGTATTAGCAAAGGCAGAGGAGGTTGTTAGTAGGGTTAGTTCCCTCTTGTGTCATTTCTTCGTTCTACTACCAAAGCAAAACGCGGTGTTGTGTTCCGCCACGCAGCTCTTGCGTAAGTAATCCGTTATGGCAGGAAGAAACCCATTCTTTTCCGTTTATGTGGATATTTCTTGAAATTATCGTCTCAGGCTCCCCTACATTCCCTAGCCTAACATGTCAAGTTTCAACTTTCTAATTCCAGTGGTTTCTTTCTGTTCCCGGTCAGCCAGTAACTCGGTAACGCTAGTCTTTTACACATCGATATATACGAAAATGTTTTTTTATCAAGATCCTATTTCGACGAATTATTAGAACAATGAGTACAACATTTTTACATTTTAGGTTCGTTCTAGATCCGATCTCAATTTGTTAAAAATATTCTTATATGAGAAACAATGAACTTGAGTGTCGTGTTGAATGAAAATATTAGGCATTTTAGTATTTTATTCTCCGTAATGGGACTTGAACCCACCGTTCTGTTTTCATGCTTGTGCCTCTGCGACATTGGTCTCGATACAAATATAACTAGTTCCTGAGGCTACCACGTTCAACCAACCAAAATCTCCAGCTGTATAATGTTAACAGTTAATATATAATTAGGGATTAATACTAGAACTACTATACATCAATGTTAAACATATACAAAACGTACAACGTCAGTAAATAGTGAATTTCTTTTACGTCCTTTTCCTTATTTAATTAAAAGCCTTTAGAAAAGCGTTTGTTTCACAGCTCGTCTCAAGTATTAAGTTTTGTATGCGTTTTTACCACGCTCCTCCATTTAGAAGAGAATAGATTCATTTCCCGGCGAAGGCTTAAAAGAAAAGAGAATTCAGATTGTCTATGTTAATGGAATTTTAAATGAAGTTGCATTAACATAATTTTTATAAAAGTTTACTAAAAATAAGCAGTTTCACGCACTTTTTTGCAACAAAGCAAGGCAGAGTCAACATATGTAGTGCTAATTCACTGCGTGTCCTGTTTTTCACCCAATTTTCGAGACATTGGATGTTGACAGGTCATACTCAACGCCGCATATCGTCTACTATAGTGTGGAAATAATAATAAAAAAAATAAACATTCCCTGAGGCGAATTGAGATGGGGGTAGAACTTACGACTGTCTCAATCTGAATCAAATCAGCTTCACGCTGTTTCCGCACACAGCGGAGTAGGCTCCGTTCCCCACTTTCCTCTGATTTTTTACATGTGGATTGGCGGAACCAAATGCCAGGCTTCTGCCTTGTACTTTGTGGAATCTTCGTATTTAAATGAAAAAACTCCGCTGTTGTAAAACAAGTGCAGCCAGCGTTGAGTTCCACTACTCAATACGTAATGTATGGAAAATTGAGTGGAAAACGAGGAAAGAAATATCTCAACACTAGGCTCTCTCGGTGTAACCTGTATATGCTATGTAAAATATGTAAATATTTAAAATATGTAAGTAATATATTTATATTTGTATGTAAAATATTTATATTTATGATAATTTATTTACGTGACACTGTATTATTAGAAATTTCATTCTTCTCCAGGCGCAGAATTCTTGATACATTACGAGTTTCTCGAGTAGAAATTGAACCTATAACCCACAACGCTTGTTTTATTTTTAACAATTTCATAATACATGTTTTCTCAGACAAGACGTTTCTCAGGCACGTGGGTCACCCACAAGCATTCCTCGATGAGACAATTCTCTACAATACTACTACGGCTTGGAATTTAATCTTCCAGCTGCGGTAACGCAATAATGTACTCCTGTAACGAAACGAAATTCGTAAAAATATTTTATATTACTTCTTTATATTTTGGGGACAACGTAGTGTGTGAAAGCGCGACGGTTGTAGGTTCGATTCTCGTTTAAGGAAGGACATTTTTTTCATTTTTTTGCTGTGTAGAAGACAAATCGCGTCGTTTAGTGCCGCCACTTACACGTAGAACGTGGGTAACGGAGTGTCGTAACGCTATGTTCCCTCTGTTTACCCTGCTATATCCATATGGTTAAACTCGTGGTGCCGCTGCATATGTCACTCTACAAACAATAAAATTTTGCAAACAATTTCACAAAAAAATAAAAAACTTTAAAATATAAAAATAATCTCTGTAAAAATGTAACAAGAAAATTCCTTAAAACCACGTGAAATTTTTATGCGGCATGATGAGAATATGTAACTTAATAGGCTTAAGTGCTTTGGCGGTCTCTAAGAGGCTGTTTTTAAACCTACGTACAAATTTTATGCTTATTTTTCAGTATGTCATTCAAACTTTCATAGGATTGCTTATTTTCCGGTCTTTTTTCGCTATCTACAGGGTAGACTAGAACTTGGACACACTATTTTCTACTTTTCATCTAACATTTGATGTGTTTGAACATAAAATATAAAATGTAGACGAAGCCAATCACTACCAGAAACATATTAGCCAGAATTAAAAGCGGTGTTGAGTTCCGCAACTCAACACCCAATGCCTCCTGATTTCGGGGGAAAAGTGGGAAACGGAAGTGTTTTAAGGGGAACCCTCTTCTCTAATATATACAGGATACAGCTTGAAGCGAGAACAAACACCAGGCGCTGTCACTTCTATTTCATTACCGTACAAGGTTTATCTAACTTAATTAGGTAAATGGATGCCGACAAAGTAAAGATGCTCGAGACGACAATGATTGAGCGTGTGTTAGTGACATATGGAGAAACTGTACGTCTCTATATAAATATTAGAGAATTCAGGATATTTGCCGTGATTTTTGATTTTTGAAGCCGCGTCTTTTCGAAACCATCCAATATCTTAGTGGTCTGATCGCTCAGGTATAACGTCGTGCAGTTGCACAAACGCGACGGTCGTAAGTTCCATTTCTACTCGGTTGTAGTATATGTTTCATATTTTAATTTTCTCGCTCTGGTAACGAGGTAAGGCGCAGCGTTGAACCCACATCCGTTGCGTTTATAGCCGCACGCGTGTGCCTCTGCACCTCGTTGTATTTACATTTCAAACTTTGATAATGACAAACTCGATTCTGCCAAAATGTTGCGCTTCCTTCAAACGGCAGCTTTTAAAAAGTAATCATTACCGCCTAAAGACTTTAATTTAAATAATTGTTGCTAGCTTTAGAAGTAATTTAGGTAAATTCCTTAAAAAGTACTCTTAATATTTTATCAAAACTGTTGTCTAGTATAATTAATGTTTTCATTTACGTTCGTGTATCTTCTGCATTATATGGCGGAAATAAACGCCGCACTTTGTCCTACTGCACCACGACAGCTTTAACAATTTAAAAGCTATTTCTCATCATTTTTATCTATCAAAGCTCGATTCACTTGTAGCAATTTCGACTTTTCCTTTGAAAAATGTTCGAGCTACCGTAGATTTCAATTGAGTTACATATTTGTATTATTCAACTCACGTTATAAATATTTCTCCGTATTATTTTATTGAGTTGTTTTTTTTTGTTTCACGCTGCATCTAGCTCATAGCGGGTGGGCAGAGGTAACGTAGTGCTAAAACACTCCGTTCCCATTAAGACACTTCTGTTCCCCACTTTCAGCCGAATGCTCAAAGCCTTGCACGTTGAGTGGCGACACTCAATACTGCACTGCATTGATATCAGAGCGAAATACCAACCGACTCGCAGAAATGAAATGTAAATTATTTAATTATATATTATAATATAATATTGTAAAAATCAAAAGCGATAAACATTAGAAAAAAAATATCGTCTATATGTTTCTAACGTATTTATAGAGACTCTACGTACATCTACCCGCTTGTACACGAGTACGCCAACAATGTTATATATTTCATCTCCTCGAGCCGGAGGATCTAACTAACAAGCTGCGTACAGTCCCCTTATCGCACTGCCACGACTGGCCTCTAATGAATGATTTTATTGAAACTATTTTAATTGCCCTGCCTTGATAGACAGAAACTAGCGTTAACTTCTTCCGCTGTACACTGACGCATAATAAATCGTAAGAGAGAAAATAAGAAAAATCTAAAAAGGACGACGGTGACGGAGTGTCATTAAGTTCTCTCCGCCTCCTACCCTGTCCTCATGATGCTGAAAAAAAGGAAAATATTATAATGGAATTATTCAAAGCAGTCGAGTGAAAACGATGAGAAATAAATTCAATCAAAGCAAACAATGAATGTTGAGGGGCTTTTAACAGATCGATTCACAAACGTTTTATTACTCGAAAGTATTTGTTTAATTATAAAATGTAGCCTGTTAGTGTTGACGGCGTGCGGGATTGTATCCTGGACTGGCGATGTCGGGTGAATTTTTATGTATATGTATATTTTTTACCTTCACGCTGTAACCCGATTACAGCAGGGTAGGCAGAGAGTACCTTGTATTCGATGTTGGGTTCGATTCCCACTAGATGATGATGATTCAAAACGCAATGTCTCTAGAATTCGGCAGAAATTATAGTGTTTACTCTACAGCCTTTAATGTATGCAGGACACAGCCTTTAATAGGTATTTGCATTTCGCAACGAGAGTAAAACCATAAATATAAGCTAGTATATGTGTATATATATATAAAGAAAACATTTACATAATTACGCAGGAAATTAACATATACACAACACAAACACCGTGTTGTATCTATGTAATCAAATCCTACAATCAGTGAAGGTCTCATACATGATGTACATGTGTATCTAATTTATTCAAAACAATTAATGGGTAGGTACAAACGCGACAGGTTGTGGGTTCGTTTCCCAGTCGAGGAAATTAAATACTTAGCATTCTCGAAAATTTGATATTTTGTATAAATGAGAATCAGATGAAGAAAATATAAGTAGATTTCTTAATGTTACTAACTTATTTAGAGCGTGAGTTTTTTTAGAATCCAAGTTTATTTAACATAATTACAATATTCCTAAATATCCACAGAATGTAGAAAACGAAATCAGTGATCACTAGATTATTTCACCTTACTTTACCTCCTATACTATTTACAAATAAAATATTCTCGTACTCATATAGCTTGGACATAAGCTTAACGTAATATTAGTAGTAATATAATTACTGGACTCTTCTATAAAAAAAATAATAACTAAATCACCTTCACGCTGTAACCCGCACACAGCAGAGAAGGAAGAGGAAACTTAGTGTTAAAATACTCCGTTGGAGAAACTCAAAAACGCGCTTTGCCTGACACCAGAGGTCGCTCTGGTAAATAAAAATATAAAGCTTAATAAATCTTTAACTTCCTCGAGTGGGGATAAAAACCCATTCCATTCAATTCGAACCCACAACCAGTCGATTTTATTGTCACACTGTGACCTGCGCCACGACTGGGTTCCCCATTTCTGACGGGTTAAGGCAAGCTGGAAAAAGGGTGGGATGAAGGTAGATCGTCAGCTCCTCCACTAAGACCTCCCACAACAGCCATGAATTTTAAGAGTAGAGAATACGATAAAGAAAACTTGTGAGCATCAAAACCCACGAACACTCACAAAGGCTTTGACAGTCGCTCGTATAATATTCAGTAGTAAATGATATTCTCTTTGAAACATATAAGTTATATTCTCTTTATATAAAATAAATACAATTTAAATAATGAACATTTATACGTAAATGCATTTTATTCGCATCGAGTTATAATAAATAAATGTTCCATACTCATATTAATGTGAAATGCCGATTGGTGGAATTATAAGTGTATTTCTGAAGGAATTATTTTAATTAAAATGATTTTGAAAAATTAAACTAGTCATGAACCGCAACTATGTTTGCGTGGTCCCTAAGATATAAAATAGAAAATATGTTTTCCGTTTTTATGGGAACTTCGAGAAACCCTCTGTTGGTAGCTCCTGTGCCTACCCCGCTGTGTGCGGGATACAGCGTGAAGCTGAAAAAAAGATATAGGGAAACATACGAATTTTAATTTATTACCGTGCTGCCTAATATTTTTTTCACAATCAAACAGGGACTAGATTCACCTAAAACTTCAAAACGCTTTAATACAAATTCAGTATATTTGGATAGAGTATAACAGGTCTTACAGGTCTTATCCAAAATGGGCTTCTGATTATTATTGTACTTCTATATCTATGTCTGACGACCCTTTCAAATTTCCATTTAGTGGAGAAACAATCGATTTCGATTAATATAGTGAATGAATAGTCTGATGGGGTGTCGTGGCGCAGCGGCTGCGCGTTTGACTGTAAACTCGACGGTTTTGGGATTCTCATTCTTAGAAATGAATAATTTTCTCTCGCTCTGCTAACAAGAGAAAGCGCAAAGCCGAGTTCAAAAATTAAGTCGAACCCGGCTAACTATCAAGAGACGAAGAGAATTGGAAGCGATTTAGGGTAAAGATCTAAATATCTTCTCTTCTTATCAGTTTTGAAAGAAATAATTTTAATTTATTTATATACAAATACAAATTTTTTAATAGGTGTATTTTTTTCTCTTTAAAAATCTCAACAAATCTCGTATAATTTAAGGAGATAGTAGGAAGGAGAAAGCAGATAATAGTGACGGTAATACATATATTTTTTACCGTATATTAAAAAAATCTTTGCTTTTCCCGAGCAGAAATCGAAGCCATAGTCATCGCATTTACAGTCAGATTTTTTTCCCACTGTGCCCCAACGGTCTTATGATTATGCTTCGTGCGGTCGGTTAAAAAGAAATGACACGTCGGAAGCGGATTATATTTTAGAGTCAGATATCCCTTTGAAAGCGGAGAATTCACGGTAATAGGTAAAAAAAATCTATTTATTACTTTTAATTTAAAATAAGTTACTTTAATTCTATTCGTGTTAAGTGAAGTAAAGCGGCTTTCATTAAGGGATGCCGTCGTAAAGTGTTTCGAAACACAACACTCGTACCGACCCAAGTCTACTCAGAAATAAGGACGTCTGGACGTCTCGGGCTGTTTATGTAATGGTCTTGTAATTTTAAAGATTAATCTATTTTTTTAAATTAAATTAAATTTAAAATAATTTTAAAGACTACGGGGGCGAAGGGTGCGTTATCAAATAAATGTCATTTTCGATCTAATTTTTTTTTCAGCTTCACGCTGTTTCCCGCACACAGCAGAGTAGCCAGAGGATCTCGTTATTTTCAACCAATTACCTATTCCTTTCACAACTGTCAATTTACCCACCATAAATTAGAAAAGAATGATTTTGTTTGTTAAATTCTTACTTTAACAAACAAAATCATTCTTTTTTCCTGATGATTGATGAGTTTTCTTGCATGTCGTTAGGATTTCTCCGTTTCTTTATTAGAATCAAAAAATGAAGTCATGATTGATGGTTTGTCTGTACGGACAGGGTGAATGGTATGTTTTGTTAATGCCATTTGATATTTTAAGATATTTGTATGAGTGTAAACTTTTTTCTTGGAAATATTGACAAACAAACAAATTAATTAAATTAAATATTTTTCCAAATTATATTTTATTATATCTCACATATAGACAAGCGGAATCTAATGTCACAACTCCTTGTCTTTTACTTACCGCAAATGAAAATATAAAATTATAAATCATAATTCATTCCTCCGCTTAGGAATTGAACCCACAACCGTAGTATCAAAACACTCCTTTCCCTACATTCTGCTCAATTTTCAAGACCTTGCATGTTGAGTAGCGGAGCTCAAGATCGAGCTTTGTATTGTTACCATAGCTAAAACATAGCTGATTACCTCGAGCGGAAATAGAACCCACAACCGTCGCATTTTCAGTGAAACGCCACATCACGACTGTCTGAACAACAATATATATAATTCTAATAATTAATTATCTCTCTTCACCTTCATTCATCAAGATCAATGGATGGTATCTTTTCATTAACATTTATTAGGTTGAATAAATAGATATTCAAACGAAATTTTAGGCAAAAAAATATTATATGTGAATTGTTTTTTTTTGTTCTGGAAAACTGAACATTGAAATTATCTATAGAAAAATAATATTTATGTGTTATGAGGCCGTCGTGGCGTAGTGATATGACGTTTGATTATAAACATCATTGCTGTGGGTTCTATACTCACGCGAGGGAACATATCATAGATATTTTAATTTTCTCGTTTCAGTAACAAGACGAGACACAGCGTTAAGTTTCGCCAGTAGCCGTCTAAAATCTAGATTTTTTCCGCCTCTGCCTGAAATACTCCGCGTGCAGAAGGCTTGTTGTATCACACGCACTCTGCTAGCAAAAGTCGTAAATACTGTTTATTAACAGTTCATTAAATGCAGAATTCAATAACTGTACAATTTATGTAGTTTTAACTTAGTCTTCTTACTGATATTTACGGCAGTCATGGCGCAGCGACACAGCGACATAGTTTAAATGGAACTGGCCTTGTGTTCGATTCCTACTCGAGAAAAGAAATATTATATATTTTCATTTTCGCGCTCTGCTAACGGGGCAAAATGCGGCATTGATTTTTGCCACTCATCACACAATGCCTCCAGATTCCAGTGGAAAGCGGGTAATGGAAGTGTCTTGATGAAAAAGGAGTGTCTAAACACTAGGTTCCCTTTGTCTTAAGTCTTTTCGCCAATTCGGACCAGAAGTGCAGGATATTAACACTGTATTAGATACATTATAAAATCGACGTTGGTATTGGATAAAACACCTGATATTTTATGGGCAAGAGAACTAAATATTTTTTTTTTCTAATATATAAAATAATAAAGTATCCAAAGAAATATCAACAAAATTTCCTCATGACACCAGATGTCCACAAGTGTTGACAATCACTTAAACCGTCTCCACCAATTGACATAAAATTGACACTTGCTGATGGTGAAGGGAAATGTGACGGGAGGTTATTTTTATAGCGTCCCTTAAAAATATTGTACTTTAGCTGACATTACAGCCGACACTTTCTGGAAAAATTATATTACGGAAATTATTGTGATGAACTCACGAGAAAAATTATGGCTTTTTAGTGTGAAGGGCATTTTTTTATGACTATAAACATTTGAATTTAGGAGAGTGGGAAGAGAGATGTGTTGTGCTAGGTATGCGGGATACATGGTTACACTAAAAAATAAAATATAGATAACAAGAGTTAGGAAATGAAAATGATGATAATGTTACATTCTTACTGTGAGAATCAAACCTACAACCATTGCCTTCACAGTCATACACCATGCCGTTGCGCCACGACTGATTGCCTCCGAATTCTGGAGGCATAGAATGGCGCATCTCCTAGTCTCCTTTGCCTAGTTACCAGAGCGAGGTAATGAAAATATTAAACATTTAACTGCCCCAAGCGGCAATTGAACCCACAACCTTTGCACTTACAGTCACTTGCTCGTTCCTATGCGCCGCGAAGGCTTCAACGTAAAGTGTTTTTGATTGTAAATTGTATTAGATTCAACTCCTTCTGCCGCTTATTACGGTAATTGTCGAGCGGTAAACTTCTGACGCACTAAGTTATCGACTTTGGCTTTAGGGATAACCACGTTAGAACTGGTTTAAATGGTTTAGATAAACTTGCATTGTCTCTACACGTGACACGTGAGGGGATTGGGTTCGACCATTCTGAATATATTACTATTTAAATGGCGAAATTTAAAATACTTTAGTAAAGTGTGGAATCTAGTACAATACACTTTAAACAAATTTACCCATTTTTGTTGAAGAAATATCATTAAAATTCCATTATAAGTTAAAAGGGAGATCAATTTAGCTGCACACGTGTAGCATACGTTATCGTCTTCTAGTTACATTAATTTTAGAAACAGTTTTTTATAATCTTAAATACTTTTATTCTATAATCGTTGTTTTAGCTTGGGAAAATTTGACAATGAAAGAAGAAAGAAAAGAGATTAATTATTTTTATGTCGGTTTATTGGCTATCTTATTATGAGTCCATCGTAAGAGCGACGGCTGTGGGTTCGATTTCCACTAGGAGGAACGTGGCGTTGAGATCTACCACTCCAGATGCAATATCTTGAAAATTTGCAGAAAAGTGAAAAACTTTTTAACACAGCATGTCTTAACACTAAAATGACTGCTTAGTAGTTGCTGTTGTTTTCTGTTAGTCACTCTCCGTAACGTGCATTTTATATGTTACCATTTATATGTATATATAAAAACGGCCATTTCGTCCAAAAGAATTATAATTATATGCGTAAATGCTTTCTTGTAAGATTCCCTTTAAGTCCAATATATATTTATTACTATATATTTACGCATATGCGCCGTAAGTAGAGGGATCCATCCTTCTAATGCATCAAAGCATTAGATATTGATTGGTAGAATTCAACACGGCGCTTTACTTCATTAACAGAGCGAGGAAGTGAAAATACTAAATATATCATTTCTCCATGTAGTATTCGAAATCACAACAGCAGCACTTGAGTAACACTTTCAACCCCCGCAATATATTCCATTCTATTCACTTTATTACACTCTATACTTGTCGATAAAAATATTATAAGCCAAAATATATTTTTACTTTAAACTGTAAATCTATATAGAAATTTATGGTTTCAAAAACTATATAGGATATATCTGATTTATCTTACAACATCTACTCGTTCCATAACTATAGTTTTGTATAAATAAATAGCTTCGCTCGTCACGAAATGAAACGCCGACGCATCGGCTGTGGGCTCCAGTACATTTTATAGTTCTGGCTTGTGTTAGAAACATTTTTTTGTTATTTGTTTCCATTTTTCAAAACATTCTCTGAGTTGATCTTCATTTCTCCGCTCATATAGTCATATAATGAAGATAATTTAAATAGAATCATTCCATGAATATGAAAAATGGTCATGGAAGAAACACACCAGACTCAGCCACACACCCCGTTCATAGTCAAAAGACATCCACTGCGCCACAACAGTCTATATATTTATCTTATCGTATAATATATATTTATATAAATGATCAAAATGTGAACCGTCCCTGCGCGCGCAGTTACACAATATTTATTTCATCGCATGTTTTCAAAGCATTCAACAAAATAGCACTCATTACGCGAGTCTAATATTAGATTGAGTATTTCTGATCTCAAACAAATTGGCAACTTTGCTTCGTGAAATTAATTTGGAATTCGTGTTTCTTATATTTATATAACATATATAACTATAACATATATCACTTATATATTTATATAACATATATAACTCACGACCTGTCGCAAGTCACAAGCTTGTGCTCCTGCGCCACGAGAGGCCTCAAATGATATACATATTTCATTTCATTCATATATTTTATTTGTAAAAACTGTACTTATTGTTAGAAGTAGATTGTTACCGCTCGCTACATTACACAGCTCTCGCGTCATTCAGCGCGATGTTATAAATTCTGAGTATATCTAAAAATGTATGTCTAAAATAAACTAAACAAAATATGATGAATTCAATGGAAAACAAAACGATTCAAGCGTCAGAACAGCTGAGGACGAGTATTCAAAATGTTTTATGTTTTAATTTTTGTTTGTCTGATTGTTTATATAACCTATATATATATTGTTAACTCTCTTCATAATTTGTCATATGTGAAATACAGTTTGAAACTAAAAAAATATAAATAAAGCAGAAGATGCTCAGGTAATTTGATTTGGAAAAGTATAGCAGAGTACGTGATGATAAGAAAAGAGGCAGGAGGTAACCCCTCGAGGGCATGTGTGAAGTGGTTGATGACAGTGCGTGGACGAGGCGAATTAGATATTTAAAAAATATATTTATAATGATATTTTAATTCGTTCTTTTTTATATAAAAAAATCTCAATTTATATATTTTATCGTTCAATAGGTAGTCTCAAGTACAATAAAAGGTTTAAGGTGGGTGGTGGTACGGGGTGGTAAGGGGTGGCTCAGGTCTGCTTAAGGGACGTTGGAATCTGATTATTTTCATGGAGTAACTTTGAATAAAAATATCCCACGAGTTTTGTTTAGTCTTCTTATTTCTATTACTCTAAAGAGATCAATCAAATCATAAAACAAAATATATATTATTATTTTTATAGCATACCAATGCTTTAAGCTCTTTTAATTTAATTATTTTCATTCTTGTTGACCTTTGAAATATTAACAATTCAAGCCTTTTCTCGCTCATAGGACAGTCAAAGCGAAACTCACTGTTGAAAGATTCTCACTATAGGAATTGATCTTCCTTCCTTACGCACAAATTGCACAATTGTACTTCTACACTACGACGGCCTCAAATGGGCCTTTGAGTTTCTTTATTAACGTCAAATAAAGTGTAAAAAATGTATGACTATATTTTTTTCTATACTGTACACTTGAACGTAATAATAATTAAAAACCCTAAACTAAAATTAAATTATAATTTAACACAAACAGGTTTGACATTCACCAAAGTTGAGGAAGTTATTCATGACATGAAACGACAAATTACACGGGCGTGGAAGGGAACTTTGTTTCCGCTGATGGGAGTTTGTTTCACACTTCTTTGTTCTGATAATTAAGACATCCAACAGTGTTCTAAAGTTATAATATATTTTTTAGGTTCCATCAGGTTCCCTCTCTCGGACTTAAAGCCAAAAGAAAATAAATAAAAAATATATCTTGGAAATATTAATTTATCAATAATTATTAATAATTATTATCTTGGAATATAAATACACTTTTATTTCGTTGGTTACAAGTACTAACGTCAATTTTTTTATTTGTTTCAGCTTATAGAAAAACAAACCCGTGGCATAAAAGAGAAAACCAAGAAAACCAGTGATTATGGTCTTCTAGTTCCATCATAATGGAGTCTACAGAAGACGAATTTTACAATATATGCGTTAATTTGACAAGCGAAGAAATAGCTAGTGTTGGCGGCTGCAACTACAGTTCTGAATATGAAAACGGGGAGCTTCTTGAGAAAGTTGTGTCTAGAGTTGTACCCATCTTCTTTGGATTCATCGGAATAGTTGGACTCGTTGGAAATGCGCTGGTAGTTCTCGTTGTTGCCGCAAACCCTGGAATGAGATCCACTACAAATCTTCTGATCATCAATTTGGCTGTTGCTGACTTGTTATTTGTAATATTCTGCGTTCCTTTCACTGCTACCGACTATGTTATGCCCAGATGGCCTTTTGGAGACTGGTGGTGCAAAGTTGTCCAATACTTCATCGTAGTTACGGCACACGCTTCTGTCTATACACTAGTTCTTATGTCCTTGGATAGGTTTATGGCAGTGGTACATCCTATAGCGTCAATGTCTATAAGGACTGAACGAAATGCACTACTAGCTATTGCCTGTATATGGGTAGTTATTCTTACAACAGCGATACCAGTAGGAATATGCCATGGCGAAAGAGAATACTCCTATTTCCACAGAAATCATTCCTCCTGTGTATTTTTAGAAGAGCAGGGATATAGCAAATTGGGCTTTCAAATGTCCTTCTTCTTATCATCATATGTAATACCTTTAGCGCTTATCAGCGTACTCTATATGTGCATGCTGTCGAGGTTATGGAAGAGTGCTCCAGGAGGCAGAGTATCAGCAGAGAGTAGGAGAGGAAGGAAAAAAGTTACTAGAATGGTGGTTGTCGTCGTGGTGGTGTTTGCGGTCTGCTGGTGCCCGATACAGGTGAGCTGGTGTATATTTTATAGTTTATAGACACAACTTAACTTCTTTTGTCTTAAAACTTAACGAGTATAGAAATTAGTTTTACTTTGTTTTGGATTATTCGACTGGCTATTCAAACAATTATTACATGGACTAAATAGGAAATGAGGAATCACTTTTATAAAATATTCTGTTCATAATTTCAAAGCGATTGAGCTATAACATGTTCCGTTCAATGTTGGGCTCCCACTAGTTACTCCGAGTATATACATAATTATGTTATTCAGTTAAAATTAATAATCTAATATGCCGTGGAACCAATCAAGAAATTCCAAAGGCAAACATCTTGCCGAGGTAAAGTGGCATACCGCTACAATTTCATGCTGAGACTCTGTTCTTATAAGCATTGCAATAATTATAAAGTTTTTGATAAAACCACTTTGGTCTTGAAACTTATCTTATTGAAATTTAGTTTTAATTAAAGATAAGACTAGAGAGATAAGACTAAGAGAAATGCAAACTTCTGAATAGATAAGTAATATAAGTAAACTACAAAGCACAAAATGTTGGATTTATTATTATTATTTGAATCGGTCGTGGCGCAGCGGCGCAAGGGCACACATGACTGTTACACAATGGTTGTGGGTTCGGCCCCCATTCGAGGAGGTGAAATATTTATTTATCGCCCCAATACAGATTAACATGAATAGTTATAAACAATTGATAAGACGGATATAAGAGTTGAAGTGTTCCTATAAATAAAAAAAATTATAGATCTTAAGTAGAGAAAAAAGAGGCCGTGACGTGACGCAGTGGCACAACGGTGTCGTGCGTAAACGCGAAGGTTGTGTGTTCGATTCCCACTCGAGGAAGTGAAATATTTATTTACGTTTATATTTCATTTTTCTTCGTTCTGGTGTCGAGGCAAATCGCAGCGTTGAGTTCTGCCACTCAACACGCAATGCCTTCAGAATTTGGCAGAAAGTGGGAAACGGAGTGTCTTAGCACCGAGGTTCCCTCTGCCTACCCTGCTGTGTACGGGATACAGCGTGAAACTGAAAAAAAAACTAGGGAAAAGTAGATTTTAGTTAAAATATTAAACGTTTGAAAATTTTTAGCCAAGTTATTTTTCAACGTTCAACTGTAAACACGATGATTGTGGGTTCGAGTACCTGACGGGTAATTCTTGTTCGCGGCAAAACAGCATCGGTACCAGGTCTGCACTGTATACAACCAAGCGTTTATTTATAAATCATCAATTCAGCTAAGCCACACAACATGCCTCCCCACTTCCATTTCTTATTTTCCACCTTCCACTTCCACTTCCACTTCCACGTAAACTTATATTATTTCCCAGAGTTACTTTTTATTCATTTGTTCAAATATCTTTCCATTTACACTGATCTTGAACTTCAAACAACTCCAAATATCAGGAACTCTATTTCCATTCTATTAGCTGTATTTGGAAATTGATATGTTTTACAAAATTTATTTATTACATATTCAGCAAAAGAAGCAAAGAAATATTATATCGAAACGTTTAAAGTTAATGTATTATATTAATAAAATACACAAAAATAATGTTATAATCCTCTTTGGTATCAAATTTAATAGCTTGTTGAAACAAACATGCCTCGGGTATTAGAAATATTTGATAAATTATAAAGAAGCAATGTTAAGTCGGATTTATTGATTAAATTAACTAATGTATATAATTCAGATTTATTGCTTTTAACATAACTCTACGTTGTGGTACAGAGTTCGATTGTGAACGGGATCACTGAAGATTTTCTCGATAAACTGAAGAAAAGTAGAAATGCGTTTGTGATTTCTTGGCTACATATAAAACATATAAACGCAGACCTTAAGTCTGCTTTGAAAATACACAACTAGTTATTAAGCTCGCTTATCCAAAAAGGATATATATGAAACAAAATGATAATAATATAATAAAGTAAAATAGATAAGTAATAAGACTAGAAGATAGTTGGATGAAGAGAGAATAAATCCAAACTTAACTTAGTCCACTTTTATAAATTGCACTTCCCATTGACCTGTAATACTGAAATAACAATCCTACAGAACCCTCGGTGCGCGTATCTGACTCGCGCTTAACCGGTTTTTGGTTTATTTCGAACTTAAGTCCTTGATATTTATTACCTCCACTTTTTTAATAAGTTGCTAAGATTAAGTTGCAGGCCGGCGAAGCCGTTGTTTTATTTCTTCTTAAGCCATGGTATTAAGTATGGATTATTGTTAGAAATTCCATGAAGTAGTTACATTTATAATTTTACGTTCTGTTTTTAAATTATTATTTTTTATTATTCACGGTGTATTCCACATAAAGCAGAGGATATCCAGTGTAAGGACACTCATTGTAGTTGAGTGGCGGAACTTAACGCCATAAGCTCACTGAGCCATCACGATGATGGTCTCAGCGTATTTTAATATAATATGTGTAAACACGTTGATTTAATCAACATAAACAAAAAGCACCCTCAATGGCCGGTCCAGTTAGTGAACCCCCAACCCCTTTATTTATTGCCCAATAAAAGATAGAAAGTGTCAAGCGCAGATCTCACGTGTATAATGGAATGGAGATAAATTGAAATTGCTCACTCGTGCTTATAATTATAATAATATAAGTAAGTATAATTATTATCTACGTCGGGGTCGTCGTGGCGTAGTGGAATGGAAACTGACTGTATATGCGACGGTCGTGGGTTCGATTTCCATTTAAGAGGATGAATTATAGTAATTTTTTTGTCGCACCAAACACACAATAACTGGAAATTTAGGCACTAAGTGTAAACAGAGTCAAAGGGGGAATTGGGATTTTTAATATTGTATATGGAGATTTGATAAGAAAGACGACCTATCTTTGATGTTTGGGGTTCTATGCCTCACAAGATTTACTTTAAATACTTGTCAATTATTTAGATATCGGTATATCCAATTTCTTTGAAATTTAATATATTTCACGTTATCACTGGACGAAGCGATAACGTTTCATATCTATTTTAGTAAAACCTCAATGATGATAAAATGTGTTTGTTAGATAAAATAAATTAAAACAGTGACCTTTTTGTATGTTTCCACATATATATTAATATTTTGTATTTTTTTTATTTTCACGCTTTTTACTGCATATAGCAGAATACAGGAGTGACAAAACACTCCATTCCGCGCTTACTTTAAGAAAGGAGAAGTGAATATATTAGTCGAGTACTCAAAGTGGGGATCAAACCTATAACTATATATTGAATATATACATCAAATTAAATTTCATCCGTCATAAAGTGATTGTAAATGCAACTAGTTGTGGGTTCGATCCCCACTCGAAGAAAAGAAATATTTAGTTAAATGTAGATTTCTATTTCTTCGCTCTGGTGTCAAGGCAAAGCGAGGAGATGAGTTCCGCCACTCAGTACGTAATGCGTCCAGAATTCGGCGGAAAGTAGGGAACCAAGTGTCTTAACACTAGGTTACCTCTGAGCGGAATTCGAAGCCGCGCTATATAAAAATAATAGCATCGTCATTTTCCTTCCAGATAATCCTGCTGGTGAAAGCCTTGGACGCGTACAACATAACCTACTTCACGGTGACCGCACAAATAGTCTCGCATGTCCTGGCTTACATGAACAGCTGCGTCAACCCGGTGCTTTATGCCTTCCTGTCGGAGAACTTCAGGGTCGCCTTCAGAAAGGTATTGTATGATTTAGTGTTTGATGTAAATCTTGGACACGGTGTTAAGTTCCGCCTTTTAATAGGCAATGTCTTCTCTTTCTGACGGAAGGAGGAGGAAACTTTAAAACGTAATGGAAGTGGGCTCGCTCTGCTCGGGGGAATTAATATATCTTTTGTTATCATTTCCTTGTTCTAATAAACAAAGCACAGCGTTGAATTCCACAAATCATTTTTTCAGAAATTGAGCAGAAAGTCAAGAAGACTTCGTCCACTCTACATATTTTATATATATATTAAATTACTTATTTAATATTTTATTTAATAATTTACTTATTTGAACTTCTTGACAGGTAAATGATTTCATTGTAGTTATCTTTTGTGACAAAAGCGCTTTCTTTTGTTGCTCAAAATTAATATTTAAGTATAAGTAAGACCGCAAGCGTGGGACTGAAAATGTGACAGGTTGCGGGTTCAATTCCTGCTCGAGGAAATTAAATCTTTAAAATTTTCATTTCCTCGCTCTGGTAACGAGACAAATCGCGACGTTGCATTCCGCCATTGCAAGGAACCGGAAATGTTCTAATGTTCCCATTAGTGTTCCCATTAGTGTTCCCGGAGTGTCTGATATGTCACAAATGAAACTACTGGGAAGTTAAAAAGAAAGAGAAGTTGAGGAGGTTACTTCTCTTTTGACCTCATTGCTAACACTCTACATAACAATATTACAGTAAAAATAATAAAAAGAAGTGATAAGAGAAGGAACAGAGAGAGAGCTTTTTAATTTTCAGAGAGATCGAAGAATAGAATTACTAAAACCTTTCAACATTGTTCTGTTTAATAAGCTTTAATCAAACAGCGTGTTAAGTTTCCGCCCGTCATAGGATCTTCTATCTAATATTGTTTTCTAGAGTGGGCGTAAAGGACTGTTCCAGTTGGAATTTTCATTAAGATACTACTAGTATAAATATATTATAATTGTTTTGAAGCGTTTTTCTTAGAGTTACTTCCATTAATATTTTAATCTATATACATAAATAGACATCTGAGACGTAGTGATTTACAGAGAACCCACAAACAAAACTACTGGACTTAGAAAGTTTAAGTTTGGCATCCGGGTAAGTGAGGGAGTGTAGGACACTAAGATAGGATTTTCTAAAGCTGTCAGATAAAATTGGGTCTTTGTATGGTCGGACCGTATTTTACGGACGAAAATTAAATATTGTATTCTTTAATTAATAAAATTTTATTATCACAATTAATCACAGAGTTACTTTAACTTTAATAAAATTTACTTGTTAATGTTTTTTTAAAAGATACTTTAATTCGTTGTAATGGCAAACTAAGTATACATTGCGGAATTTTATTATATACACGTTTACTCAGACCTATAAAATATTTATTAACTTTATGAAGGCGAAATCTTGGCTTAACAAGCTTAAAAAAAATAAGTGCAATAGAAATAAATGTATAGATGCTACAATGATGTCACAAGCCGGGTGACCGTCCCTCTCTATCGTTTGTTCTGCGCTCTCACTTGCACGCTCGGGTCAGGCAGAACGTGACAATCACTCATTCTTCTCACATAAAAAAAAACAAATATTCATTTCGAAATATTCGTTTACTATAATTTTTTTCTATGAATTATCTATAATTTTTCACTTTTCGAATATTTTCATTTATTTGTTTAGTAAGTTCTCACTGTCTGCCAAATTTCACAACTTTTTTTTATTGCTTCAAGAAGCCGTATATACCTGAATATTTGATGTTAATGTTAACTTGATACCTCTACGCAATCTTGATATAATGTAAATGGTGAAAATAAGTACATTTAAGCATTCGTTTAGAAATAAAATAATTTAAATATCATTTCTACCCTAGAGCAAGAATCGAATCCACAGTCTATTAAGTCTCTAGGATATATTTTGCTACAGTACCACTGGGCCACGATCTTCATAACTTTACAATAACCAAGATACTGACTTGTTCACATGTTAATAAACTCAGAACTTAGCTTCACGCTCTATCCCTAGCGGGGTAGTCAGAGAGAAGGGAGCGCCAAACACTAAGATCCCTACATACCTCTTTCGCCTCGTCCACTGTCATCAACCTCTTCATGCATGCCCTCCGGAGGGTCCTCATGCTTTTTACGTGACATTCCTCCAGTATCTTAGATACTGTGTTTTCGAAGGTCAACCGAGGTCTCCCCTTACCTCTCTTACCACTCACATTTCCATCATAAATCTTTTTTTAGCATTCTTTCATCACTCATTCGTTCGACGTGCCTAAACCAGCTGAGCACGTTCTTCTTCATAGAAGTTGTTATTATAAAAGTTTTGCCACAAAATAAGACAAATCCAAGAGACTTATAACTTATATCTATACACTCCGATACGTGCTTAATAAACTCTAAGTAGCATAGCAGTTAGTATGGCACCAGCACGCGATTGTAAACGCGACAGGTTGTGGATGTGATTTCTCGTCGTGAAAATTAAATTACTAATATTTTTATTTCTTCGCTCAAATATCGAATCAAAAGCTCGGCGTTAAGTTCCACCACTCAAAACAATGCTTCCTGAATTCCACGAAATGTGAGGAGATAAAAAAATTGAATCTGTAATATTGTGATTAATTATATAAATACTAACTGAGCCTCCAGTGACTTAACGTCTTTAACATTTCTATAACGACTACCTGTAGATTTAATCCCCACTTAGATAAAATATTATCTTCTTTTGCCTGTTCTGGTGAACAGAGAACGGCGTTGAGTTTCGCCACTCAACAACACTCTCTAAAATGGGCCGGAAACTTATAATATTTAACACTAAATATTGAAATTGAAAGCGAGCAAGAATACGAGTAGAATCATATAATAATAATTTATATTTGAATCATAAAGTGCTTTTATAAGTACAGATCTTATGAAATATTCCGCGTAGAATATAAGTAATTAATAATTTACGTCCTCTATGCTGGAGCAGCGCCATTATTGGAATCCACACGGGAAAGTTGGAAAAATTACTTACAAATTGGAAGAAACATTACTTTGTAGATACTAACATATTAAAAATGAAGGGTTTGTTTGGTAGATCGTTTTCATCTCGGGAACTACTAGTTAAAATTGCAAACTTAAGCAAGGTCAATTTATTTGACGCCAATTGCTAACTGGTGATGAAACGAGTTTAACATTTATATTTGAGGAGTATGACATAATTGTACAGTGGATTCTAATATTTAAAAAAAATATATATTTAAAACTAGAGATTCGATCGTGACTACGCCCGCTTGAACTACACTATTGTTTACTACACTACACTCATAACATTATCACTTTAACCGTTGAGAACTGGTGCGGCGTTAAGTTCCGGCACTGAATATGCGACTTTTAGAATCGGGGCACAAAGCAGGCAGGGACAGAAGGAACAATTGTTTATATAAGCCCTCTCTCTTTGCGTTATGTGTGGAGCTAAAAAAAACTACAGCAAACACTGTACACCGACGACGACACGCTCCATTCTATTATTAAATCTTAACAAAGGAAGAATTGTTTATATGGGTACATTGTTAAACTTCAAAGAAAAATATTCTTGTAGTTAAAGAACACTCAAGCAATACTGCGTATTATTTATAATAATCTATGATTTATCGTGTCCTGTCTCAATTTCATTTTACGCCATATATTATGATGCATGAGGTCGAGGTGCTGGGGCACGAGCATGTGACTGTGATACCACAGGTTATGGATTCGATTCACACTCGGAGAGATGAAAAAATATATATTTTCTACGCTTTGGAGTGTATCATTCTTCATTATACTCTTAACATGTCAACAGTTAAAATTGTCCAGTAAATATAAAAAAAATGTTTAAAATAAATAATTAATACAAAAATATATAATATATTATATGCTATCGTTAACAATATAATATGTTGTTGTCATATATAGTAAACAAAAGAACATGAAAGGAAAAACAAA
This sequence comes from Heliconius aoede, assembly GCA_037355905.1. Taxonomy (NCBI): domain Eukaryota; kingdom Metazoa; phylum Arthropoda; class Insecta; order Lepidoptera; family Nymphalidae; genus Heliconius; species Heliconius aoede. The sequence continues at coordinate 431,990 of JBAIZZ010000248.1, read as the reverse complement.
ATCGTTCTTTAGCGCCGCATTGTATCTCGTAGTATTATAGAGTACGCAGAGGTAACCAATGTTACGTAATGTCTTTATTTTTGCCAATTTTCGAGACATTGCGTAAAGTGGAGGAGCAACGTTTAGCGTTGTCTTGTTACCAAATTGAGTCAGGTGCTGCGCCACGACGGTCTCAACTTCAAAATATTTTTCTAAACATTATATCATTTATATTAAAATTTCTTGCGAAACCCACGCTTAGTTTGTTCTCAATTATAACGCGCCCACGTCTGACATATATTAACAATGTTGGGTACGAGTACAAGCTCAAAGAACTATAATCGGATTGAAAAGTTCGTAACGCAGTTCGTAAGTTCGTAACGCAGTGGTATATCGGCTGGCTGTAAGCGCCACGGTTGTGGGTTCGATTTCCATTCTACAAAATTAGTACTGAACGGTGGTGATCGAATCCGACGCACATTTCACTGATTCTTTTCACGAATACCTCAATAAAAGGCGATGCAAAAAATTCAGGTCTTCTTAATCCAGTCGAGTCTCAGATTCTCGAACTTTTGTTCGAAACATCAATGGAAGGCCAAAGAAAGCAATTTCTTTGAAATTGATAAAAAGTTGTCAAATAATAGAATGCTTTTCTTTTGAGAGGCTTTTTTTTAATTTCAAGAGTTTTCTGTGATCTAAACAATATGTCTTTAGCTACTGAAAGTTAAATTGTATATTTCTTAAGTGTACTAATATAATAACGTGATTTTAGATTTTTCAAGAATTATTATTTTTTAATATGAAACCCCCCTGCAGTCAGCATCTTACTAAAACCAATGGTTATGGATTTGTTTCCCACTTGAGACAATTAATTATTTTTGTTTCCTCGCTCTAGTCCTCGCTCTGCTTATCTATATAGGACATACCGAGTGAAGATACAGATACAAAAATAAAACTAAAAGAAGAAAATGAAAACAAAATAAAATATAAATAATCCCTAAACATTAGTCCTGTGGAGTGGAAAGAATAATATCTTTTCCAGACCCTCCAGTTTACTTAAGGCATTAAATGTCACGAGCCTTTCATCTCATCGTTACGCCGGTTTTCAATCAAACTTCTCGTGTTTATATTTCTTTTTTGTTTTGATCAATAAACGTATAGATAACCCATATTGAACAACAATTGTTTTTTTTGTACCATCCCGCATATGTGGCGTGGGGAACCTAATGTTAAGACATTTCATTCCCCACTTTCTACCCAATTTTCAAGACATTTAAAATAGATCATTAAGCAGTGCATGGGGTGCTCAGACACCGCCCGTATAGTTAAAGGTTAACACTAGGTTCCCTCAGTCTACCTTGCTATCCCGCATAGTAGTGATACGTGATATAAAACGTTAAAGCTAAAATTAATATTAAAATCTTAGCTCCATTCTTTCACTTACACAATTGACCACGCTAAGCCCAACCTTCTGATTGGAGAGCTAATATTTGGTTATAATTTCCAAAGGGGATTTCCATTGATTTATTTTATATTTTATACTTTGTTTATTTTACCTTTTTTATGTTTTTGTCAATTAAGTCAAGTAATTTTAGTTAGTTCAGGAATAAAGATGTAAGTAGACGCAGCGTGTCCGTAAACGCGACTAGTTGTGGGTTCGATTCATACTCGAGGAATTTGTAGATTTTTTTGTTTTGTGTGTACCTGCTGTAACTTCGAATATCTTGAAAAGCTTCTTAAATGTAGTTCCACGATAAATACCCTAATATGTAGAATTTGATTACAAGACGAATTTCGTGCTCGTATCTTTTATCCGCCTCAAGAGACTATAGACTTTGATATTCCATTTAAATTTTAAATTGACACCTCCACGCGGTCTTTAGATAAATGGTCTGGACATTTGGATATTTTTTCCCCTTTAAGATAAGAAAACCTAAAAATTAAACCCCTTTATGATAATTTTCTTGTCCATCTGTCTGTGGGCGAGTCTGACTAGCACTTCTCCGGCAGTTCGTCTAACAAAAAAGTGATTCTATAAGTATTCAGTGTTTTATTCAGAGATGCTGAACTCTAAATACGCTATTATAAATATAGTCATATATACGTACTAATGTCATACATACAAATTAATCTTGAATAAGATTATACCCTGAATAGGATATCACGATGGATAGTTATTGTTTGTCGGATCCTAAGATCCAACATTTAGGATCTAAACTTAGTTAATACTCAATCAGTTTAAAATATAAGCTAGTTTATATTTAGAGGCAGTCTGGAAACCTAGTGCTAAGACACTAGAATCGGATTCTATTCAGATACTCACGTTTCTCATTTTACAATTAATTGTTAACGCTGCGATTTACTTCGTCATCCCCCAAATGCGAACCCATAATCATTACGTTCACAGTACCTCGCTTTGGCTTTTGTGTCACGCCAATCTCTATATACAATATCCCGCATAAACATCTCTCTGAATTTTCTCTACAAATGTTATTTTTCATTGCAGGTAATGTACTGCCCTCCACTCTACACGGAGGCGATGTCGGGAAGACCACAACCGACGAAAACCACACGCACCGGAAACGGAAACTCTTGCCACGACATCGTCTGAGAATCGTTGAGAAGCCGCACGCACATTACATCAGATCAGGCTACTATAGTATAAATGTCATTGTATCTAGAAAATATATGTGCATATATGCAAGAACATATTTGCATATATGCACATAAATAATATACATATTTGCATATATGCACATAAATAATATGCATATATGCATGTTGCAATATATAATTATTTAGCGTGCGGCTCCTTTTATCACAACCTAAGACATGAAAAATAATATGAAAATAATTTATTTTTTGTTATTTGATATTTAAAATTATTGTAGGTGCGTCATATTTTATTACAAATAAATTCTATATATGAATAATTATTTATTTTTGTTTAAATGAAACTTCGTAGAATAGACTAAATGTAAATATAATGTATAATAGTTGTTTTAGTTCATTATAGAAAATATACTGTAAATATCAATTATGTAAATATTAATTTGGTTTTTATATAGAAATAATATATTTTCATTGCATTATCATATTTATTGAGCCCAAATATGGTAATACAATAACTCTGTATATAGAATATAACTACGTATCGTATCATATATTATAGACATATATAATAGATATATCGAAAAGAGTAGTTTACGAATTAATATTTTTTTTAAGTAAAAAAAATGCTTGATTTCGTAGTAATTTTTTTAAAAACAAAACGTAATCTAGTCTAATTTAGTGGATATTTAAAGCATATGATGCTAGTATATTCCAATATGATGTCGATTTTAAGCTTAAGATAGTTTCGTTGGTTACTACGAGTATAGAATGTATTGTTCAAGCGTCGTGGTCATTAAACTAAATGTTTTAAATAAAATTGTTTGGGGTTTTATTGTCATTTTGACGATTTACTCTTTTTTTTTGTCCTTTTGTAAAAAGCAGACGAAATCTAGTGATAGGTCATACGCTAGCAAAATCCAAAAACTTTTTCATACACCGACGAAAAACAAGCTGGCCATCGTGGCGCAACGGCACAAGGGTGTACATTTTAAGGGATTTTTTTAAATTTTAATAAAAACAAGATATCATCTCACTTGAGCGTCGACTGCAAATCTAAGGATTTTAAAATAAAGTTTTTATAAACATTTTGTAAATAGGAACATTATATGTGTGTATACTTTTTACAACACCTTTTTGTATCAATTCCGGAGGTATTATGTATAAGTGGTGGAACTCAACGCCGCGCTTTGCCTCGTTACCACAGAGCCCTAAGATTTACTACTTACTAGGAGCTGGGCAGAGAAATAAAAATATATAATATTAAAAAAAAAATCCCAGTTAAATGACATACAGTTTCTAAATATAAAACATTTGAGGACAGTCCTCTAACTTACTATTGATATAGGATATCCGACTACTGCTGACCCGCACATCCACTTCACTAATGACCTCGCTTCTTTGTACTGAAACCCTATTGAACGAAGCTTTAAGCTATAAAATAAATATAATTTTTAGTTAAAAATAAAATGCATGGCGAAGATCATTCTCGATTAAGACACCTTTCAAACATAAAAGGATTATCAAAATCGGTTCACTTGTTTGGGAGATTCGATGATACACACGGACAAACTTAAAGACACATTTGTTTCCTCTCCGGTTAAAAATTTTACTTAACGCTGTCAACCAGTCATTGAACTCAAGACTTTTTAATTGAAAGGTAAGTCAACTAATAACTACACCAATAGGATCTATATTCATTTCTAATATTACAAAGCTGAATAGCATAGCGGTTGAACGCGCTACACTTAGAATATGTTATGTATTCAGCCTTACGCTATATTCTGCATATAGCAGGGTAGGCGGAGGATACAGAGTGTGAGAGAGAAGACACTGGGCACTATCGAGGCATTCTGTGTTGAGTGGTATAAGTCGATACAGCGGTTTTTGAAAACCAATAAATGTTCATAAATAATAATTAATTTTTTAAAGCGTACGATGTCGCCTGGTACAGCTAGTTTAATTATACATTCAAAACCGAAGCGTTCACTAGCAGAAGTGTCTGTCTTGAACGTTTTCACGCTTCATCGCCGCAACCGAACGTGAAAGGCATTCGAAGATAGTTTCGAAAGGTTCGACATAAATGGGTAATATTTTCTGAGCGGAAATGCCAATTGGAAATTAAATTATTTTGGAATTTGGTGCTCGTATTGTAGGTTTTTGAAATCATATCACTCATGGAGGTTCATGGAGGATTTAGCTAATTCTTCTTTTCATTCGGCTGGAGTTTCTTCAACTTCCGGGGCAGTTAACTTTATTACTGGTGTCATTAATATATGAATTATTAATATATCTTTGGATCAATGACCATTATTTCTTTGAGCTGAACGTATTACAGCCCTTTTGGAGTGGAGAGAACCTAGTGTTAAGAAACTCCTGTTAATCACGCACCACTCAAACTCAAAATAGTCATAAAGTGAAGAATGACGTTCCACAACACTAAGTTGTGACTGCTCACCCCTCTAGGTGTATTGAAGATTTATCTGTAGGTCGGTTTCTGTAATTTTTCACTTTTTATCAAATTGCACAGCCGTAAGTCCTCGGGAAGTACCTGTTATTTTGATTACATGGTGAATTTCATACGAAATGCGACAAATAAAAGGCATACACTCTCGTTTCTTTCGATTGTGTTGTGATGATCTTAACAAAAGCTCAGATAGGCCGACAGATAACAAAGAGCTTAATTTTTTCATTTAAAATATATGAAACTTTAATAAATTTCCCTCTACCAAAAAGCTCGGGAAACAAAGTAAACCTGAACATATGCTTAATCAATAAATTACCGCTAACCATTATGATGCTAAATTATGTAAAATTTATATCGCATGCATACATTTGGCACGCAAAAATAATTTTTCTAAGAAAACCGACTCAACTTAAGTAATTATTGCGTTTTTAAATTGTAATTATGCACACGAATTTGCATTTTGAGTAGAAAATATTATAAACACATTTGCAATACTCACATAAGGCCAATGAGGCCAGTCGCGATGAAGGGACACAGGCACGCGACTGTGAACACCACAGGTAGTGGGTTCGATTTCCACTCGAGAAAATGAAATCATTAATATTTTCATCATCTCACTTTGATAACGCAAATCGCAGCGTTGAGTTCTGTCACTCAGCATCATTCCACCCAGGATGCCATCATCATCAATGCAAAAAAACAATTCAATATATAATATGTTGTTAAAAAAAATTCTATATATGTATACAAGTAGCAGCGACTTTTAATTATTGTGTTAATAGAACGTAAGTAACTCAGATTAGTAAATAAATAATTGTGTAGTTCAAGCGGGCGAAGTCGCGGGAAGGTCGCTAGTTATTAAGAACTATATAAAATGAGCTTTTTTAAAATTGCAGGCATATCATCCGTATGCAGGCCGAGGATCATGACTGGTTTTTCTTTAGAAACTTTAATTTATGATCAAAATTTGCATAATCGATTTCATTTACCTACATTTTTTCATTTTTTTCCCTTCAAGTATAAATTTATAAACTTTGAAACTAATATACACCGTGAAGCTGGAGATTAACAACAGAAGTGAGCTTATACATATATATACTTAGAAATCAAAATCAGCTTCACGTTGTATCCTGCACACAGAATTTCTGCCGAATTTTGGAGGCATTGCGAGTTGAGTAGCGGAACTCGACGCCGCGCTTGACCTTGACACCAGAGCGAAGAAATGAAAATATAAATTTAAGTAAATATTTTCTTTCTTCGAGTGGGGATCGAACCCACAACCAGTAGATTTGACGTCCTACTGACCTCAATAACTTAGAACTTTATTTCTTTTAAATTATTATAAAATTAATAAAAACAATCTATTGACTTAACAAAAATGTTATCCAATTCAAAGACTATCTCATGCATACATAGAATCAGATGACACAATTTCCTTTTTTTAAAGTCGGCTAAAAATAATATTTCATACATAAAGTACATAGGACGATTAATTTGAAAGATTGCTGGAATGAAAGTAACGTAATTGAATATTGAAATGAGGCCAAATGTCAATATAATTCATATTAGCGTTTAGAATATTCATTCATTTTGATTTTAATTTTGGTCAATGTCGCCTGAGATATTTATATCATTACCCACTTAAGAATGGGGCTGCTTTTGATTTATTAGAATTTAGCATATTTAATATTATTATCCGTCGTGACGCAGCGTTTTATTTCAAACGCCGACGGTGGGAATTCGATTCCCTTTCGTTGGAATGAATTATTTTAACTTACTCGCTCTACGCAGAAGACAAAGCGTAATGTTGAATTCCGCCATTCTACTTGCAATGTCTCGAAAATTGGACGGAAAATGAGGAGTGTTGTATATTAGGTCCACTTTTTTTATCTTTTTCTATATACGGGATACAGCGTGAAGATAAAAAACATAACCGACTACAGTTTGCTGTGCGCCTTTCAAAGTATGAATTATCAGTTTTGTCTGAGTTTTGTATGTATGTGATTGCTATGTAATAGTAAAATTTGAAAAGTGTCTTTATGTTTGTCCATTTCGTGTCAAGGTAATGAAGTTAATGAAGGTATCTAAGCAACCAGAAAATATTTAAATGTAATTATTTCATTATATTATTATATTAATTTATTATATTATTGAATAATCTTGAGAACGTTTTAACCGATTCTATACATTATTTCAATTAAAATCCAACACCAAAAAATTACAATAATACTAATAAAAAGTTCTACGTTATATAAAATAACGAAATAAGCTAATGAATAATTTTATTAGGACTCTATCAATATTGTTCGCGGAATTAATTTTATTATTTGAATTCATTGTAGCGTTGCTGAAAGGAAAATTGATATTTTCCATCATCCAGTTTTTGAAGGAAATAAAATGATGAATGTATGAAATAATCTTATAAAAAATCAGTTTCACGTTTTATCCCGCACAATGCAGGTGGAGTAAAAGCTAGTGTCAAGAGACTCCATTCTCCACTTTCCACCAATAGTCGAGACATTACGTGTAGGCACTCAACATACAATATAGTATTATAGTAATATCGAGCTGTTTTGATGATGGAAATGGAAGATGGCTGATGGAACTTTCGACTGCCTACTAATAAAAATAGTTTGGGCCCATTAAATTGCTCTTATTATGTTCTTACGTCGAAGACACAAAGTAGAACAGCAAGGAGGGCCCAGTGTTTAGAGTTTCTCTAATTATAAACACCATTGTGTTGGCTTTGATGCCCACTCGGAGCTTTTTACTGATCTGAATAGACAAAGCATGGTGTTAGGTTATGCTACTCAACACATAACCTCTCAAATCCAGGCGAAAAGGAAGAAACACCTTTAAAGGATTACATAATATGTAGAGAAATAATTTTCAGCTATTGTTTTGTAGCGTACAAGTATCTAAATTTAGTATATAGTGATGGAGATGAATATTAAATCCACAACCCCTTTAAGGCTGGGTACGAAAAACGTACACTTAATAAAAAGTAATAGAAACACTCGAAAGCCTAAAAATATTCATACTTGATTTACTGTATACAATAAGGAGAAAAAAATTGTATGTTATAAATCACCGAAACCCAGTTTTCGCATCTCACTGACTCCAGAGTGCGAGCTTAATATTAAAAAGTCGCTTATTTATTACCTGTGCTGTCGAATGTGATCGTAAATTATGTATGTAATATAAAAAAAATTAAAATCAACAGAATAGGAACCTATACTAGGTTCCCCGTTTCTGTCGTATTTAAGGAGACATTGTGTGTTGAGTAGCGGAACTCAACGCCACGATTTACCTAGACACAAGAGCGATGAAATGGAAATGTAAATTTAGATAAATATTTCATTTTTTCAAGTGAGGATCGAATCCACATCCAATCGCGTTACAGTCACAATTTGTGCCAATGCGCCACGACAATTTTTTTTTTGTTTTAGTCCAAATACACCGTAAACTCGACGATTCCTTCGATCTCCACTCAATTTTGTTAATTGTGCGGAAAGTGGAGATAAGGCCTCACTCTGCCTGTCCTCCTCCTACAATTTTTTCATTGAAACGATTGTCTAACGAAACGCTATAGTTCATTCCTTAAATTTTGGTCTTTATAATGAATTTATCTACAGACAAGAATTAAGAATCAAAGATTACAGATTATGGATTTCCGGTGACAGTTTATTATCGATTGTTAGTTAGATAGTTTCAATGTATCATAATAGTGTATAGTTTAATTGTAGATTTCTCTCACGTGTATAGGTTAAATGAAAATGTTTTGTTTTTAATATAATTTTTAATTTATTTTTCAGCTTCAGAAGCAAACGGGCAGCTTTAGTCCAGTGTTAAGACACTCCGCTCCCCGAATTACAGAGGATCAATGAAAGAGTGTTCAGTGGAGTATACGCAATACTGTGCTTTTTTAGAGCGAAGTAATTAAAATTATAATTATTTCATTTCCTCGAGTGCGAATCGAGCCCACAAACTGTGGCATTTACAGTCGCACGCTGGTAGCACTGCGAAACATAACGCATATATAAGGGATCTGTCTTCTACTATTCAGTGTTGGAACCCCAAAAATCTAAAGGTAATCCTATAAATAGTCAAAAATACAAAGCAAATTGTAGCGGGTTCATATCCGGCCTTACACATTCAAGTAAAAACACAATAACTCATGAATAGTAAGCACCGTCGACGGGAAATCGATGAAAGAGCTTAGCTGAAGTGTAATTTATCATTCTTTGATGGATCATTTGTTGACCTGTTAACTCTATGCATTCAGGTCAGACGGTTTTGCTTTATATGTATGTTCTTCGCGACAAAAAGGAAAATTGTGACCATATTAGAATTTCTTGTAAGAATTTCGATTAATCTGGATTTCAACCTGTACTTTGTATAGTAATAGTACATTTGATTTTTTTTGGCACAGTATATTTCTGTTAAAGTTCGTTAAATTAAAACAGAGTTAGTGTAAATGCCCAAGCGTTATCCGAGGGGCTAAATCTGTAATCTAAAGGATATATTTATATAGCAATTAAGGTTATAAAATACATTTCTTTTATATTTTTTCATTAATTGGCATTTGGAGCTTTTCTTAATCTTTTGTTTTAGGTTCACGCTGTTTTTCGACAATAATAGAGTAGACAGAGCGAACCTTGTGTTAAGACGAATCTGTCTGTTAAATTTTCGAGACTTTGCTGGAGTTTGCTGGAGCAGAATCGAATGGGAGTGAAAAGCTTACAAATTTATAATGATAAGCTCCTGTTTTTAAGTAATTTAAAAAAACATTTTTTCTTTTTACACTTATAACTATGTATCTCAAATAACATGTACAAAAATAATCTTGACACACGGACAGACAGACAGACAGACAGACAGACAGAATTTTCTTTTAAACAAGGCATGGAGCCTTACAAATTAATATAAATGAAACGTCGCAATGAAACAGAAGTATGAAGCACAAGTTGCTAGAGTCCAATCAAGTTAACCCAATATTAGTTGTGGAAACTAGTATATATACTTTGTGAACTTTTAATTGAATTAAACAGCTATACGAGTGGTTGATCGACTTCACGCTCTATCCCGCATATAGTAGAGCGGGCGGAATGACTCTGGTAACAAGACACTCCGTTATTTAGTTTTAGTGTGCAGCTGCGTGTTCAGAGGCGGAACTCAACACTGTAAAGATTGGCGACGCTGTGCTTACGTAATCTACGTAATATATTTTATTAACTGCATATAGCCATGTGTTGGCGTTTAACGTTATAGGTAAACAAATATAATAAGCTTTAGGTACTCGCGTGACATATCAGCGCCTTCCAATCTATTGCAAATGGCAATTTGAATTTGAATGAGGCCGACTAGAGAAACGACGATTGTGTGTTCGATTCCCATTCGAGGGAATGAAATATATTTATTTGTACGCATCACATGTATTAATTGTTGGCTTAGAACGACAGATCTGACTTAGAGAGAAAAGTCGAGTAACTATAATTATATGTACGTTACTTTAGTAAATAAATAATTCTCTTAGATTATGTTATATACTAAATTATACTTCATGATGCTGACCTGGTGCAGGGGCACATGTTAATGTAAACGACTGTGGGATCGTTTTCCACACAGAGGAATGCAACATTTAATATTTTTATTTCTTCGCTCTAATAACAAGGGAAGGCGCGGGATTAAATTCCACCACTTAATACGCAATGTTTTAAGAAAGAACGTTCCCAGGTTCCCTGTGCCGACCCTGCTATGTATAAAATACAGCGTGAAGCTAAAGAAACTATTAATTATTCCCATTTAACCGTGCGAGCGTAGCCGGGTGACAAAATCAAGTTACATATAAAGTGAAATCTTCGTTACTATGGAAAATTTTCCTATATCAATTTATACAGTAATATTAGTATGAATCTGCGAAGTTCCTATTTTGTTATTTATATGTGTATTCACACGCAGGCTTGGTACTTGACATATAATACTACTAATAATCTTGTCTATACTTGAACTAATAAAGGTTCCCCTTAATAGAATTTCTAGAGATCGTGTTTCACCCTCGTGTAATGAACCTTTTGTAAAGAAGATCGGATCAATATACATATGTATTTCTGTATATAAATGGTCCTTATATTGGAAATGAACAGTAGCTCGCAAATTTACTCCAGGTCCCCCTCTACTTCCCAAGACATATACAAGACAAATTTTAGCGCTCTACGCATTTACGCACGTAATTTACGTTGTACATTAGTTGGTTTAAAAGTTGTAATGGAAAATTTCCTTTTTAGCCCAAAGAAATCATCTGCTGATTGAATTTAGTAGAAGATATTAAAAAGAGAGTCTTTGATCTCCGTTACTCATCACACCACACAGTGCTTTGAAAATTGGGCGAAAAGTAAAGAATGGACTATCTTAATATTATCCCTTTGCCTAGTCTGCTATGTGTGGAACACAGTCTAAAGCTAAAAAATATTCCAATTTTAAAAAAATATTGTGGATTGTTTAGCAGAAACTTGGAGAAGTTATATAGCCAGCACATTATAGTCAACATTTTCATATAAAATCAAACTGTAATCGTGACCATTATACCGCATTGAGGATTAGTTGCAACTGACGCCAAATATAGAGTGCAAACAAAAGGCACCAGGTTCCCACCCTGGTAGTTACAAATGTACCGGAACATACATCGTTACAATTCATATATTCATTTCAATATTAAGCTTTTAAAAAATCATAAATCGTAAACTATGTGCTTTATCTACTTTATCTACTATAGATTTCAATTGTTGAGGTGTGTCTATAAAATTCGAAGAATACCCTACATTTCCAAGGGATTAATAAAATCAAAACAAAATAAAAATCGGACCATAAATTATAGATAAATCGATGGACAAACACAAAAGTATATAGTTTACGTTAGCATAACCTGCTTCTATTTAAAAAATATATTGATTAAGATAGAAAAACAGACTTAATGTTGAAGATGGCCCAAACCTGCATAGTCTTGGCGTACCCTATTTAAAGCCACCTGCGTCCCCACCATGAATCACTCGTCGCTAGAGAAATTAACGTAAATTCTCAGCAGGAAAGCTGCCACAGATAAAAAGGTAGGGTGTAATTGATATTGACGGCGTTTCCAGGTTGAAATTTAAATACTATGAGTAAAGCCAAAACATTTTCTGTGGTATATATAATATAAAAAGCAATATACAGGATTTATTTTATATGAATACATAATAATCCAATTCTATCCACACATCAACACATGTATATATATTAAAAAAAATCTTTTTGTATATAGAAAAAGACACAGCAAACGAACGACCACGGCTTACAACAGAGGAAGACACTAAATAGAAACCTGAACACTAAATCGGAAAAGAAGAATCCAGTCTTGGCGCAGGGGCATAGACGTACGACTACAAACGAAATTAAATATTGAATATTTTCATGAATATAAACAAAAAGGAACTATCTTTAGTAACAATCTCTATTATTCACAAAATTTTATAGCTTGAATATCATTGAAATAATTTTAACAGAAAAGGGTGAAAGCCATTATATGTCGAAATCGTACAGATAACGAATAAAAAGCCTCTGACAGGATGTAACGCGAGACCGAAACATCGTCCGGTCGCCTTTATGGACCGAAACCCTCACATTTCATTTTTTTATATATACTTAAATTTTTAAGGTTTTTTCTTTATTTCATTCAGTGTTTGACTGTTAAAGCTATGACGTGAGATTCAAATTCGCACGTTTTCTGTAAATTTAGTCCCTTGCCTCGTCTATACATCCACTCTCAATGAAGACAGTCTACACGTCTACTCTCCGTGGCTCGTCTTAATGAAGTAGTTTGCAATCAAATCAGTATTTGTATGTTTATACTAGTGAATATATGAATGAATACGCTGATATATGAAAAGTGAGCTTAAAATGGAAAACTGGAATACTTTTACCGGATTCAAATTAGCCTTAAGTTAAAAGACTTCCAATACTTTATATCACACCCCCCGAAAAAAAAATACAACTTGATTATATATTACGCCTTTTTTAAAAGAGAATATTTCCTCATACATACGAACAAACGTAAATAACAACAACGAACCCGAAAAAAAAAAGATTTGGTTCCGTCGTTACGGAGTTAAGCGCGTACCTACAGTTCAACAATTTGTTGTATATATACAGATATTACGATATCTATTTCTTTATCTATTTCTTTTAAACAATGTATGGAATGACTGTAATCTTCAAGAATAACTGTAGATATTTTTTATGAGCGCAAAAGAATGGATTCAATTAACAGAGTTGACAGAAAGCGATTCAACAAAATCGTCCCCAGAGAAATTATGTTGCGCGTTTCTATCAAGAATTACATTATTTTTAAGGTTAAGTTGGATATAGATAGATGGGCTAGTTGAGTATACTGCAAACGTATCCTGGAATTGTTCAACTAACGCTTTGTAGTCAGAGAGCTTAGACGATTTCCGAGGAGCGAGGGTTTTAGTCCTGCTAGGTCTCTTTACCTACGCCGTCGTGGCGCAGGGGCACAAGGGTGGCCTGTAATGCGGATGCTGTGGGTTCGATCCTAACTCGTGTAAATGATTTATTATTTTATAAGGTTATTATTCGGTCAGTCCATTTTTATTTTAGTAATTTATCTTTATACTCTCTACCATTTTTGCTAACAATTTAACTTAATAATAAAACTTAATATAAAATCATTCCAGAACCTAATTCATAACTTTTCTCAACGTTTGTAGCAAATGTATGACCCAAGTACATAACAAGAACTTGTTTACATTTTTACTTTCATATTGTATCTCACATGTAGTAGGGTAGACAGAAGGAACCTAGATAGTCCTGTGCGCGGGAATCAAACCTATAACTATGCCCTCATAAATATAACAACATGATTGCATAGACCTTAAAATTTTAGTTCTAATTAATACATACTCAGGGCTGTACACCAGGGTAATGATAATAGCATTCAAATTTCCATAGGTAAGTTGGTTGGAGTCTCTGCCACCTGGGACTGTTTCCCAAACACTTTGGGGTCTACAAACTAAATGTTATTTGTTTGTCAAATTACACGCTATTTGAGAGTGTTTTGATTGGATAATGATACAGACGGCGAGAAATCGATGAGGTTAATTCACTTCTTAGCTCTTTCTTGCAGCTTCACGCTTTGTTCCGCGCACAGCAGAGTAGGCAGAGGGATTCTTGTATGAAGATACTCTGTTCGGCACATTCCCCCGAATTCAGGAGGCATTGTATTTTGAGTGCCGCAACTTAACGCCTCCATTCGATTACCACTCGAGGAAATGGAATATTTAATATTTTTAGATTTTTTAGATTTTTCTAACTTTTAAGATAGAAAAATATGTGGATATCTTGTAGCAAATATTTGATAGCATTTCTTGTTTGACAAATAATAAATGAGCAAAACTTCTTGTACATTATATACAATTATAACGTTGTGTATCCGAGCTCGGCAGGTTTCAAAAGCTCAACTTTCAAGTATGAAACAAACTCTTAATTTTAATAATAAATATTGCGAAAATTTCGCTGCAAATGAATTTATAATATTGTAGTATTCAACAAAAGTAGTTTCATTCCAAAGACAACGGTATAAAATAAATTCGAGTTTTTCCCCACTTATGGAGGTAGACAGAAGAAACTTAGTGTTCAGATATTCTGTTCCCCAATTAATACCTTTTTTTAAAACACATATCAAGATAAAACACACTTCAAATCACAGCAACAACAACTAAACGTTGTTATAGAAATATTTTATACGGTTTGGTATAAAATGTATAACAGTACGAGATTGTTTTCTACATATAGAAGCACAACTCCACATATAAGTATATACATATGATTAAACCAGAAAAAACTCAATTATACAATTCAAATGAGCTCCTAAATTGAATTCGAGCCGACGACCACCTTTGACTAGAGTAACTGTATACTTTATAACAAGTACAAGTAAATTTAAGTTTAATGACATGCTCAGTTCGAATAGGAGCGTTTAAGTTCTGTGCAAACCGACTGTAGTTAAATTTACGGGAACTTCGAAGGTTGTGCTTTTCTTTACTCTGGCAACATAACTTTGTAATCTACTTGGATTCACAATTTAATTATATAGTACTTAGCTACCAAACCTGCGACCACCTCGTATATACGCAATATTCACGTACGCAACACTTATATAACCAGAAGGTTATGCAAAAACAAAATTATATATTAAATATTTGTCATATTGAATTCTGTGATAGTAGGATAAGATATTTATAACAAGATTACCTCAGCTAAGGTGAGAACGATTGCGTAAATCTCTAAATGTGCCGCTAAGATAGAGCTTTAAGAGACAAATGGTGACGGATGATCGCCGCGCCGACTTGTTTTTTTACTTCAAGGCGTCTTATACATGTTACTAGTTTATTACTCGCGGTTTCACGTTATTGGTTAAATGAAAATAATTGCAAATTGTGGATGACACGTGACACATTGAGGCCAGTCGTTGCGGAGGGACACAACGTGTCGCAAAAGCGACTGCCTCCATAATTCGGCATAAAGTGGGCAATGGAGTGTCTTAACACTAGGTTCCCTCTGCATACCTTGGTTTGTAAGGAACACAGCGTGACGCTGATTTAATTATTACTTTTTTAAAATTTACCAAAGTTTCTTCCCTTCCTTTCTATAATCCGCAACCCTAGTAAAAAGCCAAAAATCGACACCAAATGGCATAACGAAATTGTCTAAGGAGATAAGTACTGTACAAAATGTTTAATAGCGTCGCAATTTTTACCTACATTATATATAAACCAAAATAGCCTGGTTTTCAAACCCCTTAAATTTACTAATAACGTATTTCATGTCACGAACAAAGGCTGAATTTCATTTACATAGGCACCGGGTGAAATCTTGTAAATAACATTATTTAAGATACGAGTACATTGTTTATAGATTTGTCATTTCAAATATAGCTCCTACATAAAATACATAAAGGAGAAAATCGCTTGAAAGAACGCTAATAGATCTTACTTTTAACCGAAAATGGTATGAGATAGATTTACAGAAAAGTTTTTTCAAAATTGACGCAGTAATGTAGTTTAGTACCAATAAAATAATGGATGTATAATATAAAATTCTAGAGAGGTTTAAGACTATCGCAAATTAAATAAGCCCTGCCGAGTGCAGGAAACAGCGTGAAACTAAAAAAATATATCTATCATTTTATTCGTTCATATATGTATATGAGATCAATCGTAGTACAGGGGCACAATCGTGCGATTGTTTCAGCATAGGTTGCGGGTTCAATTTCCGCACGAGGCAATGAAATATTTACTGCTTTCTTAGCATTAGCGTAGCATTGGATATCGAATGGCGGTACTCTCTCGTTTACAGTCCCACGCAAGTGTGCCAGGACTGTACTTAAATCAAAATTACATATAAAATCAAATACCTGACCAAGTCCCATTAAGCGAAAACAAATAAAATAGCTAATATTGGAAATTTCAATAAATTACTACGAAAGTTAGGTTACGTATTTGCTAGTTTCTCCTACGTTATGAGGTCGTAAAGACCGCTCGGTTCAATGAGAGTGTATATGCGATCCTTTAACAGTTTAGACTTTGATATACATATGTATCCTAATGGGAACGGAGTGTCTTAGTGTCTTGAAATAAATTACGATTATTATGTGATATCCCGTCAGAGAAATAATTATTTTTAAACTACTTCTGTGAGGCCGAAGCACAAGGACTTGCAACTCAACCCGCAGTTACTGGAAATTTGGTGAAAAACAAAGGAGAACGAGAACGATTGATATTATTGATACTAAGCTCTTAAGCAAGGCCTGGCATCTCAACGGATGGCATATGCAAGTAGCATGGCAAGGGCCATAAATTCATGTCAACGAAATTATGAATATTTTTTGGCATTTATTGAAGGAGATGGGATATATCATATTTTGTTAATGTTGTCGACGTGGCCCACTGTCAGAGCTATCTCTCGCGCTTACATTATATCATGTGCACAATTCTTAACTATTATATGCCGATTTTTACACTTCACACCGTACGTAACAGGGTAGGCAGAAGGAACCTGAGCATCCCATTCTCCCATTTCCGTTCCCTACCTTCCACCGAATTCTCGAGGCATTGCGTGTTGGAAGGTGGAAATTTTATTTCCACCATTTCCACCAATTATTTATTTATACCTTCAACATACGAAATATTATATTTCCTACAGCCTACTCTCGTTACAAATCCCTCAAATTTTGAAAATTACCATTTCAAAATTACTTTTAATATTCACATTGCAGTTATTTATTATAGAATTCATCACATGAAAATTCATTCTCAACACGTAATGTCTTCAGAATTTAGCGAAAGTGAGGAATGGAACTGTCTTAGTAGGGAGGGAGTATCTTACAATAGCGTCACAGGTTCGCTCTGTAAAAAAAAAATGAACAAATCGATCAATCTACGGCGTCACATAAAGACTTAAGTCAATATTAATACAAATGTTAGTTGACATGTAATATGTTGTATCCATACTAATTAGTTGTTACTCATTACAAATATATCATTAAAAAGGATCTCGGCGTAATTAGTGAACGCTCTGAACAATCATCATTAATTAATGATAGTCTGTAAAGCGCGAGAATATCTTAATGATGACGGTGGATTACATTAATTATAGAAGCCTCATTTTGCTGTCTATAGAAATAATTGTATGGCCCTTACAGATATATCATTTGAGAATCTCCTTACAGTAATAATAATAGCTTTAATGAGTTGAGTTCGATTTCCACGCCTGTAAATTAACCATTTAATATAATATTATCATTTTCTTGATGTAAAGAAAAACACGGCACTGAGTTCCGCCACTCAATACTCAATGATTCTTGAATTCAGCGGAATGTGGGGAAATGTGGCGACTTATTGGGTTGTACGTCGTACTTGATGTCTATGATCCTTTTAAATATTATTATTTATAAGGATTAACCACATATATATAGTTTTCAGATCTTTTCCTGAACTAGTACTACTTGTAGATACTAGCTGTTCTTAATTCTAGGTTAACCAGATGTACTCCTTGAATTCCCTTCGTAGTATCGAAATACATATTTGTTTGCGATATAAACGGCCACATCTTTCGTCGAGGTAAAGCGCGGCCTTGAGTTCAGCCACTCAACTCGCAATGCCTCCAGAATTCGGCAGAAAGTGGGGAAGGGAGTGTCTTAACACTAGGTACCCTTTGCCTACCCTGCTGTGTGCGGGATACAGCGTGAAGCCGAAAAAAAAAAAATACCAATTTACACGCCAAAGCGCAAATATTTTAATCATCAATCAAAGTCGAGTAACTGAACAGTTAATATACATAACGTTGTAACGGTTCAATTTCGTTTTAACTGAAGTTTAAATTAACTTTAAAGCTTAATGTTTAGAAAATTGATGGATAAATAAACTTAAAATACCATTTTGGGGCTTTTGATAGCATTCATATTTCATAAATGATTCTGAGTAAAATATCACTTTGTTATCTTTTAATATTGTCGATTCTACAAACGAATAGAATACTTTGAGGCCATCGTGGGGTAGCGGCACAAGGGTGCCGACCGCAAACGCGTTGTGGGTTCGATTCACACTCGAGGAAGTGAAATAGTTCTTTACGTTTATATTTCCATTTTTCTTCGCTCTGGTGTCGAAGCAAAGCGCGGCGTTGAGTTCTGCCAACACACAATGATAGCTATAGATAAGATATACTAGCAATCTTATATAAGCTTATACCATAAGACGGAGAAAGCGTGTAACAATTTAATATGAACACCCCATTTGTATGGAAACAACGGGTAAAGTACCATAAATACTGTTCTACACCAGCTGACGCCTTATTGATCACATCATAAGCGACCACGTGGAATATTTGCTAATTTCATTAGTTATATGTCTCTAGCTTACATCTGCGGCTTCGTCTGCTTGGTCAGATGGAAACTTCTCAGCGCAGGCAGCGGGTTCTATTCCAATCGAATATAGTTTACAGCCTCTTGATAAATGGTCTATCCAAGATTAAAATATTTTTTCATTTCGATCCAGAAATTCATGAGATTAGTGCGTTCAACCAAACATACTCCTTGCCTTTTTTTTACCTTCTCCACTTTCCCAATTTATGGCTTTATTTATAGGCGTTTCAGTTTAAAAAGAGAAACCCAACGCCGAGCTCTGCCTTACTAGAATGGGAAAATGAAGATAATTTTTTTGAGAAAATGTTTAAAAATTTGAATGTAGCGGGACAGGCTGTGGGTTCGATTCCCACTCCTGGAAATTAATTAATATTTTCATTTTCTCGTTTTGGTAACAAAGCAAAGCGCTGAATTATATACTATATACTATATACAGGGTACAGCGTCAAGCGTCGTCTATAAAAATATAAAATTTCAGTGAAATGCTTTCTTTCATTTTGACTTGACTGACAAAATATATTTTCAGACAAAGAAAACAAGGTTTGTAAGGCATTCTACCGGATTTCTCATCCGGTTCTTTTACTGAAATAACAAAGTTTCTTCTTCCTTCCTCAGATCTCTGAAATTCCACATCAATATGTAAAGTCATGGAATTTGTTGGGTTGTGATTTCCAACGTTTTAGTATATAAAGTTATTATCACACTGGAGGCATTTTTTCTTCTTAAGATGTTTCTACATAAAATATTATTAACTTTTCAGTAATAATAAGAAGATATTTTGTGTACTAAAAGTATATGATTTTTTACTTGACGATAATCGGTTCTCAGAAGACATGTTTTTACAAGATTATTTTGATTTCATCGTCCTAGTAACAAGAGGCAAATTCTTAAGGCTAGCGTGCGACTGTACATAGCAGCGTATGCGCTTCGTTACCAGAGCGAAGAAATGAAAATATTAAATATTCGATTTCCTCTAGTGGAAATCGAACCCACAACCGTCGTGTTTACATCGTCGTAAGCCTGTCCCACATATATATTATTAAATATTAGGTCATATATCTCTCTTCTTCTTCTTTTTCTATTGGACTGAATTCACCATAGCTACAAAATAATGGGGAGAGATACGAATGAATTGTGAAGATATACAATATAAGGAGATGTATCACAAGCCTATATTTCACACATTAGGAAGCGACCTTTTTTGCAAGCTCTTTTGCAGACCGCAGCTACCTTTGTAAGTCCCCGGAGCGAGGATGAAAACATAATATTATACATATTTAATTAAGTAGAAATATTTACCTAATCAAAGAAAATAAATATAAATACTGTGTTCAACTTCCACTAACCTTTGTACCACGATTTCGTAAACGTTTACGTTTTGTATTCGCATAAGGTTTGCCTTAATTGTTAACACATTATTATTGTAGTATGATTTCGACTTTGGGTAGAATTAATGGATTATTAATAGACTAGCGACCCACCCGCGGCGTTGTCCGCGTGAACTATATAACTATTTGTTTACTTATCTTTATTGTACTAATATTATAATCATTTTAAAGACTTGGATTCGGTAAACATATATTAAATAGGTAAACATTTTCCATTAAATATATTATGACAATTCTTGTAAGAAAATTCAAATTCATTCCCAAAGGGCTTAAATACGCACGCTTGTCCCCTGCACCACGACTGGTCTCTGATATTTATGTACATTCCAGCTCCATATTGGTTTCCCCTTGTAGCAGGGCTAGCAGAAAGCGCCTAGTGTTAAGATACTCCACTCTCCACTTTCCACAGAATTCTAAAAATATTACATGTTAAGTGAAGGAACTCAACGCAACGCTTTGCTTTGAAACCAGAGCGAAAATGAAAATGTTAAATAATATATTTTCAAGTCCTCGAGTGGGAATCGAACTCGCAACTTGTCTCATTTACACACACGTTTGTGCCCCTGCGGCACAAATGCCCTGAATAAACATAATAATAATAATAATTAATCAAATATGCCAAGAGCACAAAGTCCAAGTAAACTCCGCAGCGTGTGTCAGATAACGTTTATTTAAGGACTCGGTAACCTTCATTATCGCTGACACGAGAAAATATCAAGACCCCGAACTTTCTCAACTTGTCTAACTTTGTAGCGTGTAATATTAAAATTATTTCATATAACATTTTTATGTGATTAATTTAAAATGCATTTCTTTCCTAAAATTAAGATGTGCCTTCACAGTTTCTCTATCTTTTTCAAAAAAGGAATATAGACTCGGTTGTAATTTTTTAAGCTTCATGCTGGATCCCACAGTAAGGTAAGCAAAGGGAACCAGGGAACCTAGTGTTAAGACAATCTGTTCCCATTAACACACCTACGTTCTCCATTTTCCGCCGGATTTTGGACGCATTGCGTATCACTTAACAGTGAATGACAAAACTCAACGCCGCGCTTTTCCTGGATATCAGGGCTAATGATGAAAAAAAGGAATGGCTTTATATAAAATATATATATACCATTGTTATGTAGTTGTGAATATATTATTCATATTTTACTAAGATCTTTTAAGCTAGTTTATTTACAATAGATAAATATCTGAACTTGCTATGAAACTTGAAAAGAAAAAGTATTTTCTTAGAAAATTCATAGAGAAACATGTTCACATGCCGTTGCTCACAAAAAATACTCTAAAAGAAATAAAAACCACAAGAAACCTATTAATTATTTTATTTCAAGAATAAAATATTTCTATGAATTAGCTGTAACAAGTATAAAATAAATTAAGTGAAATTATTATTGTCTTATTTAATTTCTATGGAAAATCATCACCAAAAATGTCATAAAGCTGAGTATCAGGTATATTTTCATAAGTACTGGAACTTTCTGCTTCAGATGTATTTTCACTAGTCAAAGTTGTTATTTCTGCCGTTTTATCAGTAGTCCAGATTTGTATGTCTTTCGTTTGTTCACTAGTCGATGTTCTTTTTTCTGTCGTTTCTTCAGTAGTTGTCGGGCTGTTTACTTCAGTTTTGTCTTCAGAACTCTCCATATTTCCTAAATCTTTCTCACAGATGAAAGCCGTTTTTCTTGAGCAAGGGTCATCGTTCAACAATCCGGTTCGGAACATTGTACCACAATATTCATTTCGTGCCGCGTTATTCGGTTCTCCTTTATTCCATTTAGAATAACCTGAGTCTTCTAGACGCTCGCCTGTAATAGAAAAATACATATCTAAATATCTATCTAAACACAATTGTTGATACTTAGTTTGACTTAAATAGTGTCATCTCAAAGAAAAAAAAATAGAAAAACAAAATTTGACAGTTATTTTTTCTATTTACTCTGTCATATACGTGATAAAGCGTGGAGATAAAAGAATGATATTTCACTTACCATGAATTGTGTACCATTCCCTGTTTTGCTCCCAATCTACAATGCCAATGCCGACAACTGCTTTAAATTCAGAATTAATTGCGCTATCAGGATACTTATTAAAAACATCTTTAATGACTTCTGCTTCAGTGTCACTGTTTATTATCGCCAAGTATGCGTCTTCTGCTGAGCATGTTTTAAATGCATCCCACCAAGTCCTTGAATTTGCATGGAATTTATAACAATGGCCGGTTCTCTCGTCCAGTGTGTATTCTGTTGACGAATTAATTTAATAAGAAACTATATAATATTTCCTAAGTCCGTATAAATTTAATCGAGTTACGATATTAAATATAATTTGAATATATTATGAAAAAAATTAAATATACAAAATGCAAATGAATTTGGGCAGCCTACATCGCCTCACGAGCTTCATATTGTCTGGTATATTTTTTTTACGTTTTTTACGTTTGCGTCGTTTTTACGATTATTTTCACAATTTGCTTATATTCCTTAGTATTAGTAGATGTGTAGATTTGGAAGCCAAGATCGATATTTATAAAATTGAGATAAAAAAATATATACTTCTACTGCAATGTTCATTTTTATGTATCTTCACATTAAATCTACTTCATATCTACTCTAAAAGACCTACGTATTAATTTACCAGAAATACAATTTACCTTTGTCAGTGGTTCCACAGGAAGTTAGTTCTACATCAGAATTTTCTTTCTTGTAGCACATGTATGGGAACATCTCTGTACATTTGACGCTTATGAGTGATCCAGCGTTTAACGCTGAGCAACGGTCGTTACCACTGTTAATTTTACTTATATCTAAATTATCAGTCAACTTTTCTAACGAAACACCTGCGTGCAAAAATATATATAGGTGAAGATTAAAAACCAAAGGGCTTGTTTTCTTTTTTTTTTTAATTTTGTACTTAGGTAACCAAAGTCAATGGATTATACGTATGTCTGTGGTCAATTTCCTACAACTATGAAATATTACTTATTATAGTATCGTATATTAATTTGTTGATGTTAACTATATCGCGACTGATGTTTCTAGGTGCGAAGGTGGGTTTGGTTTCCAATTGGTGGAGTGAATGGTGAAATGAGTTCTTCGCTCTGGTAACAAAGCAAGACTCAGATTTGAGTTCCACCACTTAACACGTAAAGTCTCGAGTAAAGGGGCAGTGTGATAGGACGGAGTGTCTTAACATTACATTATTTTTTCTATACAGTATTCCAGTATCCAGTACAGATATGTACGCTATATCCAGCGTGAAATTAAAAAAAAATCACCTTCTATTGTATGCCACATGTCAGAAAACGTTGCGTGGACTCCGACGAAAATTTGATCGATATCATAAGCACTTGGGTAAGCGTCTAATGCGTCTGTTATTGGTTTGTTCAACGGTGACGCCAAAATTGCACCTGAAATTCAAAAAGTCATCGCAGTAGTTGATAAGCGCATTCAACCGAACTAATTCTGCTTTATGTTTTTTATATAGATTTACTTTGTTATAATAAATTGACATACGAGTAGGTTATGTTATTTATTTAATAAGCAAAGGCTTATTTGTTTGAAACTATTGTACATAACTACTGTACATAAAAACTGAAAATTTACCTTCCATATTACACATCTTGCGAGCTTCGTGCCAAGTCGCCTTTATCCTGTGCAACTTAAACCACACTTTAGCGTCCTCGTCGAATTCATAGCTATAATGTATATGTGTTGCCTCTGTAAACAAAAAACATCTCTATTAGTTCATTAGGATTAACTTTAACATTATATTTAACAAAGAATTAAAAATGATGAAATTGGTTGAAGAATAGGTCCTAGCTGTTTATTCTCATGATATATTATTTTTCTTTGTTTTATACAGTCAAGGCATTTGTCTTATTATGATATTTTTTTAAATAGAAATTCTTTTTAATGTATTTATTAACTCCGTTATTAATTCTTTGAATGAGTTAACAATTGCGGTGGGATTGGTAAACTAATGGAACCGCATTTTATCATATAAAAGCAGGAAAATTTAGTTTTTATTTGATAAATGAAAAATCACACAAAAACTTACCTGCATATAGAAACAGGCAAAACACGAAGTATCGGAAACACTTCATATCACGTTATTATGCTTAGAGAAATACTAACCAACTAAGCACTAATTATTTACTATATATAAAGTAATATACATAAATATATAAAGATAATATTAAATATAATATCGCGTAACCTCTTAACCGGTAGATAGCATTATAATATGTTATGACGCTCAAAAGCGTGTTTCAATAAACGATCGACCGATTACTTGCAGCTTTTGTTATTGTCTTAATAATACATTGTTTTTTTACACTTAAACGCTATACCAATAAACTGGTGTCATGATAATCTGATGCTGACGAAATGACGACCTGTTTCAAACATTCTTAGCAATAAGTTCTCTGATTTTAGGTCATATAACTTTACTGTTATATCAGCAACTTAAATATATGTATTTGCACCAAAACCAGTCAAAGTGAGTGGCGTGTAGAAAAAACTAATAAACTGTTAGCTCTTCTACGCTTATTCATTGAAAATGTTAAAATGTTGAACATTATTGACAAATAACTAAATACTCTTATACTATTTTTCTTGGATGTACAATAGTGTTGTGTTTTAGTATGAAAAAAATACTATCTGGTATCATCGATATCTCCATTTCTTAAGCGCCTGCGCAATGGAGGTAATTAACATAACTACTTGTAGTAGCTGTAATATACACAAACTATTGGCAGTTACTTTTAACTCCACTCGTAACTCACAAACTGTTGAAAATTAACTTGTCATAAATTTCGCTCATATATCCTCCCATGTAATATACACTTCAAACGGTTACTTAGATTTTTTTTTTCAGCTACACGCTGTATCCCGCGCACAGCAGGGTAGGCAGAGGGAACCTCGGTGTTATGACACTCCGTTCCCCACTTTCTGCCGAATTCTGGAGGCATTGCGTGTTGAGTGGCAGAACTCACCGCTGTGTTTTGCCTCGACACCAGAGCGAAGAAAAATTGAAATATAAACGTTAAGAAATATTTCACTTCCTCGAGTGAGAATCGAACCCACAGCCGTCGCGCTTACGGGCGACACCCTTGTCCCACTGCGCCACGAGGGCCTCGTTATAGATTTTTAGATATTAACAATTTAATTAAATCTTTTAACATTTTTATTATTATTTTTATAATAGATTCTATTAGAAACCATCCTATATCTCACATCTCACCAACTGCCATCAATTTTGATTTTTAATTTAGGATCTACGCCTATATAATTATACAGATCTTAAACAATATATTGTTCTAAGTTGTAAGAAGACAGAACAAAAACATATTTATAGAGAAGAGTACTAGTGTTTACACACTCTGTTACCCAATTTCCGATGAAATTTTGAGAAATGACGTGCTAAGAGGCGGAATTCTATGTGATGGGTATCAATTTTGCCATAAAGCAAAATAAAGGTTTCTACCAACCGATTGAATTTGACATGTTGTATTGAGGCCGCTGTCGGCCTCCCGCAGTCATTAATTAGACTAGTTAATTATACCTGTTCGTATTAACGTCGGTACATTTATATGAGGCTAATTACGTATAGCTATCCAGCCCACTGGACGCGACGGTTGTAAGTTTGAATTAAAATTTGAAATAAAAATTATACTGACACAAATAATGTTGACCATAGACACGATTATTATAAGAAATTTAAGACTTAATTTGAGTAATGAAATGATGAACAGTAATTTTATATGATTTTTTAATTATATTAAAAAAAAGTTCCACTGAGTATCTTTTCACGTTTGAGGCAATCAAAAACTTAAGCTTAATTTGAACGAAATAAATCAACTTTTAAATTGAAATTAAAAATATTATTTAAATATGATAATTGATTCGGTAGTATGGAATCATCGAAGCTGATAATAATAATAAATAGTTTATTCAACAAGTTCGTTACAGAATCCACTAGCTAGGAGCGTCCTTTTAAGCAAGTCTATTTGCTATATATATAAAAGTCTATGATGCATAGCGACTTAGAAAAGTCGATTTTTTTTAAAAAAAAGGTTTCAATTCAATGCTTTTAAAAAAATATTACGCTTAGGATCAGCTTACAGAAGAATTATATACATTTAAAAAAATTGTTCGTTTTTTTATTTTTCCTTTTACAATCCTCGTCTTGATTATAATGAATACAAAATAGTATAATGTACCCAATTTAGTGCAGTCATTTAGAAGTTACTTTAGTATGGTAATATTTAAATAACAAACAAGCTATCGTAATTCTACTGACGTATCAAACATTATACATTTATAAATATCGGAATTCCCGTTTGGCAAAACTTTTTACATAAACATTTATCAATAACCATAGTCCATCCACCGCGGTTCAAGGTCAATATGTTCATTTAATTCTACAAGACTTCATTTTATTTTTTATTCTTTTTTTTTGGGCGTGAAAAAAAAAGTTGTAACTAGTGATCAGAGGATCAGGAAAACCTATAAAAATAAACCCATACTTTTTGGTATTAGAACTAGTACATATTGAAATGCTTCGGAAATAATAATAGTAATAAATATAATCCATTGCACATTTAAAACAAAACAACATACAAACCTAATATTGTATTTTTTTATATATATTGCTAAATCATACTTATCTATAACTAATATAATATATCTGTTTATTCATTGATTCAAAGTTCTACGTGACATCTGTCGCAAGCTATGTGTGTTCTTCCTTCGCCTCCAGGATATTTGCATGTCTTATCTGACCCCAGACAGGAAAATGCTCAAATCCATCGCGCCTGACATCACGAGGAAGTAAGATTGACGTGATTGACTACTGACTTTTATTTTCACCTTTTGTTTGGTAGAAATATTATTTTCACTTTAAAAAGTTACACCACAAAATTGGACATTACGCGCACATGTAAAGTTATCAGCTCGAGGCAAATGGGTGGCAATGGGCGAAATGGCTTCAGTAATCGAGTTCCCTGATAAATGAGTTGCACCAGGAAGAGGACGCCGTCGATACCACCAATCTCCTCTAATTACGAGCAAACTAAGTTTGCGGACGCCGAGCGCCGCGACAATTACGTTTCACCTAAGATCTACCGATTAATAAATATATCGTCGATGAAAATTTTCGGCTGAGAATCGACACTACACTATTTTCATACCTTCTCAAGAATATAAAACTCACAAATGCAAAATAGCGATATAAACTTATAATTTTAATATTTTTTTTAGTAATTACTAAAAAAATATAAATTGATTAAATTCAATCGTCGTTAAGCTGGAAGCTTTTAAGGAAAATAGAAACGGCAAAGCCAAGATACGGGTTTTTTTTGTAGACCTGGTTCCGGTTTGGCAAATTGTCGATCCTATAGTGAGCTCATAAGTGATCAAAAGTTTTATTACCCAATTTCAATATATCACAGGTAATGTTCGCCTTAGATATTAATTAAATATTTATCAAAACGAGTAAAAAAACAAAATTTAACTAATGTTAATATATTATACTACATATATACATATTTTTATTTCTTTACATTTTTTAAAAAGTTTCATATTTATTTGCGTTTATATTTATTATAACAAATAGAAAAATCATGACATATACAATTTGGTGCAGTCGTTCAGATGTTATGAGCGTACATACATTTCGTTAATTATTTTTTTGTATATCTTTTAGTATGTACTCGTATACATATAGACTTTGAAAACTCCTTTCTTCCATATTCATTTAAAATAGCATTATATTTTAAATAATAAACAAATTTTCAAATTCACACTGACGTATCAAACATTAATTTATAAACATAGGGATTTCCATTTGGTAAATTTATCTGTATCACAACAATCCTCAACAACTATCGTCCAGCTGTCGAGAAGTCAAGCTCTAAATTATTACAATTAAGATAGCTGTATCTACATTCAAGTTCAGCTCAAAAAATATAATTTACTACAGTGTGTCTATAATCTCAACGTCCGTCTGACAGCGGTACTGTCGTAGGTTCAATTCCCACTCGGGAAAACGAATTATGTTCATATTTCTCGCTCTGGTGACAAGATTAAGTAACTGAGATAGTCGACGCGTAATGCCTCGGCGGGGTAAGAAACGGTATATTAATTCTGGGTTCCATCTACCTACCCATCTATATACGGAGTAGAAAGTGAATTAAAAAATATAAAGAGAGATAATATAATATATAATATAGAGAGAGAGAAATCGGATCTGAATTTAAGTTAAAATCAAGTAAGAAAACCTCAAAATTTTATGAAAATAAGAAAAGAATTTTAATAATTAATATACGCAGCATTATGATCTGTGCATATATCTTTTATCGAAAGCTCTTATTTATTTTTATAATTACCAGAGTTTCTTAAAATTTAATTTCGCATAACGAATGTGATTTCTTGGACATTTAATTTATATCCTAAAAAATACTCAAAAAGAAAAGAAAAAACAAGAAATCTACAAAATATTTATTTCAAAACTAATTACAATATATATCATTATAATAACTTAATTTATTTCCTACTGTATTCATCATATATTTCATTGAGCTGAGTATCAACTACCATGACTTCAAGCGTATCTTCACTAGTACTGACACTAATAATATCTTCAAAGTGCTCATCCATAGTATGAGTAGTACTGTCTACTTCAGACACATTTTCACTGGTCAAAGTTGTTGATTCTGCCGATTCTTCTGTAGTCCAGATTGATATTTCTTTAGTCTCTTCAGTAGTCGTTGTTATTTCTGTCAAAGTTTCGTCTTCAGAGCTGTCCATATTTCTCACATCTTTCTCACAGATGAAAGCTGTGGTTTTTGAGCAAGGTTCATCATTCAACATTCCGTTTCGGAACATCGTACCACAAAATTCATCTCGACCTGCGTTATTGGGTTCCCCTCTACTCCAATTAGAGTAACCTGACTCTTCTAAACGCTCGCCTAAAATCAAAAAATACTTATTATATATATATATATATTTAAAATATAATTAAATAGGCAAAAAAATATTTTTCTAGTGTTTTTATTTCTTGTAATACTGTCTACCAGCATTGTCTTGTTCAGTAATGTATACAGAATAAAGCATGAAAATTAATAATTTACTTACCATGAATTGTATACCATTCCCTGTTCTGCTCCCAATCTATAATGCCGAGGCTGATAACATTTGGATGATCAGATTTAATTACGCTATCAGGAAACTTTTCAAAAATATCTTTAATGACTTGTGCTTCAGTGTCACTATTTATTATAGCCAAGTATGCGTCTTCTGCTGAACATGTTTTAAATGCATCCCACCAAGTCCTTGTATTTGCATGGAATTTGTAGCATTTGCCGGTCCTCTCGTCTAATATGTACTCTGTTGAAGAAATACCACATATAATCAGATCAGGCAAAGGGAACTAGTGTTCACTCCACTCCATTTCCCATTTTCATTCCATTCCATCTTTTTTTGTAAGAATAAAAAATATTATACATAAAACAACAAATAAAATTCACTTTACCTCTGTCAGTGGTTCCACAGGAAGTCAGTTGTATATCAGAATTTTCTCGCTTGTAGCACATGTATGGGAACATCTCTGAACATTTGACGCTTATGAGTGATCCATCGTTTAACGCTGAGCAGCGGTTGTCATCACCGCCAATTTGTTTTATATCTAAATTATCTATCAACTTTTCTAACGAAACACCTAAATAAAATAGGAGAAGAGTTAATAAAATGTCATAACGCAAGTAATTAACTATAATGAACGTTAAAACTTTGTAGCAGTGCTACAGTAGTGTAAATATATGTCTGTATGTATATATTTTTATTAATTTAAATGAAAACAAGTCTGATAACAAAAGGTCACTGCGGTTGATTAGCTTGTTTACAAATCTGTAACGTATCTACGTGTACATGTATTATGTGAGATAAAGCGGTTTCTACCTATATTCCTACTTTATATACTTTCCCACTGGCATGCGTGTACGGTGAAATGAATTCTCGCTTTGGTAACAAAGTAAAACTGAGCATTGACTTCTGCCGGATCAACGGAGTGTCTCAACACTACGTTCCTTTTGCTCACCCTTCTTTACCTGGGATTCAGCGTGAAAATAAAAAAACATAATTACCTTCTATTGTATGCCACAGTCCACCGGTAAAGGTTGCGTGTATTCCGACGAAAATTTGATCGATATCATAAGCTCTTGAGTAAGCTTCTAAAGCGTCTTTTATCGGTTTGTTCAACGGAGACGCCAAAATTGCACCTAAAATTTAAGAAATGATTGCAAGTTAATATAATTTATAATTTGTAAGAAATTCGTATCAATCAGAGTGATCGCAGTCCTATAAAGCTTAAAATAATTTCAGTGACAAAGCATATTGACTGCACTATATTAAACATATGAAGATATTTCAGATATTTTGTGCGATTCATATGTAGGTATTACTTATTAAAACATAAATTAAAATTAAATCAGCTTCACACTCTATCCCACATATAGCAAGGTAGGCAGAGGGAACCTAGTGCTTAGACAGTCCGTTCCCCATTTTCTGTTGAATTCTGTACGCGTTGCGTGTTAAGTGGAACTCAACGCCGCGCTTTGCCTCGTTACGAAAATAATTACTGTTTTTTTTATTTAATTTTGATAATCTGTTTTTTTACAAAATTCTATGTGCATATTATATAAATTTACCTTCCATATTACACATCTTGCGAGCTTCGTGCCAAGTCGCCTTTATCCTGTGCAGCTTAAGCCACACTTTAGCGTCCTCGTCGAATTCATAATCATAATGTATGCTTTTTGCCTCTGAAGAAATGGAAAAATGATAAATGAAACGAAGAAATGAAAAAAAAAAAAACAAAACTATAAAAAAAAGGAAAAATGCTACATAAAACAAAAAAGAGAAAAATCAAGATAATTAAGTTATGAGGATTAACTGTCGGGAATTAATTTTACAGCGTGCCTTGTAATGACTGGATCCTATTACACTATGTAATGTAGTGTTTTTTATCTTCATGGTGTATCCCAAACTTAGCAGAAAAATACACAGGACCTGAGAAATTTGTGTTATTTATGGAACTTTTATTTCTCACTTTTTTATTATTCATAATGTCATTAATTAAAAGATTAATATCAAAGGGATTTATTTGTAAACCAAGAGAACCTAGATTATCTTAATAATACTATTAAAATTATGTTATTAAATAATACTAGTAAAATACAACTTTCTCGGTTTTCACACAGAGTGGCGTAACTCAACGCCGCACTTTATCATATCAGAGCAAAAAAAGTTTCAATTCGATAAATCAAATTCCCTCAATAACTTACCTGCGTATAGAAACAGGCAGAGCACTAAGAAGTATGGAAAAATCTCCATATCACGATATTATACTGTCACGCTAGAGATGTATAAGCAACTGAGCACTCGTGCTTGATCTTATATATATAAATACAATATTAAAATGTTTTTGCGTCGAACTAATAAGTACGTAGAGTAGATACGTACGTCTGTTCCAAATGGAAATGATTAAGTCAATATCTCGCGTGACCTCTTCACCGCCGGATCACTTTATATTACTTTTGAGAACCGCTTTATATATATTTTTTGCATGTTTCCGTTTGGGAATTGTGATGATTAGAAAATGATAACTGTATTTATAATACGTCAGCATTACAAAAATACAGCTTCGCGCTGTATCCCGCACACAGCGTGATAAGCAGAGGGTACCTAGTGTTAAGAAACTCCGTTCCCCACGTCCCGCTTAGTTCTGGAGGCATAGCGTGTTGAGTAATGGAACTTAACGCCGCACCTTGCCTCAACACCGGAGCGAAGAAATGAAAATATAAATTTAAATAATTATTTCATTTCATCGGGTGGAAATTGAACCCCCAACCAGCCACAACCACGCCTGATATTTTTTATTTTGTTTACGTAAATTTATTTAAATATAAGAGGGTAAATTGTGAGTGTACGTTCGATGCCTATTTAATCACTACTAACTACTTTAATACTAAGAGTTATTTTTATCTGTTTTAAGCTACGGACAATTAAAAAACGTAACGCAGTAGAGTTTAAACGTTATTATCTTAAAAGCCGCACAAGAAATAATAGCTCGCCTTCCAACATCCGGGACGTGAGCAGCCAAGCGCCTGCTGATACTTATTGATAATAACTTTTTAATGACACATACAAGCATATATATATATGCAAATATGTGATATGATTAAATACGCTGTTTCTTTCTTTATTTCGATTTTTCTTGTCTTGAACTTCCAGAACCACACGTGTTTAAATATGCTTTGTTTTCATTATTTATTACTCAAAGATATTTTTTAAATTATTTTATGTGAGAAAATGTTCTTAAGGATTCCAAACGATTCGACAACGTCGAAATCAACGCCGCGTTTTTTCTGTACCAAAGCCAGAACAGCCAGAATAGGATTTTTTTATTTCCTCGTATCGGAATCGAACTCACTATCTGTCACGTTTACAGTCACACTCTTGTGCCTCTGCGCCACGCCAAATCTTAATTAGTATTATATAACTTTTTTATGATGCTATATTAACAAGAAGTATTATTTACTATTGACATTCTATAACACACTGCGATGATGAAATTTATTGAAAACTTGCCATGGATATTTATGCTTAGATAATATATCAGGGTTAACAAGACTGTTTTATATCTTTATTTATTTGACAAAGAAATCAAATACTCTAGTAGGGAGGTATGGCAAATGAAGGCTTATTTCCGGTCTGGAAAATTTTTTTTTTTCCACTTTCATTTTTAATGTATGGTTAGAATTTGGCAGCGATTAATGTTTATTTAAAAACAGAATTAAAACACATATCGTCTATATATTTAAAATGAATATATATTTTATTATATAGTTTATTATGAATAGAAAATAGCATAAATAATAATAATAAGCGTCGACTTCACGGCTTCCTTGTAACCAGCAACCTTAGATTTTACCTGTAAGCAAAAAATTTAAAACATTAAAAAGGCATCTTATTTTATCCTTTATACTTATAACGGATTAGGCAAAAATCGTATTTGCCGTTAGTTAATATATACTATAATAATATTACAAAGCTGAAGAGATTGCTTGGTTTAACACGCTCATCTCTGGAATACTTCGATGTAATAATTATGTCAACTGACAGACGAATACCACTTCAGTCTGCCACCAGGTGTGACCACGGACTACTGCCAAGTGTTCAAAACACGAACGTCGGGTTTTTAAAACTTATATAATTCTAATAATATATAATATTATCCTAATATACACGATCAATCCGGTTGAATCGGTAAAAAAAAGGTTTTTCAAAGATACAAAATCGTGGCTTACGTCAATAGCGTAGGTTAGTTATCGGGGCACTGCCAAATAGGCTGATTTAATTAAGTCTTTCTTATAAATGAACTGCTAAATCCAAATCAAATCAATGACCCATTAGTTTTTGAGATGAGCGCTTTCAACCATACAAACTGTTCAACTCTTAGAAGTATAGTTAGTATAGATTGTTATAGTTATTTAAGTCAAAGAAAACCTAATGTTAAAACTTTTCCGCTCGACTAGTTTATATTTAAAATAAATTACTTAAGGGATCATCGTCAGCATAAAGACTTTCGGGTGACTTTTCACAAATAAATGGTCCTCTCTTATGACACCATACATCGTCCAAGCGTCCATTTCTGAACATCCCTCCACAGTACTCTCCTGGCGGTGCGTCATCAGGTTGATTTTCAGCCCAGAGATCGAAACCAGCTTCTATTAGTGATTGTCCTAAAAAAATATTTCATGTAAATTATTAGTTAAAAAATATAAATAAAATCTGTACAGATACGAAATAAAGCAAAGTGCGAGTCGGACTCGCACTCCGAGGGTCCCGTATCATTTTTTTGAAATTAGTTTGGAGCCCTCGTTGTAGGTCAACAGGAAGTACAACCTAGAAAAATTGCCAACGTTAACTAAGTTTTTATGTGAGAGGAAATAGAAAATCTACAAGCGTTTGCACTCATTTTGTATTAAATTAGTACGTTTGTTTGAAATTAGTGGTTTTTATCTATCTATATATATTATATAAAAGGACATGTTCACACTGACTGAGGTAAGACGCACGCACAGCCGTAACATCAATAATATGCACTAATTTTATACGAAATGAAATACAAATATAAATATATAAAACTTTTTTCTATGATTTTTTCCTTTATTTGTATTGTAAGTTCCAGTTTTATACCAATTTTCAAAACATTACCTGTTTGTGCTTTAGGTTAGAAGCTTGATATTTGCTTCTATTCAGTGGTCTATAGACCTGAATGTTTGATATTAATTTCATGCTTGATAACTCCCCACGGTCTCGAGATAAATGGTTTTGACAGACGGACAGACGGGTAACAAAGTGAACTAACCCCAAACTAGAAACAGCATCGCACATTTTTCAAAAAAAAAAGACAAACCCGCATAGCAGGGTATGCAGAGGAGACTTATTGTTAAGACTCTCCGTTGCCCACTTTCCGCCCGAACTATATTTCAAGTTGAAATTAATATCAATTAACCATGTCTTTAAACATTCTCTTGGAGCACAGAAATAATTAACAGATTTGAGCCTTTATGCTTCATTTTTCTGCATACAATATACGCTCGTAATTTTTGATTACGTTGACTTAAGAATTTGTTTGATAAAAAAATATGTGATTATAGATCTGCATAATTGTTTTTAATTACAGCTTGATATTGCCAAGCAATTTTGACAAAATAATAATAGTCTTGACATGTCTGTGTGTCAAAACTATAGTTATTTTCTCAAAGGGATCCCATAAGAGGGTTTCTTTTGAGGTACGGACCCCTAACAAAATTAAATTTTATGCAATATGTGCATTACCGTCTTTCTATACTATATACTATACTAACCATGTATAGTTGTCCAAACACCCCTTTCACTCCAATCATGGAAGCCAATGTGGACGATCTCCTTCATAATCGATTCGAGGTTTGAACGCAAGCTATCTTGAGGATTCTTAGCAAATATTCCCTTCAAGACATTAGCTTCACTGTCGCTATTAATGACCGCCAGGTGGCCTCCTTCAGCAGCACACGTCATGAACGCTCGTGTCCAATTCCTGGCGACTCGGTGGAACTTGTAGCAGCTACCGGTCGCTGGTTCTAGAACATATTCTGTGGAACGAACAATAGTAATAACTTACTTATGTATCTTTGTATTGCATTGCATTGATCTTATTATTGCTATAAATCATAATATAATATCACATAAACATTAATATATATTTGTGGCAGACGTGGCGCAGCGGCACAAGGGTGTGACTACGGTAAGGTTGTAACGTGACGACTGTGGGCTCGATCCCCACTCGAGGAAGAGAAATATTTATTTACATTTATGTTTCCATTCTTCGCTCTGATGTCGAGACCGAACGCGGCGTTGTGTTCTACCACAACACGCAATGCCTCCAGAATTCGGCAGAAAGTGATGAATGGAGTGTTTTAATACCAGGTTCCCTCTGCCTACCCTACTGTGTGTGGGATACAGCGTGAACCTGATTTAATTTTATTGAGCGGTGGTTTTTGGTTCGATTACCTCTCATGATAGAATTTATATTAAGCGTCAACTAAAAAAAATGCAAACATTAAGCACCAAGAAAGTTACAAAATAACAAACCTTTATCAATAGTTCCACAGCCGGTTAAAGACATAAATTTAGTTCTCTTCTTATAACAAATGTATGGATGAACGTCATTGCAGCTTATATCCGCTATAGTGCCGTTGGCCACGTAGAGGATACAATCTTCATCGTTGTTCTGATTGTCTGGCTCCGTTGGCATCCAATCTACGGGCATCTTGCCTAACGGTACACCTGGATAGTAAAATAAAAATAGAATTCCCTATTTTTCGTTTTTTTAATACATCAAAGGCCAGCAATATATTGAGGCTAGTTGTGACGCAGTGGCACATAGCGTGACTGTACACGCGACTAGTTATGGGTTCCATCCGTAATTGACAAAATACCTCCAGAATTCGGCGTGAGTGTCTTAACACTAGGTTCCCTCTGCTGCCAAGCTGTATGCGATTTAAATAATTATATATTTTTTTATTACATGACATATTGTATATTATGTTAGCCTGAATAATAACTAAATTAAAAAATCTATATCATTATTGCTGCATGCATTGCATATTTGATTAAATGTGACAGACCTTCAACGGAGAAAAAGTCGCCTTTAGAGAAAGTGGCATGAATCCCAGAATATACTCCACTCCAAGACACTCTTTTGCTCTTCATTTCGTTTCTCATGGCTGATTCTACCGCAGTTGTTATTGGTGATGCTAGAATAGAACCTGGAGAGGAAGAAAACAAATTTAAAATATTTTGTTAAATTCGCTGAGTTCTCTACGTTCCCTCTTATTTCTGAGACATTTTTGAGTAGCGGAAATCAACGCCACGTCTTGTCTACCAGAGACGAAAAATTAAAATAATTAAATTGTAGTAATTTCCTCGCTCGCTCGCTTTTTATTTCTTCGCTCTGTTCGTTCTGGCACTCAACACGCAATGCCTCCAGTATTCGTCAGAAAGTAAGAAACGGAGCGTCTTGGCACAAGGTTCCCTCTGACTACCCTGCTGTGCGCAGAATACAGCAATATCAAGATACCAGAGTTCAAATCCTGCTAAGCTTAATTTTTTTACTCTTTTAAATACTTTTATCATTGTGTCACAGTTGAAAATGGTTACCTTCTAGGTGGCATCGTAGCCAAGCATCATGGAAAGTTGCTGGCACTCTGTGTAGTTTCATCCACCCGAACGCCTCAGGATGATAATTGTAGTCATATCTGATGAAATTTCCATCTGAAACGTATAAAAAAACTCTTCTCCTTTACTGACAGACAGACAGACAAACGCACAGATAAGTAGGTTAGGGAGTGTAGGGGAGTACTACGGGAAAAACTAGAATTATCCATTTTCCGTCTTTAAGTACAAGTAAACAAAGTTACGGACCGACAAGCTCACTTCACCAAATATTCCAGTACATGCTGATGTACACTAAATTATAAATATAATAAAGTATATACATGTTAAAGCATTTACCACATTTTGTATATTACTAATGGAGGAAAGAACTATGACACAATTTAAGTCCAATATAAGTGACCGCACGAACAGCGGGTTATATCGCCTACAGCCTTCAAGCACAAGTGAACTTTCCAACTCAAAGAAATATAAAACCAGTTGTTCCTGAGATGAATGTTTAACAAATTAACCAAACGAACAAACATTTCCCGTCACCCCAATATTACATTAGTATAGATAAAAGATAACCTCACCTACTAAAACACAAAAGCACGCTACAAATAATATTAAAAACATGTTCATATGTTGCTTGTACAAGATGTTAAACGCGTTTGAGACATATATGGAAATATGATTTTATAAGGAAAAATATTTGTTTTTTTCTGTTCTCATCGGTACATATCTCAAAACCAAGGATATGCGCATGATTTTAAGTTTGTAACAATCTAGAGGTTTTGAGGCCAGTCTTGGTGCAGGGGCCCAAGTGGGATCGATCCCCACTCGAGACAATGGTATATATGATATTAATATTTTTTTAAATTTATATTTCTATTTCTTCGCTCTGGTGTCGAGGCAAAGGACGGCGTAGAGCTCCGCTACTTACGTAATGCCTCCTTAATTCGACGAAAAGCGGGGAATGGAGTATCCTAACAATAGGTTCCCTCTACCTACCCCGCTGTGTGCGGGATACAGCCTGAAGCTGATTTTATTTGTAACAATTTTGCAAAAATTTTAACATTTCGGACCATTATGACGCAGTGGGACAGCGTATTTTGTAAAGACGAATTAGATTAGAAAGATGATATTAGATTAAATTTCCACTCGGGGGGAAAAACTTACATTATTATACTTAAATATACTACAAGAACTCTATGGCTATGTTAATGTAAACGTGACCTTACCATATAAAACAAGTTATGACTGTACTTAAAGACGGTAATTTAAGAGCATTCAAGCAACTAAAGTAAATGTAATTAAAATAAGAAACTTGTTTTTCCAAAGTAAGGAAAAAAAAACATTTTGCAGTGCTGATAAGTTGAAGTGCTTTCTTTGTTGCGTTACGCCACTTAACCCGCAATGCCTGCAGAATTCGGTGGAAAGTGGGGAACGGAAGTGTCACAATGGGCACGGTGTGGTTAAACACTAGGTTTTCTGGTTCCCTCTACCTACCGTGCATGTGCGGGATATAGCGTGTTAAGTTAATAAAAGTGTACTAGTCTCACAAGAGAAACAGCTTCACGCTCTTTCCCACGTAGCAAGGTACAGAGAAAGCAATAGTAATAAGACACTCCGTTCCCGGCGAGTAGCAATCGAACCCACAACCATCGCGTTGACAGTTAAACGCTGTGGTCCGCTGCGCCACGACGGCCTTAACTCATTTTCTAGTTATATATTTCTAGCTGATGCATTATTATTTCTTTTACCACATTTATTGTTTGTATATTTTCCTTATAAATCACTTATTTATGCATAATGTAGGTACCTAACATTTACATATTTATGGAATAACGCAGCAGAATTGACTGAATCATCCGCCAAACGTAATTTACTAAAGCTCAAGCCACGTGTCATTAGATAACACTTTGTTTATGGTTCTGTACCCCAAAAGAACGAAACGAAATCCTTATAATATCACTTTGATGTTCTTCTGTATGTTTGTCTATCCGTGAATACTATTCTTCTTGTTTTCTATATCAAAGCAATTAAAAAATAAGGTTTAATTTTATTTGCTTGAAAAATGTTGCGTAATAATTACATAGAAGGTACTTAACATTATCAAAAATCGGATAAATTAAAATTTTCAAAAAGTAATTGTAGTTCATTTGATACAAAACTGCCCTTATAGCCCGTAAACTCGTGTTTCCTAACTTTAACAAGTCACGTGTCCCGTTTTGATGTGAAATCATAAAATTGGTTCGGAACCCTCCGTGGGCGAGTCCAACTTTTACTTGATCGGTTTTTTTATCTCAGGTAGTCGTCACTGGCTATTGACGACTATTTGTTTTTGTATTGGCTATTGATCTCTTTGTATTATAATTGGACTCGATTACATCGCTTATTTGTGTTATATTGCTGACAAGAAAATTCCGAAAGTTTAGCGAATAATGGGGATACTACACCAGGTTGTCCCTACCTATTTAGTATTTTCGTTATCCTTACTCTGGATAAGCAGGCAAAGCGCTGTGTTGCGTACCGTCACTTAACACACGATGAGCAATGTCTTATTGGGTGTATTAACACCAGGTCCCCACCTTCCCTGTGCCTGCCCCGCTACGTGCAGGATACAAGGTGAAATTTAAAAATAGTAAAAAAAATAACGTAAAGCTACAGACAGTCGCTAGTGGCTTATAAATTAAATGTACTTTACTACTCTATCTCTGTTAGTACTAACTTCACATTGTTAGCACTAATTGCGGTAGTTAAGCATCGAACCTACATGCTTTGTGCGGTTTATATTGTTTGCATTTGTCAAAACAATAGGCCCAAATGTATTGTGAAAGCCTCCAATGGAGTTTGACATTAGTTAAATGATATGATATAACGGAGTGTTTTAACGTTATGTTTAATATAACGTACTTATCCTGTTAGTTATGTGCGGAGAATACGAGGTACACGAAGGGAACTTAAAATAAAGAACTTTTTTCCTCAAATTACAAATGGTGTCCCGTTGTACCATGACGGCCTCATTATAAATATTAAAAAATAAACTTCCATCACATACGAAATATTTATACACTTCTCTAAATTTAGAATCGAACTAGTGACCTTTATCCTAGAAAGAATTCCGCTCAGTCATTTTATTAGAGCTAAGACAATGGGTCAGGTCATGCTAACTGACCCGTCTTTTATACTCCGATGCTTCTCCAAAGGATATCTTAATGCACGGCATTTGGATTAAATTCTTTGGATAAATTGTTAATTTACTCCATTGTGGTTTAGTTGGTGTCAAAGCAGTTGTAGGTTCGATTTCCTATAGTGGAGGGTTTATATTTAAGTTAATATTACCCGTCGTTCACACGGCGATTTTTTATCATACGCTAAAAAATGCCCATTAGATTTGAAGCAATCATACTAAGATAATTTATTTTAATTAATTCATTTGAGCTTAGGACAGAATGTAAACAAACTAATAAAAGTTTCTTCGCCTTTTTATTTCTATTTAATTCTTAGCGAAGCTTTCGAATATATATCAACTATATTTAAATAAACTATATTTATAACTTTGAATTACCTTAACAAATATAATTATTCTAAAATGTAAAATATAATATAAAATTATACTCAATAATTAATTAGTACTAAAATGTGTTAATTATTTAATAGATATAATCCTTTAAGCGACCAGTTATGATCTGAATCTCGGAAACGGCTCCAATGATAGATTTTTGGGAAGCGATAAATCCATCTAGTTTGTTTGCAGAATGTTATTTTACGTCTTATCCATATTTTACAAAGATAGAATACAAAGGTTAATTTCGTCAACTTATCTGAATTATCTTAATATAATTAATAAAAAAATACCCTTTAAAGAAAATATTGTTCATTTATTTATTAAGCGGGCATTGTTTATTAAGCGTAAGAAAATAATTTAAGGCATTTAGGCCGTCGTGGCGAAACGGAAAAGCATCTCATCTTAATTGCGATGGTTGCAGGTTCAATTTACGATTAAGGGAAATAATTATTTTCATGTTTTCGACCTGGTAACAGGACAAAATACGGCGTTGAGTTTCATCAATCAACACACTGTTTTGTGTGAGACTAGTTTGGAGAAACAAGACGCCGTTTTAAATCCACCACCTAACACTCGATATATGAATGAATAAGGTGGTGAGTCTGCCTACACCACTATGTGCTTAATTTAATTAAAGAAATTAAGACTCCTAAATAACTATAACAGATACATTATATTTTAAATTACAATTTTGGCCACAAAGTTGATATTAACAGGATACAAGTCAACACCTAGCGAGTGTATGAATCATCCCACTCGACTGGGCCAAGTTGAGGGTTAAAGGATCCATTCTAACGTCTATAAATCATGTCAGATAGTGTAAAGTCACTTTAAGCTCCTTTGATGGAAAATTCAAAATATACACTATTAAGGCTAGTTTATATATTTATTTTTTATTTTTATTTTATTTATTTTTTATCATATATTATATTATTATTTTTTCAAGCGTGGACACAAGCGTGTGAATGAAGGTTGTGTGGTCGATTCTAATTTGAAATGGAATAGTTAATACTTTTTTTTTTACTCGATCGATTAACTCGATCTGGTAACGAGGCAAAAAAGCGCGGCGTTGAGATCCGCTACTCAACACGTAGATTTCAGCGGAAAGTGGGGAACGGAAATGTCTAAGTGTGAACGGAAAGTTACAGTTAGGTATCCTAGGTTCCATGTGTGACTCCAAGAGAACAAAGTGTGACAATTCTAGCATTAACTCTCAATGAAAGGAATAAATTGTTACCATTATCCTCGCTTTAGCTGCAAGAAAAGCGCGGCAATGTATTCCGCTACTCAACACTCAATGCATAATACGTGGGAGTTTGGTGGAAAGTTGGGAACGGAGTGTCTTGACACTAGGATTGTTCAGCCTACGGTACACAGCATAAAGATGAAAAAAAGCGTATATCCAATGAAATGCAGTTGAAAAAATTTAATACTGCTACTAAAAATTAACTTTTATATTAAATTTCTGATTGAAACGTATATATCTACGTATTTTACATGTAAATTTAAATATATATTGCTTTTAAGCATTTTTGTGTTGATTTTATTGGAACTTCTGTAATTGTGATGGTTGGACGGTTTCAAAATGAAATATCCTTTTTTTAATTTCTCAGTTTCAAAGTCCAAACCACTGTTCATAATGTATTGGTAATTCTGAAATGCGTTCTAAAGTTTTTATTGTTATAGGAATGTTTATAATGAAATTGCAATATATGTGTGTATATGTATGTATTTAAACAAAGGGGTTACATAGAGACTTCACGTTTAATTTTGTATCATTAATTGCCATTTTTTTTAATCTTATTATCTAAAAATGATTGTTTGATCTCCCTCCGTCGTACTTGGCGCTCGCTTGGGACGGCCATACCTACGCTTTCCTTTACGATTTTCACCCATAGTCTGCATTACTGTAGGTGAAGCTTAATCTGTTAGTCCTTGATCGGTGTTTCTTAGCATAATTCTAGAAGAAGAAATTACAACATACGAGTATTACAAATTTTCCAAAGCTAATGGATGGGAAGAATAAGTCTACATAGTCTGTTAAGGTAAAATTGGAGCCAACACAGTCTTCGTTTCGCACCTATATAGCAGCACTGACTTTATATTAAATATAAAATCTAAAGCTTAATATTAATGCAATAAAAATCAGTAGGCCTCTTCAAGCCCGCCGTGCCGTCGCAGCAGGCGACGGTCACCCTATGTGTTCTGCCGCTATCCACTATTGTGCTCCTTAGCTGACCTGCCGTAAGCTCGATATAATCAACTAAAGAAACCAATGAAAAAAAAAAACAAACTGTGCAAAATAAAATAAGAAAAGAAAACAATATAGCTAGTGTTGTTGTAGTGCAGTTGTAGTGTTGTACAGTAACTAGAAATCTAATAGAATCTAGAATCTAGAAAAATAGAATCTAGAAAAAATAAAATCTTTTCATTTCAGAAAAAAACACGAGCCACGTTTTAAAGATAGGGATCGATCCTAAAATCAGCAATACAAAAAGAGTATCAGCCATGTTGAGCGTGGGTCGTGACAGCAATAGTCAATAACCTCCATTAAATGACGTGCAATCCGAGCACAGTACTGCAGTATGAGTAATGCTGTAAAAGCTCATGCATAGAAGTACCATATATCTGATAAATGCGTTGCATTTGTTTTTGAAAACATACGTTTTGTATTTAAATTTCATTTATTTGTCGACGCTTTTAAGACGGTTTCATAAGGTTTTTTAGCTTTACGCTGTATAAAGCACACAGCAAGGTAGGTAGAGGGAACTTAGTGTTAAAACATTCCGTTCCACATTATCCGCTGACTGACTTTCGGGGGGGCATTGAATGTCGAGTGGCGGAACTCAACGCCATTAGACACCAGAACGAACAAATGAAAATATTATTTATTTCATTTCCCTGATGGGAATCAATCACGTCACGTTCGGAGAACTGACTACAGAGGTACATTTTTTTCTTATGGTTCTGGTGGGGAAAGCATTGGATGGAAAATGGGAAATATGTTCAAAGCGCTAGGTTTTCTTTAACTACTCTGCTCTATAGCAACGCAGGTAGAGTAGGTACTCCACTCTACTCCTATGAGTAAAATAAATGTGAAGCTGGTTGTAAGTATAGACTCAAGTCTATATAGTGTTCATTGGGGAAGTTCGCCCATTCCATGCAATCAGCCATTCATACATATACGCATTGAATAGTGTCATTAGCCCAACATAGTTTTGTGCTCACCATGAGAGCAACCGGCGAAGTTTTCTATTGTATCGATCTATTGTAGGAATATAATTTTAACCCTGCACGTCTTGGAAGCCGTCAAAGAGGCTTGACAATAACGGTTTTCAATATATTATTATTACTAGTATATTTATAAAAAAACATTTTTATTTTCTAAGTGACAAGTTACACTTTCTTAATATATCCTTTTACCCTTCCGTATGTTTCGAATGCTATACACAATCTAGCAAATTGTTATTCGACGCAGAACTGATGTATCGCCGATGCTGTTGAAACGCAAATCTAAATTCATAGTGCACTTGAAACTTATATACTGCCAAGTTTCATGAGGATACAAATATTACAAGTCGTTTTTTTTTCAGCTTCACGCTGTATCCCGCACACAACAGGGTAGGCAAAGGGCACCTCGGTGTCAAGACACTCCGATCGCGTGTTGAGTAACAGAACTCAACGCCGCGCTTTGCCTCGACACCTGAGCGAAAAAAAAATGGAAATATAAACGTAAAGAAATATTTCACTTCCTCACTGGGAATCGAACCCACAGCCATCGCGTTTACTTAATTAATTAAGTATAGTCTTGGGTAATATTATTATAGATAATAAAAAAGAACAGAAAGCA
Source organism: Heliconius aoede (assembly GCA_037355905.1). Classification (NCBI taxonomy): domain Eukaryota; kingdom Metazoa; phylum Arthropoda; class Insecta; order Lepidoptera; family Nymphalidae; genus Heliconius; species Heliconius aoede. Next base: position 387,387 of record JBAIZZ010000248.1, on the reverse strand, counting down.
GAGAGTGGAAAGATTTATCACACACCAACTCATGTACGAGGTACGTGAAAATTGTATATAGATTCATCGTATCCCGCACGCAGCAGGATAGGCTAAGGGAAACTAGAGTGAAGGCACTCTATTCCCCGTCTATTTTTTCAAGACATTATGATTTGAATAACGTAACTCAACGCCCACTTTTATCTTATTAGCTTAGTGAGATGGAACCGTCACCGACGCGCCTATAGTGACGCGCGACGCGCTTTGCTTTACGCCACGACATAGCGGCGTGACGGTGAAAAATACATGAAGTGGGAAAATAAATATCTTATTTGGCCAAAACTTTATCTCCATACGTTTTTCCTTAAACAGAATATCGGGTGAATAGCAAATAATATACAAATTACGGACTTCTGGGCTCCTGAGTTATAAATCTTGAGAGATGAAAAAACTTCGGCCTATACAAAATTACTTTGGAAATTGTAATTCTGTCATCGTCCATAAAAAAAGAAGTTAATTAAACTTCTTTTTTTATCTTTTACCCTCTTTTTATATTTTGAGTAAACAAATCATTAACATGTATGTATTCTCGGTCTTTTCTTGCTTTTTCGCTCCGCCAAGACGAGAATCAGTAGTGGGGTATGCCATTCAACATGCAGTGTTTTATTCTAATCCAGTTATTTAAGTATTATTTCATGCTCCTATGACATGTTGGGTGTTTGCTTTCATATTTATTGGTTATTTATTATTCAATTCGATTTCTTTTAAAGACCAATGTTGCGAAGGGCACAAGCGTGCGACTATGAGCGCGACGGTTGTGGGCTCAAACCCCACTCAGTGGAATGAAATATAAATATTTTAATTTCTTCACCCTGGTAACAGGACAAAGAGTAGTAGAGAGTTCATTCATTAATCACGCAATAATACCTCCAGAATTCGGTAGAAAGGGAGGAAAGGAACATGAGGTAGTCTTGTCGGAAGTGGAGTGTCTTCACATTAGATTCGCCGGTTCCCCCTGCCCACCCTGCTGTGTGCGAGATACAGCGTGAAGCTACTAAAAGAAAATGAGGAAAAAGATAAAAATTTACACAAACCATTTGTGAATACAAAATCACGTATTTAGCAGACCGTAAACGTGGCACAAAGAGAACATTTTGATGGAATTAAACACATTTCATACATATGTACGCTTGTTACATATTTGTACTAAATTATTAGTACTAAATTAAATGTATAACATATTATGTTTTCACATCCGCGTCAGATCCTTGAATATATCCAAACAAAATTACTCGCCTCGCTCCGGGGATTTACAAAGGTGGCTGGGATCGGTGACATCACATTATATTCTATATCTTCGATCAGTATGGAGAAAGAATCACGGCAATTGATTTTACATAACTTTAAATGGTCATTTAAGTACGTAAAGTATTCAAGGAAAAACACAAGCTATTTAATGTTTGATATATTTCTGTATTATACACATATACTTCATTTTCTAGTATAATGTTATTATTAATGTGAATTACTTAGTTGTTTTTTATTATTTCTTGTACAAATCTGTTTTTTTATATGTGTCTATGTTTGTAACTATTTAATTATTTTTTAGGGTTCCACACTTTTTAAAGAAAGAAGTAACCCTTATAAAATATCTCTCTGTTGTCCGTCTGTCTGTCTGTCAAAACCATTTATCTCAGGAACGCTTTTTTTTTTTTTTTTTTTTTTTTTTTTTTTTTTTTTTTTTTTTTTTTATGGGAGAGGACAAGGCAAACGAGCGTTCGGGTCACCAGATGGTAAGTGATCACCGCCGCCCACGACCCCATGCAACACCAGAGGAGCCACAGGTGCGTTGCCAGCCTTTTGAGGTGGAGATAAAGGGCACCGGGGCCCGGCATTACCTAATGCGAAACGCAGTGGCAAGGGCCACTACTTCACGCCGGTTTTAAATGCCGGGGGTGGTATTAAATCCGGTCGAGTCTGCCCATGCGTGTTGCCATTACTGGCGACGTGACTCTACCACACGTACTTTAGTCGCCTCTTACGACACCGACAGTACCAGGGTGATCCTATTTTAAGCCGGGACCACACGGCTGACTTCACCAGAGCGAAGAAATGAAAACATAAATAAATATTTTCTTTCCTCGAGTGGGAATCGAACCCGCAACCAGTCGATTGTGCAGCACAATTTGTACCACTGCGCCACGACCAGCCTCAAAACGCTTGGAGATATCGGGTTGAAATTCAAACCATATACTCAAATCTAAGGCTCCACGATTTCCTGATAAAAAACATATTTCTATAATATATTATTTAGAAAAAAGATATGGATGTTTTTATCACAAAAAATGTGTATTTAGACACTAATTTTTATAATAATATTGTTTTCATCTTACTTTTTATTATTTTTACTCTATTTTATTTTTGTAATAAATCTATGTATTACATGTTAAGTGAGCCTTAAGTGTGGTATGTTGTCTATAAATAAGTTCTATACTCAGCTATGTATGAAAGTTAAAATACACTGTATATTGTGTTGGCTTCCTATTGAATAAATAAACTAATCCAATTTCTACAAATCATCTATTAAATATCAATATTGCCAAAAGCTCCAAAATGGATATTAAAATTTGTTTACTCACTAACTGCCGAAGCTTTAAAGTTTAAACTTGATCGAAATTTCGTTGAAAAGGAAACTGAAAAATTACAACATTATATAATTTACTTCAGTTACTCGACTTTGATTGATGTTCGTTGAAATTAAATTTATTTGTTTTTATTACAATGTTTGTGCTTTGGCATATAAATAAGCATTTAAATCTGAGATTATCAAGTTCCTTTAATTAAGTTTTTCCGGCTTCACGACATATCCCGCATGTAGCAGGCTAAACAGCTTGTCTAAATGACGAGGCATTGATCACAGTTCGTGTACCAGAGCAAGATATATTTAAGATATAATAATTCACCGGAAAGCGCGGGATGAGGGAAGGGAAAAAGGATCAATCGTCGTGAAATTCCTTGGGGGAGGCCTATACTGCGTGCTAAATGCTAGGATGATGATAAAGAGAATAATTTTCGCGTGTGTGGATCGAACCCATCAAAACCATTACGTTTTATTTAAACGTGGTCCCATTGTAGCTCTATTTGAAGTAATTATTAGCGTGTTGTTTCCGTAAGCCAGCCAATTAGTGCACTTATAATAACATTGTGGTAAACTTGAAAACGATCGTTTATTTACTCTGCGGGTAAATCCGGTGAACAGATAATAGACTCGCTAATGTTTGTACTTCAATTATTTGTATAGATGGGAGTACCCTTTTACTTCATCTATACAAGCTACTAAATCTAGAACAGACGTACAATAAAAAAATTAAGTTTAGAGTAGCCAAACTGAACTTAACTACTTTAAGATATGTTGTGTGTTGAACAGCGTAAGTCGCGCTTTATTTTTTGTACTTGAGAACGGAAATCAAAGTAAAATATTTTTTCCGCGTGGAAGTAAACCCAACCATCCTACGGTTCAAGACCTATTAATACGAATATTTGCAATTTACAATATCGATCGTCAATTTTAAATAATTGAGTAAGTTCTATATTTTTTTTAATTTCTGCGCTATTTTAAATAGACAAAGCGCGGTATTGTGTTCCACCAACACGCAACGTCTCGAAACGATAAAAGTTAGAAACGGAGTATTTTAACACTAGTCATTTCTTCACCCTAGTGTTGAAATACCCCGTTCCCGACGTTTGTTTACGTTATTCCAAATATTTGTTAGTTCTAGGGACCTTAACAAATATTTGCAACTTACAATATCGATAGTGAATTTCATATAATCGAGTAACTTATTAAATAGGCCTTCAATGACTTGAGAATCTATCTATTATGGTAGAACCCACTATCTTACCGTCTTAAGTAAATGTTGACAAAATTAAAAGGGTGACGTCATACGGCCGATTTGAGTTATAATCAATTCGGTGATTCGCGCAATGTCTAATTCTCTAATGTCTAATGTCTGTACTCGAGCTTATATCATACACTCATATTATGGAGCTGAATATTGTTTTTTGGTTGGACGCGTTATCCTCACTTCAGTTATTTCCATTTGATGGAAATGAAATGTCAAGATATTCCGAATCCTAAACTCTTCTCTACGTCTTATCGGAACGGAGAAATATATTTAAGACATTAAGACACTACCTAATCAGTGGCAGAACTCAACGTATTGCTTTTTAATTGTTCCTCGCAATAAAAATGAATAGAATTATAATTTTTAAAGTACTATTCCACTTACTTAAACAGATCTAGAAAATGCACGCATAAATCATATCTATCGAGTTTCGTTTAAGCGTTCTAACCACTAAGTTATACACACATTCCAAATGTTCATACACTTATTACAACTTATTTAATATGTTATTATGGTTGTAAAGAGATTTCCAAATGTCTATATATGTTGCAGCTACATAATAACTTCAATAGACAGCAAAATTCTTTAATTAATCAAATCTGCTACCCAGGCATCATTAAGATATTCTCGCGCTTTACAGACTATCATTAATTAATGATGATTGTTCAGAGCGTTCACTAATTACGTCGAGATCCTTTTTAATTATATATTATTTGTGTAGAGTAATAAATAATTAGTATGGAAACAAAAAATCGTTGTTGATATGTACCTATGGAGAAATTTCAAGTAAATCTTTGTGTCTTTGTTGATATTGTTTGTACATATTGTCATATTTTTCAGTTTCACACTGTATACCGCGCACATAACAGAAAGCATAGGGGACCTAGTGTTAAGACACTCCGTTCCCCACTTTTTGCCAAATTCTGGAGGCATTGCTTGTTTAGTGGCAGAACTCAACGCCCACACACCACAACCAGAGCGCTGAAGTGGAAATATGAACGTTAATAAATATTTCACTTTCTCGAGTGGGGATCGAACCCACAACACAACAGTGCCACTACCCCACGACTGCCTCCACACGTACTTATACTTACTCGTATAGTATACTTCTAATTATATTTCCAACTAGGCGAGATCTCTCATGTTTTGCGTGATTTGCTAACCTTATCACGGTAAATGAAGAGGACTAGATATCGATGCAAATTACCTTATTTAGGTCACCATTTGAATCTCCCTCGGATTGTTTCATGTGATAGAAGCTATAATACATACATTATGAATATTAAAAGTCATTTTAAAGTTCATTATTTGCAATATATAGCGGAGTGTCATGACACTAGGTTTTCTTTGCCTACCAAATATCACTTTTGTGTGTTAAAGATTGAGTGGTGTTCAACTGGTGTTGAGTTCCGCTAGTCAACATAATGCTTTCAGGATTAGACAGAAACCCACCTTCCACAACAGAATATTTTAATGAGAACGGAGTGTTTTAACACTAGGTTAACACTGCATATCCTACTATATGCTGAATACAACGAGAAACTAAAAAATATATCATAATTATAAATTGTTTGACGCTAAACAGTAAAATGAGTTACAAAGGATATTATTTAACAGTATTTAACTAATTATATATAAAATGTAAACAGCTCACCATCATGCGGTTACGTGATGTAGACAGTTGACAGATGCTTGCTGTGAGAGCTTTGATTCTATTTATTACATTTACATAATAATATGATGTTCAGAGCTGACGTAGAACACTTGGGGAATGGCCTCTTGATAACCAATTTAAATACTACCTTATTTTTAAGGAATTTAAGGCATAGAAGCCAACCCCATACCTTGTGTTAATAAAATTAAAATAGGAAAATAATAAAGTGAGGAACAGGAGTGTCATGAGAATGGTATCCATACACTAAGGCTTCGGGGTCCCTCTGCCTGCCATGCTATGTACGGAATGCATGCAAAGAAACAAAATTCTCGAGCTATCGAACCCACAACCATTACGCTTACATTCAGATGTGTCATAACAGTTTCTTTATTTTTTTTTTTAGTTTCGCAATGTATCCCGCACATAGCAGAGTAGGCAGAGGGAACCCGGACCTAGTGTTAAGACACTCCGATCCCATCAGGACATATATGTACATCAAACATTTTAAGGCCATAAAGTATTGATAAGGAATCGCATGTAAAGTCCTAAGGCACGTACACTATATAAATTCTCATTGAACCGAGCGGTCTTTACGACCCCATAACATTGGAGAAACTTGCAAATAGTAACCTAACTTAAGTAGTAATATATTGAAATTTCCAATATTATTTATTTTATTTGTTTTAGCTTCAATTGGATTTGGTCAGATATTTAATTTTATATGTAATTTTTTAACTTGAGGCCAGTCGTTGCGCAGGGGCACAAGCGTGCGAATGTAGACTAAACAGCATGTGAGTCTGATTTCCATTAGATGAAATGAAACGTTTAATATTTTAACTTCCTCACTCTGATTATGAGGCAAAGCGCGGCGTTGAGTTTCGCTGCCCAACGCACAACGTAAGTGGGAAACGCAAATGGGAAACAAAAAATCTTAATGGGAACGGAGTGTCTTAATCCTAAGTTTCCAGGTTCTCTCTTTCCACCCTGCTATAAGTGGTATTGCGGTACACTGGGAAACTAAATCAAATAAGAAATAATAATATATGGGTATTATCGAGGCCGTCGTGGCGCAGTGATCCATGCGTGCGACTGTAAACTTTCATTGGTTTCGATTTCGATTCCTGTCTAAGGAATAGAATATTTTATATTTCCTCGCTCTCACAATGAGACAAAAGCGCGGCGTTAAATTTCGCCACTTAATATTCATATCTTATCGAAATTTCTTGACACAATATTATATTTGCCTACCCTGCTTTTGCCAACCCTACCCAAAAATCTTAAGTATAATCGTTACTGTATCCTTACTGGGTGGTACGTAAGCAGATTATTGAAAAATACGCACCGATGGAGCTGAAACGAGATGCTGTAAAATGTAATTCTTGTTTAATAAGACCTAGAAATTCGTTGGCTTCGTTGAACATGTGTACTAAATGTTTTCATAACAATCAATACGTATTTGCGTTATTGCGTATACTTCGATTGACGTGCGGCTTCGCCCGCGCGGTCTAATGGCAAACTGAGAGTTTTGTATGTACTCTGACCGCAGGATCCATTGTGGATTATATTTACACAATTAAGTTGAGGTCGTTGAGGCGCAGAGATGAAATACTTAATATTTTCATGAAATGATATATTTAATATTCTCATGTCCTGACTCATGTAAAGCGCGGCGTTGAGTACCGCCACTCAACACGCATGGCTTCGGGAATTCTGCAGAAAGTAGAGAAACGGCACACCGTTTACGTAATTTATTTTTGTTCGAGTCTGTGTTAAGATAATTCTTAACACTAGATTCCCAGGTTCCCAGTCCCAATGAACAAACAAAATAAGAAACCTTAATTAAGGGAATTTCTTAATCGTGGCGCAGCGGCACAAGGATGTGACTGTAACGCGATGGTTGTGGGTTTGATCCCACTCAAGGAAGTGAAATATTTATTTTCGTTTATATTTCCATTTCTTCGCTATGGTGTAGAGGCAAAGCGCGACGTTGAGCTTTGCCACTCAACACGCAATGCATCCAAAATTTGGCCGAAAGTGGGGAACGAAATGTCTTAACACTAGGTTACCTGTGTCGGTAGTTCCTGAGATTAGCACGTTCAACAAAACAAATTCTTTAGCTTTATAATATGAATAAAGAAGCACAGATTAATGTAATTATACTTTAAAAGATTCATATGGAACATAAAACAAAACCTTCAATGAGAAATACTTATGTTAAATACACTTCGCTCGAACTGACAAAGTGAACAGTGGTTCTGGCGCACCGAATAGAATTGCCAAGTGCTGGCAAATTAGCAAAGCTGCCCACAAACTAGATCACTGAGCAGCTTGTTCATTTCAAATCCAATCATTCATATTAAGATATTTAAACCAAATTGTAGCTGTAAGAATTTATTTTTATTCCTAGCGTAGTCAGAGAGAACGGAGCGCCAAACGCTACGTTCTCTACATACCTCTTTCGCCTCGTCCACTGTCATCAACCTCTTCATACATGCCCTCTGCTTTTTACGTGATCTTCCATTATCTTAGATACTGTGTTTTCGAAGGTCAACCGAGGTCTCCCCTTACCTGTCTTACCACTCACTTTTCCATCATAAATCTCTTTTACCATTCTTTCATCACTAATTCGTCCGACGTAACCAAACCAGCTGAGCACGTTCTTCTTCATTCTCACCGTAACACACTCGCTGCATTTTAATAAAAAAGTTGTGTGGCTGTTTTGCAGACAGAATCGTTTACTTCAGATGCACAGTAGACTGTAGTTACAATATTCATGAAATTGAGATGTATAATATTGAATAGGGACTGCTCCAGAAACTCCTCTAATATAGATCTAGACTATTCAATATGAGACATTGCAGTGAGATTTTATATGTCGTTAACAGGAAAAAGGGGAATCACTTGTATAAAGACAAATTATTATACTTTCGCTTCTCAATTCCACTGTTTGTTTTTTTTCCTGAACCGTTTAACTTTCTGGTTTTGTCTCAAAACGAATTAGAAATATTTTATTTTGACGTATCATGCAGCGTCAACACAGCGAACCCGACAAAGGATATTGAGACATGCCTTTCAAAACTGAAGACATGGTATATCATAATATATAATATATAAAAATAAAAATTCCCCGGACGGGAATGGAGCACAAAACCGCCGTGTTTATAGTCAGATATTGCGCCACTGCGCCGCGAAGATTCATAGAAAAATTATTAATTTATAAAATAAGCCGAAACACTGAAAATAAGATGAAATAAAATAATGAAATATACACGTCCGAAACGAAATCAAAAGTAAATATTGAGAAAGGATCGAACGAGTCCCGTTAATGTCTAGCCTTAAGTAAATACATATAAATATGTTTCTTTAGAATGGAGCACGATTTTGGGGTGAGCTAGTCAGCCGTTTTACTCGCATTTTCAAAAGGAAAACAATAGTGGCGCAGTAGTATGAGCGTGCGATTCTAAACACGACAGGCAGTGGGTTCGATTCCCACTCGAACCCATAGCATTTTCATTAAGACAGTCCTTTGCGCATCTTTGTAGTGAAATTTACTTATTGTGAGTGGAAACTCCATAAGAGAAATGAACAAGTAATGTTTAAGTGAATTGCACTCATTTTAAATGAAATAGTTTAAAATTGCCACCATCAGTTTTGGTTTTGTTATAACTTACCTCCTTCCTAGAAGTAAGCGAGGTCATTTCCACTACTTCTACTTGTTTCTCTTTCCACCCGAATATTTATTAATAGCTTAGTAGTCCTTAATGGGCGCGCTCCGCTCGTGCTGGAATCTAGGCTTTAGATGTAAATATTGTATAAAGTGGTTACATTTTTTTCAACTTCATGTTTTATCCCATACTGCAAGACAGTGAAAAGCTACTGACCTGACACTCTACTCTCGATTTGATTTGACATTGAATTTATGAGAATCCTCCACCTTCTCTTAGTACCCCTTATGTAACTTGTAATTTGTGAGAATGAAATTTGAAGAGATTTATAAAGTATATAGATAAAACTGACTGATAAGACTGACAAGTAAAGTTATGAAATTATGACCAAAAGTTTGGATACGAAACAAATTGGCAAGTAACGCCGCGTGCAGCTCACTAGCTCGCCATGCTCCTGACGTCTAATTGAATTTGAAACTAATACAATATAAACGCACAGCCTGCTTGGAATTGCGAACTTGCCCGCCTTCTGAACTCTAATTACTTGTATGCAATATTCATTTCTATACATTCTGGTGTATATTCGTATTTATTGATCGCTTTTACAACAGCATCCAAGGTTTCAGATCTCAATTTAAAAGAGATAGAATAAGAATGAAGGCGCGCTGCCTTAGACATGAAATGCTCACTCCAGTCTGTTACAGAGCGTCATTGTCAGAAATATTAAAATGTATTTGTATAATAGACTTAAAAAAGGAAATCCCGCTGAGTCTCTTGCGCCGGTTCTTCGCAGGTCTGAGGCATTCACTTTAGTGAACTGGCGGTAGATTATTTGACGTTCAAAAAATGATGTAACTTTTTATTTTGAATTAAATTATTTGATTTTGACTTTGATATGACAATAAGTCTATCATAGCGCAAAGGGACAGTAGCTAATTCGATGGTTGTGGGCTTAGTTCCCGCTCAGGAGTTGGTTTAATTTTTGTTTTAGCTTCCCGCTGTATACCGCACACAATGTGGCAAAGAAAAGCTAGTGGTGGTGTATTTATATTATTTTATTTTATTCATAATAATACATAATTTCATTCACGGAACTCGTGAGGAATGTGTAGATCGGAATGTCTTGAAATAAGGTTTTTTCTATATAACTAAGAATAATGCGATATAGAACGTGAGAATATAAATGGATTTTAACTTTTTTCGCCCAATTCAAGACACTGCATATTTAGTGGAAAATTTGACATTTTGTTTTACCCAGAGCGAGGAAACAAACATAATTAATTCCCCCACGAAAATCCCCGTGAAAATCGAATCTGCAACTATCGCTCGTTGCGTTAAACACATCAACTATTGTACAAACCATACTTTAGATATAATTATACTAATAATAAAGCAATTCCTCGCGAAATAAACCCACATATTATTATAAGCCCGCATATTAAATAATTACAGTCAAAATATAATATGGTAAAATTTAATTTGAAATGAAAATTACTGTTTAAAAAATTATACTATGAAACCATCGTGGAGAGCTGTATACGTGTAAACGCGATGGCTTAGGTTCGATTTTTGCGCGGGGTTATGTTTTATTTGTCTCGCTCTGGAAATAATAAAAAGCGCGTCTTTGTTTTCTGCCACTCAACCAATGTCTTAAAAATTGGTCAAAAAATGGGAAACAGTGTGTCTCAATTTGTTTACTCTGCTATATGTCCGATACAGCGTGACGCTTTATGTTTTTTTTAACTTCTCTCCCATTTTACTGACAAAATAAAAATAATATAGTATATCTACTTTTTGCGACATTGCCTTTTAAGTTGCGGGAGTTAACGCTGCTCGAAGGGACAATAGACATGCGTATTTGATATAAGTTTCAACGGACGGACAACGAAGTGAAGAAACGCTAAGATGACCTGTATAATCTATCTATATGTATATATATATGTATTTGATTATATACATATAGGCCATGAACTCTGATCTCCATTTGACATTATTAGTCCACACCGCCCCATTGGATACAGCGCTCGTTAAAACGAATGTGCATACAAAATACGCTTCACTAATAACTAATTATAATTTAGTATTCTATCTAATAAAGCCTGTTATATGTTGTTTAAAATTTTATACTATATACTATATTCATTTCATTGCTCCGATGACAAGATAAAGCGCGGCGTTGAGTTCCGTCATTTAGCATTTGGGTAGCGGAGTGTCCTAACTCTAGGTTGTGATAAGCGTGAAAAAATGTGAAGTTTTTTTTTATTATTACCTAATACATGTAATTATTAAGAATAAAAAAAAAAACCGTCACATCCTTGTGCCACTGCGTCACGAGGCCGTCTTGGCGCAGTGGCACAAGGATGTGACTAGGTTACGTTAAGGTTGTGGGTTCGATTCCCACTCGAGCAAGTGAAATATTTATTTACGTTTATATTTCCATTTTCTTTGCTCTGGTGTCGAGACAAGGCGCAGCATTGAGTTCTGCCACTCAACACACAATGCCACCAGAAGTCGGCAGAAAATGAGGAACGGAGTGTTTTAACACCGAGTCTCCCTCTGCCTGCCCTGCTGTGTGTAGGTTTATAACATTACAAGTTATGGATTAGCTAATTCTGTGCTGCGAAATCGTCTTTGTTATTCTCGCAGTTTCAAAGTATATAATAAAGTAACTTGCATACTTCTATTTGGGATACATATGGCCGTTTGCATTTCAAACAGACAGTAAGCTTCTGAATTGATAATACGTATATCTGTTAGCACATCGCGTGTTTCCTCTAATATATTTGAGAAGTCAAAATATAATAAACTTGCAGATAGACGGGACGAGCGACTAAAATTAGCTATATTTTACTTTTCCTTACAATTCAATACAATTTACTTCCCCTAAATTCCTGGATGGGGCCATAACTTAGGTTTTCAAAATCGACAGAATATATGCAGAATACAGTGTGGACCTAAAAAAAAAACAATACTATGGAACAGAGAACTTGCTTTCTCAAAAAGGCATCACATAAACTAATTGCCTTCGAGAAAATATAGAAATGCATTTATTCAATGAATACAAACAGCTCTCGGGCGGCTCTTGATACAGAGCAAACAGTCATAGTCTAGGAAAATACACAATTACTTCGATGAAAACTTTGATAGCTTGTGTACAATTGATATTCAAAGTGGCGGAAAGGAAGTGCTTTGTTAGGTTAAAGGAAAATTATTATGTTGAAGTGTTTTTATCAACGTAAAGCGTCAAGCGTGCGACTGTACAATTAATAGAAAAAAACGTGAATATAATTTAATTTTTTCTTATTTCTTTATACCTGTATATTTATGAATATCTTTTACGCGGTGCTGGCGAGACGGATCTGTAAATTACCTTAGTGGTCTAATAAAAGTGACGGTGGCATTTCCATATCGTAAAAAGTAAACGAGTTATGTTACGAGAGATTTATATTTTGGGCTCTTTGCTCTTCTTCAGGATTCCTGGAAATTGTTTTCTTGTGTTATTTATAACATGACAGAATATTTCGTTCAAACTGTATCGAAATAGGTAAGAAGTACAAAAACATAGTGATATAATGTATAGAAATACTTTAAGCGATATAATATTACGAAGTAGGTACGTTACATGTATTTTCTTCATCATGTTTTAAAGCAATATTTATTTTCATTGCGTACCTTGTCTTATCGTTTCTTACCTATGGTAACGAGGCAAAAAGCGCGGCGTTGAGAATTCGGCGAAAAGTGGGGTTTGAAGTGTTTTAACACTAGATTCCCTCTGCCTCCGCTGCTGTGTGCCTCACTAGCTAAGCATCACTGAGTCATTTTAAAAAAACTATTGTAAATCTATCTTATCCGTTTTAGATTAAATGAAGAATTATGGTCCATTAGCGTTCTTTCAAGCGATTTCCTCGCTTATATACTTGTATTAGGAGCTATATTCCAAAACACGAATCTATAAAAACTGTATCTTAAATAACGTTATTTACAAGATTTCACCCTGTGCCTATGTAAATGAAATGTAGCCTTTGTTCGTGACATGAAATACGTGATTAGTTAGGTTAGGCGTATAAAGAACGTATACTTCAATTTAGTAAAAATTGAGATACGATGAATCATTTTGTTCAGTATTTTTCGCCTTTCACAATGTTTTGTGTTTTGCAATTTAGCGATCGTTAGCATTTTAATAAGGATAAAGATTAACTGATTTCAAAAGAATATGATAAAAGTTGAGTACGTTCTTACGTGGGGGGTTTTCTTGTTTAGTCTTTAGAAATAACAAATGTAATTTTTGCAGGTAATAGGAATAGAAGACGGGACGATCAGATAAAACATTTTTTTTAGCTTCATGCTGTATCTTGCACACAGCAGTAGGCAGAGGGAACCAGGGAACCTACTGTTATGACAATGTGTTCCTCATTTTACACCAATTTTTAGAGGCACTGCGTATCAAGAATCGCAACTCAATGCCCTACTGTGTCTAACGAGGCACAGCAGGGCAAGGGTAAAGACCCTGAGCGATGAAATGAAAATATTACACATTTAAATTTTTTTAGAGTGTTAATCGAACCCATAACTTGTCTTGCTTACAGTCGCACGCTTGTGAAACTGCCCCACGAATAGCCACAAATAAATAAAGCAAGAAAATTTACACGAAAAGTCTATTTTCACCATAAGGCTATTGCCAGAAAAACAATGAATCCTTATATAGTAGTACCAGTAAACCTAAGTAATTAAAATACATGTAATTAGTACGTAGCAGCAGAAACACTCATATTTCAATATTAATTACGCTTCGTAGAAATTAATATTTTTTGACCGGTTCATGGTCGGAATATGAAATATATTGTACATCTTGTATTTCTAATGATTTATGAATAAATCGACATATTTCAAGAACTAGTGCGCTATGCACTAAAAATATATATACAAAGATTTGTCGCGCTTGTCCGGTGTTTTTTTCAAATTAAATTTGATGATGGGGCTAAATCAGATTTAGCGACGTCATCAACGTCATCCACAGGGCGGTTGTGGCGCAACAGCATAGCGTGAGTGATGTTGATTTCTGCCACTCAATAGACAGACAGATAGACTGACAATAAATTGGTCTTATAAAAATTCCTTTTTCCCTTAAAGTACTGAACGTGAACCGGAAAAAAATTGAAAAGTGGAGAACAAAGTCTCGTTACACTAGGCTTACTCTGCTTGCCGTGGTATGCGGTAGAAAGAGAGATGTAGTGTCATTTTTGAGCTTATTTATTGTCCTTTTAAAAGCGAAATACGCTAGAACCTAGTTAGTGCTCTACACTGCTGAAATTATATAAAAAACAATGTATATTATATATTATTTATTTTTATAATATAATATATATAACAATATTATTTGAACTACCTGAAACTGAACTAAACAAAATAAATACTAAAACTAAGATTTATTTACGTCGTGGTAACGTACAAAAGATAGTAAATGGTGTCCTGAAAAAATATTATATATATTAGTTGTGACAAACAACTGTAACGGAAGCAGGTCTATCAAGGTGTCTCCTGTTATATAAGACTATGAGTTTTATTTTTCATATTATTTTATATAGTTAGGTGTTTTGGTTCTTGATAATTAAATTCATTTATATCTCCTTAGGTTTGAAATGGCGCACCCGATTTCGTATTTGACCCGCAGCACTGTTGAAATTCTATCGTAAAGCCTGATCTCCACTGCAAAAAATAAAGGAGCGGGTAATATTAAGACGGATTGGACTCACTTCAAGTCTCATTCTCATTCACTTCTCGTTTCTCGTTCCTTTTCATCCGACTATTTAGTCCTGTATGAGCCCGTTCCGCTCACGGTAGAAAACGGGCTTAACGGGTTCCAAATTAATTCTAAATCGATAATATTTGGCGAAAAGCCACCGAAAAGTCTTACTATGTAAGGCCCACTGCTTATAGAAACTAAATACTTGTTGGTAGATCATAGACGTCGGAGAGCAGATATCATCAGAATCATATCAACTAAAAACCGACAATTGTTTGAGGAAGACGTGATACCGCGGGTAAACACTTGTAATATATATAAGACGCCTTGAAGTAAAAAAACAAGTCGGCGCGGCGATCATCCGTCACCATTTGTCTCTTAAAGCTCTATCTTAGCGGCACATTTAGAGATTTACGCAATCGTTTCACCTTAGCTGAGGTAATCTTGTTATAAATATCTTATCCTACTGTGGCAGAGTTCAATATAAAAACTTAATTTCTTATTTATTTTGTGCCTACGTTTGGTGGTCGTAAGTTTGGTACTTGAAGGAGCGCTTACGTGAGGTAAGTGGAAAATGGAGGACATTGACACTGGTAGGAGAGGGATCTTCCTACCTTGCTATATGTGGGATGTATCGTGGGATAAGTTAAAAACTAGTTAGCAATAATCGCTTATATTTTGTCCTAGCGGGCCTGAGCGGCTTCGCCCGCTTGAAATACACAAATGTTTATTTAATTGTATTTAAGAAAAAAAACTTTTTTAGAAAAAGAGAGATAATAGATTTTTTCTTTTAAATCTTAACTATCAACTCATAACCTTCTTAAAAATATGAATTATTTGTCCAAATTTTAGCAGAACAAAGAAAATTTAGAGTTAAGGCACTCCGTTCTCTATTCTAACTCGGCTTATTGTCAATTTTGCATTGTCAAAGTAGAGAACCGTTTATCGGTATTTCAAAGTTTAGTGCAATATGCAAGCTACCGTGAAGTATCGGGATCGACGGGATCGGTCACACAAAGGACGTCGTTCGAAGAGAATTCGAAATATTTTGTTATACATTACGTTTTTATGTTCATTAAATGTTAACCCCCGCACAGGGCAGGATCGACTGAGGGAACTTAGTGTTAATACATTCCGTTTCCTACTTTCCACCCAAGTTTCCACATATTCCGTGTGGAAGTTAACGCCGCTTTCTCTTGTTTTGTATAAGAAAATGGAAACAGAGTGAAGTATCGCTAGATTTTCTTTCATACTCGATTGGAGCAAAAGCAGGGTTACGTTGCGACTAGGGGTACAAGTGACGTGTGACTGTAGACGATTGTGAGTTCGATTTCCACTCGGGTTAAAAAAATATTTAATATTTTTATTTCCTTGATTCGCCGCGGCGCGTTTCATCTTTTTACTAATTTACAGCGAGGAAATGGAAATAATTCTTTTCCCCCAAAAACTCTCCGAATGGTAATAGAAACGTGAAAAAGTGTTACCGACCTTTATTAAATTATATTAATAGAGCTCGATAACACTTTTACTATATAAAAATATTTTCATTTTCTTGATTTCTGTTTGAATGAATAACAAAATTTTATTTCAATAGATTTCTTTACAGTTCTTTCATTCTTTACAGTCTCTAAGAAACATAAATGGTCCGCAATGTATATAATACAATGGTATAACGTACACCATCAACGCTGGCTCGCCACGCCACCACCACCACCACCACCACCACCAGCCGAAGCTTCAAACAGTTTTTCGGAAATTACGTTTGCTGACTGACATCTTCTTGGTGCAATCGAGTCCACAAATCTGAATATTAAATTACTAAAATCTGAACAGAAATTTAGTGTGATATTGTAAAATGTGTTCATATTTTAATAAATTGACAGACGCTGTGCTGACACAGTTGTATGTAAGTGAATAACTATACAATGGTCGTGGGTTTGGTCTCACTGGAGGAAAGTCTCTTTATTTTTTTTGTAAATACTTTTAAAACATAGGTTAATTTTTCTCCTCATTTTAGGACATTTAGTGGAACTTGTAGATCCCAAAGCTGGCAGAGACTAACTTACCTATTGAAATTTTTATGTTATTATCATTTCTCATCCCTGGTCGATAATTCTGAGCATATATTCATGAGGTTGTAGGTGCTAAAAATAGAAGGAAAATAGGAATTTTCCTCATATTTTTAGCACCAGAAGCTAGTTTCTCTTTAACTGTGTATATGGAAAATTTAGATTATATGAATTATTGGCAACTTGTTACACAGCACTAGCGGCGAC
The DNA here is from genome assembly GCA_037355905.1 of Heliconius aoede. Taxonomy (NCBI): domain Eukaryota; kingdom Metazoa; phylum Arthropoda; class Insecta; order Lepidoptera; family Nymphalidae; genus Heliconius; species Heliconius aoede. The sequence continues at coordinate 370,165 of JBAIZZ010000248.1, read as the reverse complement.
ATATGTGTTATTTATTTCAGCCTTCCAAAGTTATTATTTAAATAAAAGTTTTATATATTTTCCAATCATACGATTCTGCAAACAGAAATGGATTGAGTAACGAGATTTTTTTATATACATACGTACAATGTAAATATTGTGGCACAGCAGAATGTAATTTTATTTATTAATCTATAATGTTTTTATTGTAATAGTTTTTTTTAATTTACATTGTATTCCGCATGTAGCAGGGTAAGACAGAGGGAAATCAGTGTTAAAACACTCCGTTTTTTATCCAATTTTCGAGACATTGCATGTTGAATGACATAACACATTTAAAATTCAAAATTCAAAATCAGGTTCACGCTGTATCCCGCACATAGCATGGTAGGCACTTTCCCCACGCTCTGCCGAATTCCGGAGGAATTGCGAATTGAGTGGCAGAACTCAACGACGCGCCTTGCCTCGACACCACAGCACAAGAGAGGGCAAACGAAAACATAATAAATAATTTAAATAAATATTTCAACTCTTCGAGTAGGGATCCAACCCATAACAGTGTTTACAGTCACACTTTGGGCCCCTGCGCTAGGACTGTCCTAACGTCAAGTGAACTTATAAATTAATAATTTAGTAAAATTTATTGGATGATTTTGAGTAATAATAGTATGACATATTAGACTGGCTATATGCGTGATACAGGGGAAAGTAAGAGAAATATTGATGGTGAACCACTCGGCAGATGGCGCAGGTAAGACGTCTCAGCACTTTGTTATCACGCTCGATGAAGTCACAGATGCTCGCCGCTAAAACCCACAATACTCGTTCACTTAAGAATAAAATACAGACAACTTTTATATAAGAGTATTCAGAATTATGAAATTTGAGGCCAGTCGCGGCGCAGTGGCACAAAGTAAATGCGACAGGTTGTGGGTTCGATTACCACTCGTGTGAATGAAACCACTACGCTCTGGTTAAGAGGCGCGGCATTCAATTCCGCCACTCAACACTATGGGGCAGGACAATTTACACAGAATTTCGTGACAAAGAAAAATTATAAATATGGAGAAATAAGTGAAAATAATTTAAATACAATCATTTCTCCGAGTGAGAATCGTCCCACCCACACAGTCCAAAGCCGACCCGCTGACTCTTCGAAATCCCCTTTCGAGACCGTTTTTTTGTATATATATCAAGTTTAAAATATAAAAAGAATATATTTTTAAAGTGTTTATCGAAATTTACTCTGTAAGAACGAAATTCCTTAGCACTTAACTAGCATCATATTTTTCAGCGACGAGCCGTTCCCACCACGTTGGTAAATTTATTTATTTTTTACTTTTCGCCTTTACCTACTTATTATTACCAATATGTAGAGATAAAAAATAAAAATAAATTAGCTTCACGCTGTATCCTGCACAATGCAGGGTAGGCGTTTGGCACTCCGTTCTCTCCGACTACACCTCACGGACTACCCATGAAGCTGACAATAAATATTTTTTACTTATTTTGTATTTATTAATTTTTAATTTAAAAATGAAAACGAGAGATGAATTTCTCTTTTTACTACTTCCCGTTTTGTTCCTTACACCAAACCTACCTACCTACATTCCATCTACATTTCTTGCGCGTATAAATTAAAGTTGCCCTCGATGGCGTCAAAAGAGAATTAATTAATTTTATCTATTTTATTTTAGCTAGCATGTATGTAATTTACAAGCACCTACATTTAGATACGGGTTTACGATCGCAGAGCACTCTAATTAGTTAATGAAGGAAGCACTGAAACGAAACCAGTAGTAAAATATACGTATAGTTAATTAATTTTGGGGTTCTTTTTTGTTTTTTTTTTTATGGGGGAGGACAAGGCAAACGAGCGTTCGGGTCACCTGATGGTAAGTGATCACCGCCGCCCACGACCCCATGCAACACCAGACGAGCTACAGGTGCGTTGCCAGCCTTTAAGGTGGAGATGAAGGGCACCGGGGCCCGGCATTACCTAATGCGAAACGCAGTGGCAAGAGCCACTACTTCACGCTGGTTTTAAATGTCGGGGGTGGTATTAAATCCGGTCGAGTCTGCCCATGCGTTTTGCCATTACTGGCAACGTGACTCTTCCACACGTACTTTAGTCGCCTCTTACGACACCGACAGTACCAGGGTGATCCTATTTTAAGCCGGGACCACACAGCTGAAAATTCCTATGGATAAGTTAAAAAATTACGGAAGTTAAGTGCGAGAGAGATTGTTCGTCACTTATATACCGCTATAATGTTGTATTATGTACGCCCCTGCATATTTGGCTATATGTGACAGTAAATAACGAAATATAAACGTATAGAAATATTTCATTTCCTCGCGTGGGGGATGAACCCTCAACCGTCGCGTTACAGTCACACCATTACACCTTTGTGCCGCTGCGCCACGACAGCCTCAAATATAATATCGTATCTATTCATATTATATTGTTTTTTTTGTATATTTATATTATAGTATCAATTATATATATATATATATAATTGAATATTTTTAGATGTCACTTTGTACTACGATAATGGCTCTGTTTTAGTTCGTTTGCATATTTTCTTTTGAAAATTACTTATTGCGGCTTAATTCTGACAGTAAGACCTATATATAGTATCTTGAACTTTTTGTACATATTGATGTCGTCTATAGAACAGTAGTACATCACTTTGTTCTATTGCCAATAATTTCCACAGCGTACGCGACATAAGGATTTTTTTTTTGTATTTTTTCACACGGTAATCGTTTAATTCAAAGAAGTTTCTTAACACTTCCTTTTTCCACTTTCCGCCATATTCCTGAGGCATTACGTAGTGAGGGGTGGACTACACGCGTTTTGCCTTGTTACCAGAACGAATTAAAAATATTAAATATTTCATTCCCCCGAGTGAAAATCGAACCCATAAATGTCACGTTACCTACCTTACGCTTGTGCCCATGCGCCAGGACGGCCCTATACAAATACAAATTATTTCAATAATTTAATTGAATGGCTACTTTATTTTTATTGAAACCATTTTAAGCGTTTTCTTCTACTACTAATCCCTTTAATTCGGGATAAAAAAAGGTAAATTAAATATATTTCTTATTCAATAATGTATTCTTCTTGTATTTTTGTTTTACTGTCGAGTGCGGGGTTTTTATTATTATAAATCTCCTTTTCAAGTGTTTCACAAACGCTCACAGCACTATTACGAATATCCAGAGGTATTTCTTTAGTCACAATATCACGGAGCAATATGTTTTGTTTTGGACCCATAACATCTGATCGAAGTCCACCAGTACTGTTTGTTCGTTTAAATTTATTTCTTACGCACATTACGAAATCCTTAATATTACCATTCAGCCACTGAGTGAGAAGCCATACAGATGTGTGAATACAACAAACACAGGACAAGATAGCAACAGATATAGTTACAACACTAAATATTATACAAAATACCGCATCCATGCACAAATCGGTGAAATCTACCATACATGAACATGGGCACAGCTTACCACGCATGAGGTCTTTTAGGAGAAGAAGATTTTGTGAAATTGTTGAACAGTTTGATTGAATTACCATTTTAGGAAAATTTTCTTTTTCAATCTTCTTCCGAGTTACAACACCCAATCCAGTACTGATAGTGTAAACATCTTGCGCAGATAATTGTACTTCTAAATCCTTACATATATTTATTTGAGAATCATAAGCTATATTTGGTAAGTCATCATTTACACTTGCAATACAAATTGTAGTTTCTATGCATTTGCCAAGTGGTTTTTCATAAAATGTTTTTCTGCCGTTATATTTCACATCACAGTCCACTGGAAAGCATTTGTTTAGAGAGTCCTGGTCAAGAGTTTGACAAACAGACGCCTTATCAAGGTTTTTATAATCTTTAGACACTGAATTTCTTTTTGGTTTTACAACTATTTTAGTATCAAATGGGATATGCACATTCAACATGCCAGTTTTTCTTGTGCACCTGTAGATAAGTGCAATGTCGCAATATCCAATCAGATCATGCTGATATATCGATGGAAATATAAATAATAATCTTTTGCTACTTCGAGCCTTCAATATCTTCTCTTGTGGACTATAAACATCTACTATATCACAGCCCTCTTCATCCACAAGGCAACACTTTTTAACTTTCGAGTGAACTTTACAAACTCCATATGAATTTTTATTCATAGTGTCAACGAAGAGCTGAATTGCGACAGAGTTTCTTTGTAATGGCGATACTCCCTTATCAGCAATAGTCAGTGCCCAAATTACTTGGTAAAGGAATGTTGAATAGTACAAAATCCAAAAAATTATAACGTAAGTCATGTTTCTGTCAGAGTGAAATATTTTTTTTAAATCGCCTTTAATGACAAATAGTTTAATGAATAGAAAATGATTATGATGTACACATTTTTTTACTGTCATTCATAAATAAGAAAAACAAACAATAACGTACACGTAGCTAACTAATTCCTTCCTTGATTTTTTGATGAACGTTATATTTCCCATTCAATTTCAAGGCTTTGTGGATTAAAACAATTTCTAATAAATTTATGAAGCCGTCGTGGCTCAGCGGCACTAGCGGCACTAATGCGAAACACAGTGGCAAGTGGCAGTACCAGGGTGATCCTATTCTGAGCCGGGACCATACGGCTAAAAACCTGCCTTACTAGTAAACTACTCAATTAAACACATAATATGTATATAATCATGAATTTATTTATTATTCTGCTACATTAAAACGTGAAACTGTAAAGTGCACTCTCTGCGAATGAAGTGAAAATTTATGATCTCAGCAGAGTAAACATAGAATATGAAGTTTGCAAAATCTGGAAAAAAATATGAATATTTATAAAATATTATTATAAGAAAACATAATAGTTTCAAAATGGCGAGATTTGAACACGCGCCTCTTGAAAGCTGTCTTATTTAATTGTCTTATGTGAATATTTTATTCACAAATATAGAATAGCACCTTAAAGAATAAAAAATATATATTAATATATATAATTTACTGGCTTGACAGCAGTCTTAAAACTTTTAACAGTGTATAAAATATTTTACCAAGAGGTTACTGTTTGAAGTAAGTCGTTACTTTTATATAAGTTGATACATACATAAATATATTAGAAATTTATTAAGATTAAATAGTTATATTATAGACGGATACAGCGTGACGCTACAAACTTTCAATAAAATAACGTACCGATGTGAACAATTCCATGTTAAATGTGATCATGCCCAAAGCTTTTAAATGGACAGGATTCTGAGCTTTACACATAATGATACAAATCGACCTCCTGATACCCACATCTTGAATATTCTCCCAGGAACAGCAGTACGCTGTGTTTGCTAATCGGGCGAACTAAAAATACATTTATGTTTATGTAGTCATTTTTTATTACTATCCTTCATTATATGAGTTAAATTTCCGTTACTGAGTGACTGATAAATAGACAATGCGCATCTATATGACGATTTCATCACCAACCTTTCAGAGAACAGTGTTATTACAACCCGCGCCAGCGTATCTAGTTATGCCATGCCACAACTTTTATACTCTTATACTTATTATATTCTATTGAAAGTAACTACAGGTGACGAAAGGTAACAAAAGGTTAAAATTTTAACCTTTTCAAACTTTATGGCGTTCAGGAAGAAATATAAAATACTGTTGGTATTTTCATCTAATAAATTTTTACAACGAAAAAAAAACTCAAAATAAATGTATCATGAATTCAGTGAAAATTTGGACCAAGCAATAGGAGGAAGTGGATATCGAAATTACTTCAAATTGACTCTAGTCATCGAATTATGAAAGATAGTATTTTGGTATCGGCTAAAACTGTGACTGAATGTGAAGATTTAGTTTCAGGTGAAAAATTTATTTCACTAAGTCACTAAGTAACGGATATTATAATGATATTTATAAAATGCCAAGCCTCTCACATTGTTAGTCACATCAGCTATGAAGTAGCATGGGAGGTAGATGTGGATGACGGTGGCCACCATGAAGAGGTGCCACATCGTGCTAATATCGGTTTTCTATAAAATCAGCATATTAAAAAGCAGAAAATTTAAAAGAATAAATAATACATAAAACTAACTAATAATCATTACTTTTTTATACTAAAAAATGTTTGGTCATAAAAAATTTTTGATCATAAAAACTGGCAGATGTTTTTAACATTTTAAAGTGTTATTTCACACTTTAGAAAGAATAAATTTCTTTTGAAGACGTATAAATTTTTTTACGCCCATCACCAAGCCCTCATGAAGCTATGTCGAATATTTTACACGAGTGCTTCCAAGAAGCGTGGATTCATTTTATTAGCTAATGCCGGGCCCCGGCGTCCAACATCCTCCACCTTGGCGGCCGGCAACGCACCTGTAGCTCCTGGGATCATGGGCAGCGGTGATCACTTACCAACAGGTGACCCGAATGCTCACTTGCCTTGTACTGTCCCATAAAAAAAAATTACAAAAAACCATAATTTATAGAAGACATAATTATAATGGATATTACATCTTTTGAGGCAACTTGGCTAAGAGCCATCCCGATCTGGAGAACAGCATTGAGAAAAATACCGATCAACCAAACATCAAAACATTTCTGTATTTCACAAATTAACCTGAAAATAAGAAAATAGTTTTCTTTTTTTAACTTTGATACTGTGAGGAAACCTGGGATCCTAGTTTTAAGATACTTTGTTTGTTTTTAGGACACCTCCCATTTTCACAGAATTCTGGAGGCATTGCATGTTGAGTGGCAAAACTCAACGCCACGCTTAGCATTCTTACCAGAATTCGGCGGAAAATGGGGAAAAGAGTGCCTTAACACGAGGTTCCCTCTGCCTACCCTGCTGTGTGTTCTTCTTTTCTTTCCGGCGATCGTGGGAATTCAATTTCTACTTTTTTGTTCGATATTTTGTTCGCATTCCTCGCGCGGGATAAATGTTTTTTGGATATTATTTTTTTACATTTTACGATTTATATAAAAATTCAAACGTGATGGACCTGAACGCTTATCAAAGATATTTCTATTATATCCCAGCTTACCTGAACGCCTCGCAGTGGTCTCTAACAAAGTTCGCTAGTTTTCTTCTTATCGTGGGGATGTCGGGGTCATCCATAATAAGCTCCAAATTTTTGCAGAATAATTTTATTTTTAACGAAGCGCTCAAAATACAGATAGTAAACATCCCGTCATAGCCTTTAACAATTATAATAACATTTTCAACATTTTTAAAGGATGCAATTAGTGTATAGAGTCGTGGCGCAGGGGCACAAGCAAGCAATTGTAAACGCGACAGGTTGTGGGTTCGACTCATGATATATTTTATAATATTTTCATTCGTCACTCAACACGCCATGCCTCCAGAAATCTACCAACCCTGCTATACGCACAGTGTTTGTCTAAAAAAAATTTAACGTAGCTAGATTTGAACCCATGAAAAGCCGTCTTTGAATGATGATAGGTTTTCTAATAAATTTATATTTTTAAAAGTAAATATTTTTGAAATTCACAATATAAAACTAAATAGGCAAAAGTGACTTTAGTCACTCTATTATTTTTCTTTTCCATAAATCAATGAGGACAAGGATCGTGTATCTCTATATCTATCTATATCGTGTATATCTAATGAGCCATCTCACCTGTGAACGAAACAAAAATTACAAAAACTATATATGTACTGAATATTGCAAACAACTCAAAATAAGGAGAGTCATATTTCTGTTCCTCAGTGAGAAATATCACGGCGACTTCATGTACCATGTACCGTCTAGGGTTTTCGGAAAATAGTTGTGAATATATCGTGCAGACTGTGGCAAGTACTGGGTACGAGAGAGAAGTGGCCAACGCTATCAAAACCCACATTCTTTCCAAAATCTTCGCTTTATTTATAGTATTGTTAATTATTGGATGATAGTCCGCTGGTAGACTGTTGTATTTCTCGTAATCTGCATCTATTCCGTCAAGAAGAGCTCTAAACTCTTTACTTCTAAAGATGGTCATTATAAGCTGAAATACAAATATTATTAAAAATATTATTCCGATTATAAACGCGATGGTCATGACTTCGATCACCACTCGGGAGTATAAGCTATTTATTGAGTTAAGCTATGAATATATTTCCTAGCTCTTTCAGTCCTAGAAAGATAGTCTGTGTGAAAATCTAATTGGTCACTAGAAACTATTGTGAGGCGTATATATCGTTAAGTCAAAATTACGCATCTTTTACTTAGTTAATAAGACTTAAGAATTTAGTTTACGGAGTATTTGTATTGGTTTCCGTCTTTTTTATACTTCATATTACTTTTTTTATATTATTCTTTTGTACTTAAACATATGGACTACAGTACATATATAATTATATATGTAATATTTATGTATTATGTACGTGTTTATAGTGAGTTCAATGTTATTTTTTCTGCTTCCTTTTACTATAAATCAAATCCGTTTAATAAACGTCTCATGACGAGTTTTATACTAAAGTTAAGGCTCGAGTGGAAAGAGCATAAATGTATTTTGTATGAGTTATAGGAATAGAACAAATATACATTATTTTGTGAAATTAATAATTTTTTTCAGCATAAATGTTCTAAATTAAATTAATTATTTTAAATATCCGCGAGGATATTTGGAGCGAACACAAAAAGGCCAAAAAAGTTAAAAAAATAATTAAAACGCATAGCGTGAAACTGTCGTCAGCATTTAAGCACAAGCGTTTAAAAGCTAGGAACTTGGAAGACATATATGTAGCGTATGTGGGTGAGATTTGTAATAAGTCGCCGAAGTGGGAACTTATTATATAACAATGTAATAAATATGTCCCGAACATGAACAAATAAAAAACTTGCTTAAAAATATGATCTTTCTAGCTTTTAAAAAAAAAGCGGTGCGTTAGATTCCTTCACTTAAGATATAATATCCCTAAAATTGAACGGTGCTTGGGCAACGGTGAGTCTTCAACGCTAACACTACGATTCCTCCGCTTATCCTACTATATGCTTGATTCGAATATTCGAATATTCAAAACAGTCTACTTTTTCATTGTTTAATTCAACATTAAAAAGTTAATTCATAATGTATAAAAAGCTATTTTACGCCGTATCCCAAGAGCGAGGTAGGCAGAAGGGAACCCAATGTTAAGAATATCCGTTCCTCCTTTACCACTGAATTCGAGACATTTTGTGTTGAGTAGCGGAGCCCATAGCTGTCGCATTTACAGTCACGACAGCCACAATTTTATTTCACTTTTAACCATCGTTTAATGAATGAAGTAAATATGAATTACCTTTGTAATTACAAATGTCAACGCAATCAATACGATGGATTGTCTGACGAAATTTGGTATGTCGTTGTGCAGGATTCGTCTTCGCATGTCTTCGAAGAGGGTCACAATGGAGGGGATGACTGTTAATATCACTACTCCTATAAAATAACATTATAAAGGCTTGGAGCCAGTCACATTGAAGCTATTTGTGTCTAAGTTAAACTGAATATGACAATCTATAATATATTTCCTTATATGTTCACGCTGTATTTCATATAGATAGCAGAGTAAGAAGAAGTCGCAGAGGCTCACTGTTCTCCGCCTTTTTTTTAGACATGGCGTCTTGTTGCCAAAACGGAAACGGAAATCATAAGATAAACATTGGGTAGTCATTGGGAAACGGAGTGTTTTAATACTAGGTGCTGTAACGTACTTATCTTTTTTTTCAGAAACTAGATATTTAAAGTGTTGATACCGATCCACATTTTTCTTTTTCCATCACAGCCAGGATTTGGGTACATGAAGCCCAGTATAAGCAGAAAACTTGTCATTCTGTAGGTTTCGCTGATTTTCTTGTACTTTTTTTCTATAAAATATAACTCTTTAACTATAAAATATAGATAATTGTTGATAATAACTCTGTATCAATTTATTGATGCAGTCGTAGTAAACGCGACGGTTGTGGGTTCGATTATCACTCAAAAGATGTCGTCGATCTAATAACAAAATAATGCGCGGCGTTGATTTTCACCTCTCAACACGCAAATGGATGATGCGTGTTGAGAGGTGCGTGCGTGCGTGCGTGTTTTAACACTGAGTTACCTCCGTCTACCCTGCTACATACGAATTATATTATAGCGTGAAGCAAAAAATAAGTGTTTATCTTTTATTTATTTTTCTTATATAATAACTTTTATACTTAAAACGTATATGATTACTTACCATAAGATGAGTCTTGGCTTCTTTTAAAATTGAACATTTCTTAACAACGTGGTTAGATTATTCTAAAAAATATTTTATTACGTATTGTGCCTATCTATCTTTCTATCTATCTATCTATCTATCTATTTACCTGTTCCGATTGCATCAAAACAATGATAATATATTTGGATAATTGGCTTTATATAGGACACGTTCTATACTTTATTTTATATAGTTATCTCTTAGAAGTACAGTCATGCACACTTTGCTAAAATTCAATTTATCTGATAGCATGGATCGACCGTAACTATTATCTACTTACAGAGTATCGACTGTTCTCTTCTTTGTAAGAATTCTCAAGTTCAAAAGAACCCGATTCCTTGGAAAGGTTGCGAGAGGAGACAGGTACAAAATGAAGAGGCCCCTTAGAAAATATGAAAATATTTTATTTTGACGATCTATATTTAATAGTTTCAATATCAAAAAATCTTCAAAAAATTCAATAATATATTATAAAAATTTTATAATAAAATATTTTCATATTTTCTAAGGAGCCTCTTCGTTTTGGATCTGACTCCCCTCGCATTTTTTCAAAAAAAATCGGGTTCTTATGAACTCGAGAAATCCTAAAAGGACCAGTCGATACTCTCTAAGTAGGGAATAGGTACAGTCGATCCATGCTATCAGTTTTATATAGGTAGATTTATAATGAAATAGAATGGATGATTAATTCACGAAGATGGATATCAGTTAATAAGCTGATATCCGTCTCTAAGTAACCACAGGTAATTGCTGGATAGTGCGGAGATGCTGTAAGAATATATAAAAGTAACATTCGTAAAAGTTGTACAGGTAATAAAAACGTGTAATGAACTGCAAAAAATATATATTTAGCTTTCTGATTAAATATAAACGTTGAAGGTAGCAAATGTACTACACCTTGCACAATTCACATATCCTAGATAACAGGAGTTCGTGATGACAAGTGTCCATCAAAGCCCTTTAATTAGTGACTCGCATAAATATGTTAGTGAATTCATTTGTCGCTTAAGTTTTAGTTGTACAGAAAAATTATAAAGACTACTAATGAAATGAATTGGCGTTTTGATTGGCTATCATTATCTTACATATCATATGTTATTGCATTTTTAGGATTCCGCGCATTTCATGATGGAAGATCAACGGGAAGTACAATTTATAAAAGTTGAAAAACTTAAAAGTGCGGGTATACTTATTTTGTATAAAATGCTCTAAGTAATTTTATTATCTTAACGTTTTTCTAACATAGGCATGAAAAGGCATTTCCTGAATTTTATTTACACTGAAATTTATGTGCCAATAAAATTCTCATATTCTCATAAAAACGCGATTCCTTGTCAAACACAGAAGATAATTATATATTCACACAATAGTATATCTTTTCATAAGAATAATCTACATATTTATGTTTTTGCTACTGTCTATTATAAGATTATCTCAAAAACCCTACTTTTTGAAACTAAATCATCAAATAGTTCTGTACTTTTCACTATGGCGTTCCGAGCGTGCCAGCACAAAATAACTTGGCCAATGTCACGTTGTAAGGGTAATTCATATTAAAATATTTTGTTACATAGATCAGATTTGTAAATTTTGACATTTCGTGTCAATGTCACATTTGACAATACATAAAAAGCTTAGCAAATTGGCGCCTTCTTGCATTTCTTTTAAATAGTGTTATAAAATAAAAATAAACTTCACGTCGTGAGTAAATAAACGATATTGAAGAATTATATTAGTACCATATATTTAATACTTTTTAGCTGAAACCGAAAAAATGTTTACAAAGAAACTGTATACGCTAGTGTTCTTACGGAGTGAAAAACAAATATTATTAGGTTTGAAGAAACGTGGCTTCGGTATCAATAAATGGAATGGTTTTGGTGGTAAAGTTGAACAAAATGAGGCAACAATCGACGCTGCGATACGAGAACTGAAAGAAGAATGTTGTGTTACAGTCGAAAAAGATGATTTAAAGAATATAGGTCATTTAGAATTTACTTTTGAAGGCGATACAGTTATGATGGATGTAAGAGTATTTTCTGCTAGCGTGTACAAAGGAGTTCCAAAAGAAACTGAGGAAATGGCTCCTAAATGGTTTGACTTGGATAAAGTTCCTTTTGAAGATATGTGGCCAGATGACAAGATTTGGTTTCCTTATATGTTGCAAAATAAACTATTTTATGGTATATTTAACTATAAAGGCTTTGATACGATTGTCAGTTATAAAATGAAGGAATTAACTTCAATGGAATAATTTTATAAGTATAATTGATATTTTTTATTTTGCTGTGTAAGATGTGCTACAATATCTAAGTTTAATGTTTAATTGATTGTGATTTTTTTGTGATTTAGACATTGTTATTTTTAGTTGTTTTTTGGTAAATATTAGTGGTTCAAGTTAAATATTAAAAGACTTTCTTGATTTTCATATGTATTTTTATTTAACCTAATATGGAGTGTGTTTGAGTAAATGGTAAATGGAGTATCTTGCTTTTTTTCCTCTTTTCTGTATCTAAATTAACTAAAATACTAGTTATAAAAGACAGAGTGGTAACCTAGTGTGAATAATACTGGAGGAAGGCCATATAAAAATAAATAGGACACTGGAGGGTATATATGAAGAGGATGATTACAATGGATAATAAGACGGCATCGTTTCACGGTAGATATTCCACCACACCGTACCAAGCGCTTTGCGTCTTCGTTCCTCGTACGTACTGCCAAGGAATGGAATGCGCTGCCTGGGGCCGTGTTTCCCGATAACTACAATCTGGGGATCTTTAAGAGTCGAGTGAATAGGGTTCTTCTAGGTAAGCGTGCTACATCTTAGACCTCGTCTTTACTTACGATTAGGTTAGACAGTGGTCAAACGCTTACCTATCACTGATAAAAAAAAAAAAAAAGAGTTTTGCAGAAATCATTGTTTTTGGTGTTTCATTATTTGAGTACTGCTAGATACAAAATGTAAAGCGGAGGAACCACATTTTTATATGGTATTCTATGGCACTAAACACAAATCTAAATGAATGTCAAAATAAAACACTTCCAGAAAGGTTGTAATTTTTTAAATTAACAATTACAAATTAGGATGCCAACAAAAAGCAACTATACTAATAATCATTTTTACAAAATAAGAAAACTGAAGAATAAATGAAAAATTTATTTATTTTTTGACACATTAGCCTTAAGTGCCAAATTTGTGCATCTCTCACAAACATACAAGGATAGGCACAAAACTAAGTGTTAGTATTAAGACATATCTTTCTTATCATTTTTATTCTTCCCTGTGTGTAATCTAAAGAAAAATATGAGGTCTGCTATGTACAGAGCGAAACTAAAACAAGAAATATATATTTCTCTTAGTCAGTCTGTTTCTCAAAAATATTCTAGATAACAAGATGCTGTAAACTTGTTTATGAAATTGACTCTTATATTTTTTTAGCATTTAGTAAACAGAAAAAATGTAATGGTCTAGAAGGAATCACAATATATTTAAAATATAAATAAGAGGTAATTTTTAAGAATTTTTTAACCAAAAACTAAAACACATGAACACAAAATTAAGTTAAAAAATTTATTTTTTAAATAAAGTATGGTTTACATTCATTATTAAAAAATAGATATGAAATAATTTTTTTTATTAACTTATATGAAATTCTTGGTAAATAAAAACATAACTTTATTCAATTGAAATTATATTCTAAGCAAATTAAATTAAAGATGTTCTAACAAATAAGTACTACTAATAAAACAAATACTAAGAACAAAACTGCTTTGAGAATATTATTAATTAAATAGTTAATAACTGCAGATGTTGTTGCTCAACAGAATCAAGATGCATCAACAACATTTCCCTCTAGAGATGATGATTGTAGATTCTATCCACATTAGATATTGAGGGATCCAAAAGCGAAAATTGAAAAAAGATTAAGTAAAGAAATTATTTTCACTGAGCGTACTTCTCAATTTATATGTAATTAATGTAATATAATTTATTTTGATTAATGTTGAGGCCTGTGGTGGCTCAGGGGCACAAAAGTGGTTGTGGGTTCAACCGCCACTCGACTTATTTGTATTTCCAATTCTTCAGTCTGGTGTGGAGGCAAAAAGCGCAAGTTCCGCCACTCAACACGCAATGCCTCCAGAATTCAACAGAAAGTGGGGAACAGAGTGTCTTCACAGTAGGTTCCCTCTGCTTATCCTGCTGTGTGTAGGATATATTGTGAAGTGTGATTTTGATTTTTTAATTAATGTTATTTGTACACAAATTATTATTATAAGTCACAACTTATTCCAACAAAACGATTTTGGTAGAAATAACTATTTGTTATGTCACAGTAGAAATTTGCATTTAACTGTATTTTGGTATTTTGTGACTGAACCATCTTATTAATTTTATATTCCTCAGTTATTTTCTTTATCCCTGCCTGGGCGATATAGCGCGGCATCGAGTTCCACACAGTATCTTACTTAGATCGGAATGGTAAAGTCGAGAACGATTGACTTAACATTAGTCTCTCGATGCTTATCGTATCATATGTTGGATATATTGATATTTGCCTAGAAGTGGGCATAACGAATTTTACATTTAATTGAATTATTACAGTTTTCCAACAGTCTAGTCAGCCAAAATACAGTGTTGTGTTACACCACATAACAATACAATATCTCAAACAGTTTCCTTATCAAGAGGTAAAAAAATTACTAGTTTCAGTTTAAAACAATAAATATTAAAATATTAGTAAAAACTTTGAAGTAAATTAAAATTAAGCAAATAATTATCAAGTTAAAAATATTACTCCAAAAAGTTCTTACATGAAATTAGATATTTATTAATAATTATAGTCTTTACACAAAAATATGAAAAATCATGACCGAAAATGGATACAATCAGAGGTTAACTGACATCAACTTAAATTAAATTTAATTTAAATGTGTGCACAACTCCAATGAACACTTACTATTTTTTAGAATCAAACATACTATTGAGAATGGAAATTTCCCGAAACTTCAACAGGAACAGGAAAAACTTTAATATTTTATTAAAACTTTTTTACACTATTTCACACACATTTCACTGTATTCTCACAAGTCATCAAGGAGGGCAGTTCTGGCCAGATTTCTGGCTAGGGCCAGTCGGAGAAGCTCTGCCTTTTCCTCCACAAGGCATTTACTGTGTATTTCTAATTGAAGCATTAGTTCATATGTGTCTTCAGAAGATATAACAGGTTCTTCTGTTTCTAAGAGTGGTAGGGTGTCCAGAAAGAGTGTTGACCAGAAGCTGTGAATAACAGTATATTTATGAAGCTTAATATTTATTAATTTAATTTCTTTTCTTTTAAAAATCATTTGTCTATTAATATGTGCTAACAATGAGGCCATCGTTACGCATCGATACAAGCGTGTGATTATGACCAATTTTTCAAAATGTCTTCTTAGTGGATTATGCAAATAAATATCTGTCTAAATTTCACATTTCTATCATCAGCGGTTACGGCTGTGAGTGCCTCTCATCTCAGTCAACGGAAGCATCTTTTATTTATATAGATTATTATTTTTTTTTTAATCTTAGCTTAAAGGACCTGTCACACAGGAAGTGACATGTCGTCCTGTAGTAACCACTATTCATGCACCTTATCTATGTTAAATCTTCAAAATCTAACAAAAAAAATATTTATATAGATTAATATTTACATTTCTTCAATCTGATATGATAACTAAGTATTGCATTACCCCAAATAAAATCGGTGAAAAGTGTAAAACGGAGTATCTGAATACTAGGTTCCCTCGATTTACCCTTCTATATGCGAGAATTATATATATTTTATATTTAAAAATGAAGATATTTATTTTGTTACATGTCGTAATAATTCTTAATTTTTTCAATCATGAAAAACTAATCATATACATATAATTATACAATAATATAAATAAATATAACTCACTAGTCAGGCGCTATGTTTGACGTGATCAGCGACACTAGCAACTTGGCGGCCTTTTTGAATTCCCTGTTTTTGTATAGTCTGTGAAAATCACAGTATTTACCTGAAAATTAAAGACAATGTTTTAATATTATTTAGTGTTTCACTCTTCAGCCAATTAAGTTATTATATTCGAAGACAAAACGCGACTGATTGTGGATTCGATTCTCATCTGAGGAATTTCCTCAACATGATAACGAGACAGCGCGGCGCTGAGTTAGCCACAGGGCTTGTTAACGTTACCAATTCACATTGAAAAATAACGTTAATTACCGGTAATTCCATACAGATACTTGAGTGTTGTTACTTTGCATTATTACTTGAGTATCGGTACTAGATAACGCTATATTAGCGTAATAATAAAGTTATAATTACTAAACAAAATACATTCTAGTTTTATATAATTGTTATTCTCATATGTTTAAAGTCTAGTACTAAATGAACTTCACGCTGTATCCCCGCACACAGCAGGGTAGGCAGAGGAAGCCTCCTAAACCTGTTAAAACACTCCATTCCCCACTTTCCACAATCCCAAATTCTGGAGACATTGCGTGTTGAATGGCAATTGCTCAATGCCGCGCCTTGCCTCGACATCAGAGCGAAGATATGATAATATAAAATTAGATAAATTTTTCCTTTTCTCGAGTGAGAACCAGCCGGTGTTGCAGCGCACTTTGTACCATGACTGGCCTCCAGTTCTACTATGTACTAAAATGTAACTCACTTAATTTTCTACTAATCTAAACAAAAATTTGCCCACCCAACAACAAGAGCGTATCATCAATAAGCAGCACCCCGCCCGCGGTCAACAGCAAGTCAGCAGCTGGCAGCGCTTCACCAGCGCTGTACGCTCTGAGCGCTGTGTGCGCAGCTCGAGCGCAAAGCGCTGGATTGCGGCCGCGTCCCGCCCACGCAAGCGCGGCGCCCGGACCGCGCGTGGCTAGGCGTCGTGTGGACATGCACGAACATATCGTTTGTACTGGAAAATAGTAAAAATTGAAAGTAAAATATGCACAAGCGTGCGACTGTAAACATGACAAGTTCAATTCCAACGACGCATAGCGCGGCATTAAGTTCCTCCATTTAACAAGCAATGCCTCCAGAAATTAGCGGAAAGTGGGTAACGGAAGTGTCTTAATAGGAATAGAGTGTCTACACACTAATTTAACTCTGCTTATTCTGATTAAAAATATACATTGCGATGAAAATAGTCTGTGGATAGATAACCAAAGGTGTATTAGAAGTGGGCGTTTAATGGTAATACAAAATCTATTTAGTCTTGTAGGTGAAATTTTGTAACAAAACAACGTACCAACACTCAAAAGTCCAAACTTCTTGGCCTCAGCGGCCACTCTCATAGCTTTGGCCTCTGTCTCTATAGGCATTCGTTCTAACAGCAACTCGGCCCTCCTCCCTCCTTCAGCACAACAAGCTAAGTAGGATAGTCCAACTGACCAGAGCGATTTATGTTCTAGAAGTAATGATCCGTACTCCAGGATAAGACTGTCCCGAAGGTTAGTTGTTATACTGGAAAATAAAAAGGAACACATATCATTACCATTTTTAGAACTGTGCGGAGTTCTAACAGTTTTTAAGAAACAAAGGAACCCTTATAAGATAACTCTGTCTGTCAAAATCAGGAACACTTGGAGATATCGAGTTGACATTCAAACCATATACTTAGATCTACAGCCCCATGAACTACTGATACAAAAACGTACAAAAAACCATATTTACTTAGAAAAAAGATATGGTTGTTTATATCGCAAAAAAACGCGTATTTTGACATTATGAAGGGAATCAAAATTCATACGGTACTATACAAAAAATCTAAAAACTACCAAGTTTACTCATGGTTAAATCCTAAATAAGCTTTGAAAGGAGGGCAAAATTTGATATTAAAGTCGCTAGTTAAGTGACGTATCAGATGAAAAATGAAGTGTGGTATAAAAATGTTCAAAATAGCAACATTTTTAGAATATTTTTTGTCACGTTATATGCTGTATCCCATATAAAGACATTCGAGTCCCCACGCACAATGTGCTTTGTCGGATTGCCAAAGCAAGGAACTTAAAATTCATCCCATCAAGTATTAATCGATCCCACAACCTCGTCCTCGCACAACAATATAATCTCGCTCAATATAATAAAATTTTATTTTTCTGTAAATGTTTCTAAATGTGGAAATGATATTGTTTGTATCATTATACTCTATTAAAAAGGAAGAGAGCTGTCTATTTTTCTTTTATAATAATGCATTTTTTATGAACTCACATGTGTTTTTTATGTATTTTTGTATGAATTAGATCAGAAATCACAATGTGACGTAAATAAAAAAATTTAAACAAATATTTTAGAAACAATTAAACTGGCGACATGAATAGAGTTTCACAAAATAATAATTTTTGTAAGAAAGTTAATAATTATTATTTAATAAATTTAACATATTATCCTTCAATAGAACTAAAATTACATTATAAATTATCGTATAAACACGATGTCAATATTTCTCTAAATTATTTACTCTAATTATTCAAGCATCATAGATAAAAAAGGCATCTTATAAATAAGATAAATTATAAAAGATAAGATTTCTTTTTTGGAGCTTCACACTGTATCCCACTGTGCTGCTGTAAGCAAAAGAAACCTAAGAACGTAGTCTCAAAATACACTGTTCCCATTAGTATGTTCCCCACTTTCCACCGAATTCTCGAAGCTATTGCGTGCGGCGTTGAGTTCCACCACTCAACAAGATAAAATAATAAGAATACTAATATAACAAGACAAATATGTATTTTAATAGAAAATATCGGTCATACTTTTAATTTTATTTCATGCTAACAACATAAATAAGTTGTAAACAAGAATATAAAAATGTTCAATGTATAATGATCTTGATGAGATTGCCTATGGGTTAGTGGTGAAAGCAATTGCGCAGTTTTGAAGGGGATGTGAATTCAAGTCCCGCTACATTCAGTTTCTATATCTTTTTAAGCAAGAATTCAGCTTTTATTTTCCGAGAAAATTATAAACATACAAAAATATAGTTCAAACTAAATATAATTCCTTTTTTTGAAATTGGTTTAAAAAACCGAATATCTTACTCATTTTGCTGCTTATCCAAAACCTGCAGCTTGCCGCAGTGGAACAGCATGTCAGTTAAATGAGCTGCGAACCACCCATTGTCTGACACCTGCTGTATTTCATGTATCACCTGGAAAATTTAATTATGATAGATATTATGTTAATATTTATAATACAGAGGCCATACGTGGCGCAAGGACACAAGGTGTGACTGTAAAATCGAGTGGTTATGAGTTCAGTGCTCCCTAGAGAAAATGAAATGTTTATTTTCATTACTTCTCTTTGGCACCAAGGCATAAATAAAGCCCTGTATTTTGTTCCTGCTTCTCAATACGCAATGCTTCCAAAAACTGGCCGGAAAGTGAGAAACGAAGTATCTTAATACTAGATTCCCTTACCTACCCTGCTGTGTGCGTGATACAATTGATTCTGATTAATAATAACTAAAAAAATCCTCCATACCTGATGCAAATCCCCATCAAGCAATGCTCGTACCATAACATCCAAATGGGACAAGCCAGTGGTCTCCATACCAGCACAGGCTGCCCCAGCGGCGCTGAGATCCCGTCTCTTTGCCCAGGGTGATGTGAAGAGGAGCCAACCACCCAGGATATCATACCAAGACGTATATTTATTTCTTATTGATTCGAAAGCCTTATAGTCTCCTGTTATTAGCTGTTGATATGGCTTTATATTAAAACTGGAATTATCATTTGGCAAAAGAGAATGCCATTCATTAAATATATTTAACTTTTGTAAAGTGTTATTCCAAACTTAGGAAAGCAAAATACTTTTTAAATTATTAATTATTATTATTGAATAAGTAGTTCCAGAGATTAGTGAGGTTAACCAATCAAACTGGTCAGCTTTATAACCATAGTAAAAATGTGCAACAAGCTTTAGAATAATTCTAAGTTACATTAAAGATATCCACAGAAAAATTATCTTTTTTTGTATATGCTAAAAGATTACATTATACAAAACTCACTCTCATAATAAGTTCTAATTGAGGCTGCTCCATCAATAATCTACTTCCAAGTTTTGATCTACACTCAGCTTGCCAATGTTTCCAGGTTATTGTGAATTCACCTGTCGATATACCTCCATACACCTAAAAATATATTATTAATATGGTCATAAGAAAGAAAATATTTCTGACTATTCTACTCTCTCGTCATATATTTAGATTTTTTATGACAGTCTAAATAATTTCAAACAATAGTATAAAAAGTATTTTAAAGAAAGTGGAAAGTAATGTAATCATTCAAATAGATTTTTGTACTTTGCACTTTTTCCCTCTAATAGGATTTTTTAAATATTTTTTTTATTATTAGCTTCACTCTGTTTACTGCTCAAAGCTGAGTAGGCAGAAAAGACCTGGGAACCTAGTGTTGACACAACATTTTGGTTAAGAGACTTCTATTCTCCACTTTTCACCCAATTCTGGAGGCTTAGCATGTGCAGTGGTATAACTTAATACCACAACCATCAACACAGTGTAGGAGACTAAACTACACTGCCACCACTTCACTATAATTTTAAATTATAATTTAATTATTATTAATTCATTATAATTTTGCCACCATTTGAGTCAGTAAACAAAAGTTTTATTTTTGTTTAAAACTAATTTTTTGATTAATGTTTCAAGGATTTTACAGAGTACTGTATCAAAATTGTTAAAATACAAGTATTAATTTCTCCCTAAATAACAATTTTATATTTTCATGCTTTAAATTCAATAAGCAGTAATCTAACCAACATAGGATTAGATCTTAAAAACCATTTATATTAAACATTTACCATTTATATCCTATGATTCTTTGCAAATAAACAAAAGAAACTTACACTATAAACAGGCATGCTTCTCAATGAGTTGTCAACAAGTTTAAATTCATTTGTATCAGCTGCCGAATGTAATTTAAGTAATGCTCTCGCCACATCTACTCTACCCTGAACTACCATTCCTATAACAGTATCCCAGTACTCTGGATGGTCCTCCGAGCCTCTCTCACATGCTTCAAGTAGCTGAGCTGCAGTCTGCTCATGACAGGGAAAATGAAAACGTATCCACTCTAATAAAAATGGCAGTACAACCTCACCAGGGATTATATCTATGAATAAAATCTCGCATAAATGCCAAATACATTCTATTGAATAGAAAATTGTTATGTACGAATGTAGAGTGTTGTTTACGATTCCCCCAATTTCTTTCTGAGCAGCTTCTTGTAAACTTTCAATACACACTCGAATTATGGCGCGATATTGGCGCGAAAGCTTAAGGAATTCGACTTGGCTATCTGTTGTTGTAGAAGTTTCAACTAGTTTTTGTAAAGACAGGAATGTGCTATTTGCTTCGTTAACAAGTTTCCTTAGTATTGGAGTAAACAATATTACACTCTGACGAATATTTACAATCTTATCGTCTGTACTATGAGCTTCTTCCGATATATTTTTGTTTACATTTTGACTTCGAGGATATATTGCGAATTGGTTACCGCGTCTCCAAGTGGCGCCAATTCGTTTCTCGAAACATTTTTCTGGTAAGACCTGAAAATATCAGTAAATATAGAAAAATAGTTACTTTAACATAACCTAAGTAGAGTTTTTGAATTACTCACAAATGTTTTAACTCGTTTAACAATTTGCGTGTTAGTTGCTGGGGACAGGTTACTAGAGGAACTTAAAAAATTCATATTTAAATAAGTAAATTAAACAACAAAAAGGTTGAAAGTTAAGAAGTTCATAACCGTTTATTTTCAACTTTCAACTATTTAACACCGATGCTGTCATGCTTCGCGTTCCTGTCACTGTCAAGTATTAAGAAAAAAGTATTTTCACCCAGTAACGAAGTCTAGAGGTACCATACTTTATTCCTAAATTAATAAGAAGAATAAAAAATACTTGAATTATAAAAAATTTACAATTTATACCTAAATAAACTCATAACTTAATTATCATAAATATTGAATCTTTCTTTAATAATGTACAGTAACATTACATTGTTACATCGATATGGTATGAGTAAAATATATATTAATACAATTACAATTATCATACTTATTCATCGCTAATAACTTATGCAAAATGTATCTTTATTTATCAATTTACAAATCATTCTAACTTGACCGGATATAGTGTTGGAAGACATGTTGATTTGTCATGAGAGAGGCGATTTTTGTCAATTCGTCAAAAAGTGTTTTGTTTAAATTAAATAAAGTAAATTGTACAAAATTAAACAGTAAATCGCATAACATAGTGTCGTACAAAGTGATATTAGTATAATGTGTTATATATGTTTATATTGATAAGTCTGATAGAGGGAATCAATCGTAACAGGACCATCAGATATATTTGGTAAGCGTTGCGTTAACTTTTACAATCACTAGCTTTTTATTTAGGTATTCGACCGAGACACAGTTACGCACTATAAGGCAGGCCTTCACCTCGATCGGCTGCCTAAATTTTAGTTATAATTAATTCAAACTTCTAATAGTATTTGAGTGAAAGAAAACTCGACTAGTTTGACATAGCGGTGAACTTATTGCAAAGGGAAACAGAAATTAGGCCGTGATTATTTGCTTTATATCTATTTGTTTGTGTATTCGCGACTCGCGAGTCGTACGGCGGTGACGTCACTTGTGTACAGTGAAAAATCTTATATAGGTACTTGCTGTATATAACATATGAGGTATGATAAAGTTTTATCAAAAATTGATAGGTGCTACGATTTAGATTACGTACAGATAGAAGTACAGGTGGTGAAGTTTATTCTCAGTTTTCAAAGATTAACAGTGTAGTCTGTGTGCTTTTTTTCAAGTCAGAACAGATTTTTTGTAAGTAAGTTTTCTAATATGTAATAGTTGAAATGTAATTGAAAAAGAATCTTTTAGTGTTTGGTTACGGTGCAAATTTCGTAATATGTTATACTTATTTCAATATTTATAATTTACTTCCTATTTAGATAATGTATGTTGATATATAAAACATAAATATCAATAAATACATAAAATGTTTATTGAAATTTATGTTTCATTTGAATTTTGTAACAAAAATACATAACAGGAAAAAAGTATTTCAAATAATCCTTTTTCTACCATCTGACTATAAACTAAATCAACTTGTTCAAGCAAGTCTAATATTATTTTTTTGAAAATATTTCATTAAAAAAAGTACACACACAATTTAAAAATACCTTTCAATTATTTTTTTATCCGTGAAAATACTTTTCAGTTACAAATTATCTTAGATTTTAAGGCATGAGTCATTATGAGTAACAAATTTAGAAATTGTTTATTGAATATATTTTTTAGTAATGAATATTACTAGAAATATATTCATTAAAATACATATTCTTACTCTAAAGATGCAAAGTCTTGGATTTTGGCAGAACATTCTTCAAACTTATCAACAAATCAAGTAAATGTGTAGAGACTGGAAGAGTTATGATAGCGAAATCTTTCTTTAGTTTGCTAAATAATTCCCACCTGTCTTGGAGTGATCATCAATTTAATTCTAGAACATACTGCAGAAGTGTCTAATTATTTTTAATTTGGTGCAGCTTTTCTCTGCCTCTTTCCTGTATATGAAAATTCATGAAACAATATAATATATTATTAAATGTTTGTCAAGTCTTTATATTGAACATGTTTGCAAGTTATTTAGGCAAGACAAGATAAGTACTATCACAATCTATATTTGTTTATCATATTACTGTGATAGCTTTGTTCTTTTATATTTTTATGTGATAAATAGTGTAATAACCTCACACATTCATGTTATCTGTTTAATAAACAAAAATATAGTATTCTATTCCTTGTTAAATGATTAATGCATTTGTACTACTGTTAAGATGTTGTTCTTCACTGCTCAAATTTTAAGACAATCAACAAGTCTTTACCCTCCAGATCATGCAAATAATAAGTTAAATATAATCATGTCCATGAGTGGGAATCAAACCCACAACACTGTTTCACTGGAACCTGAATATATTAAATTTAATGTCAGTTCATTGTAAAAAAACTAAAATGTTATCTACAACAGAATAAGGTAAAAATCATGACAAAATAGGAATTCTGTGAGAGACATTTTCAATATATTTCCTGTTAATGTTGTTAAACAAGCGAGTATTCAAAGGCTGTTGCGACCATGGTCACATCCACAATGTCACTTCCTATAAAGTGCTTCTGATAAACATCTTTATGTAACTAGAAATGAATAGGTTTTTTAGTTTGCCACTATATACTGCATAAGCAGAGAGAACTTAGTGTAAAAACACTCCATTCCCCACTAATCATCTATTTTTAAGACATTGTGTGTTAATCAAATCCAAAAAATTATCAAATATTGTGAACTTAAAAAAAATATATGAGTAAAATAGTATTATTTTTATAACATAATGTTATCCAAAGTATTCACCTTGGTTTACACTTGACATCTACTCCTATATAATGAGACTGTTTAAGTACAAGAGTTGACGTTTTGTCTGCATTCTCTAACAAAAGTACTTTTACTGTATTGTTTTAAAACATTTTTTTTGAAGTAATCGCGAAGATTGTGGGTTGAAATCCCGCTCGGGGGAATGAATTGATTTAATTTTTTACACTAGAGAGTACATTAGTATATACCCTATTATATGCGGGATATAGCGTGAAGCTATTTTATATGACGGTATGTTATGTTCACATATAGAAATGTTATGGCTTACAGAAAAAATCCGTCGTAGCGCCGTGTGGTACGAGACTACTAGATATACGCGATGGTTATGGGTTCAATCTCCACTTGAGGCATTAATTAGATATATTTAATTTAACTTCACCGCTCTAATAAATACTAAATAAATATGTGGGAAGGCGGAGAAAGCGGAGACTCGAGACACTTTCTGCTTAACCTTCCTATTAGCCAAAAATTCGTGAACCTATAAAAACAAGTGACTAGACAAATATATGACAATAATATACCTATTATTTATTTCATTATCTATTAATAACATAACTTGCGTTGACGTCATTAAAACAATAAACGCCTGAACATCTTACTCTCCAACAAATATTGCGTCACTATATAATTGTTATGTTTTGTTTTTTAACCCTCGCTTAACTCAGACGCGCTTATGGACAATTGACCGCTGAAATAGTAAGTAACTTTTGTTTATTATTTATAGGCACTTATGACGCATTAACTATAGAGACTATCCCTAAACAATATTTGAATCCACTACGATCATTTTTAATAAGAGTTCCATCTAGCAGATTGCCCGTTGTTTTTTTCTCCTTCTCTAAAGTAATTCGCCTTTCGCCGAGCGGTGAATCAATTCTATCAATTATCCTTCGAAAACTAAACTGACATTTCAGCAAATTAACTGCGAAGTTAATTTTAACTGAAAATGAGAGCTAGTTACATTAAAATACAGATATTTCATTGATAAAGATGACCTGCAAACGCGAAGGTTATGGATTCCATTATCACTCAGGGAGATATATAATTTTTAATTTCTGCTACTCAAAACGCAATATCATGAAATTTTGGCGGAAGGTGGCGAACGGAGTGTCTTAACACCAGTACCCTATGCCTATCCCGCTATATGCGGGACATAGCGCGAAGCGGAAAAAATAAACTAATTAAGTACATTTTGTACAAAAATGAAATATGTGTGAATTATATTTTAAATATCATAATAGGCCGTCATTGACAACGATGCAACATGCACTGAATAACTACGCTTTAGCAACGTAAATAGATGTTTATTACGAGGCATAGGGCATCTGGGAACCTACTGTTACGACACTTCGTTCTCCACTTTCGGCCCCGAATTTTGGAGGCATTGCGTGTTGAGTGGCGTAACTCAACGCCGCATTATATTACATTTTTTTTATAATTTGTTTAGGCTCCCAAGTCTGAGAAAGATTTATCGAAGGTTATCCAGATTTTTTACGTGATACAGTGCAAATGACGTATAGATGCTGTGGATAGTCTCTCTGTCGTACCTTCGTACGTACATACGATCGGTTGTATGGTCAACGACCGCGTGACTTACCTTCTGACGTTTGCTGATTTTTATTATTAACTAGACAGTTTTTCTTACTTTTTTATTTCTATACTATTTTTGTTATTTTAAACGTAATTGATATTTTTAGAGAGGGAGAGATTTTTTAATATGTAATACGGCGGAACAGCTCACTCTAAATGGGGAGTTCGTAGGTTGGATTCCCTTTTGGGAGAGTGAATCATTTTTAATTCGTAGCTCCAGTAACTAGACAATGCGCGACGTTGAGTTTCGCCTCTAATACGTATACTGTTCAGATGGATTTTTTAAACATTTTTCTCTCTTTGTTACATTGTTAGGTAAAAGTATTTTGATTTGAAATCTAAACTGAACTAGTAAATTATGTTATTTTCTTATAAAATTTAGCTATTTTAGTATGTGAGGTCGACGACCATTTGAATGACATATCCTAATAAACGTTCGAGTTTTATACGATCGAGTATATTTGATGTGCACATAAAAAAAACTATTAGTTTTGGCGTCAGAGGACAAAAATAAATGATTTTTAGACATTTGTTTTTAAGATTGAAAGTTTTCATTTGTTGTGTATGTTATTGATAAACAGCCAAACAGACCACCTGTTTACAGATAGGTGTTCTATTTCATAATAGTAATATCTGACACGAGCGGAAATCGATCCCAAAGCTAACAGTTTCCAGAGCCCAACAGTTTCATTGAACCACTATATTTTTATAATCTTTTCTGCAACTGCCGATGTTTGAGGAGTGTTGTTTTGAGCTTAATGAGGTCAATTTTTATTATAATCAATGAATAGATTTTTTCCACTAGATTTCCTCTGCATACACCACGGTAGGCAGAGGAAATCTAGTGTTAAGACACTCCGTTCCCTATTTGGGCGAACTACTAGTGGAAATAAAAATGAACATATAGGTAACTCAAAATAGATACTACGCAGACGACACTAAGTACAGGCGCCGCGTTTTTGCATAGCGAGGCAGTGTCTTGATTGTATATGAGATGATTGTGGGTTCGATTCTCACTCGGAGGAATGATTTTTTTTCTCTAGTAGATTCCCTCTGCATACCCTAATACATACAGGATATAGCGTGCAGAGAAAAATATCTAATTTTCAAAGCGACTATAATTTTTTGATTATCAAAAGTTCAACGCACGTCTCGCTAGCTCCGATTCTACACACTCATTACAACATCCGATATCTGTTCGCGGCCTATCTAATGGTGGACTTTATTTCGGTGCGCTAAGAGTTATATTAGAATGGCGTCAGTTAGTAGTGGTGGATGCAACAGTTACGATACGGTACTAAAGTTGTCAACGTACTGCGGACAGTATTTTTTGTTAAGTCTAGATTTTTCATCTTAAATAGAGTATACGGTGGTTTTTGTGTGGCTTCATCCTGTATCTCAAACGTAACAGGGTAGGAGGCAGAGGGAATCAGGGAACCTAGTGTTTAGATACTCAGTGGTGATCTCGAGTGGAAATCGAACAGGTTGGGGGTTCGATTTAGCGACAAAACTTTAATTATTTTAAATCAGCTGCACGCTGTATCCCGCAGATAGCAGGGTAGGCAGAGGAAACCTAGTGTTAAGACATTCCGTACCCTACTTTCTGCCGAATTCTGGAAGCGATTTAATTATTTATTAATTTTATTTAAATTACACATGTTTATTTCATTATTTTATGAGTAATTTTAATACTTTGCAGATAGTGTAAAACCACTTAAATATTCAAAACACATTTTCCCTACTATGTTAGTACATATCATAGAATATCGACCTTGGTATATGGGACCTATCACGCTACATTTATAACTCACTTCTAGCCTGCAGTAGTTACCTTGAAGTAGTGGTTTATCCGTACAAGGCTACAAATACAAATCTCAATTTTTCATTTTCTCGCTCAGTCAAAGCGCGGCGTTGATCGCCGCTCAACACGCAATGCCTCCAGAATTCGGCGAAAAGTGGGGAACGGAAATGTTTTAATGAGAACAGAGCAATTATCACGCGAGGATTTAGAAATATAATTATTTCTTTTCGTCGAGCGAGAATCGTACCCACAACTTGTCCAATTTACAGCCGCACGCTGGTGCCCCTGCGCCATGACAGGCCCAAATGAGGATATCATTTCATATATATGTATAATAGAGACTATAAAATTTTACTGCTTATACCGTCGTATTTGACCTTTTGCGCTAAGGTCAGGCCTGACCTACGAGGTACAACCTTAAGTTTATCTTATCATATGATTAATCGAAATCTGGATTGCTGGCCTACCCAGGTGCAATTAACGTAACATTAATTATATAACCAAATTAATTGATGATTTAACTGAGGCCGTTGTGGTGCAGCAGCACAAGGGCGTGACTGTAACGCGACGACGATTGTGGGTTCCACTTGAGAGAATAAATTACTTGGTCTTAATATTTTCATTTTTTGGCTTTGACACCAAGGGAAAAATCCCGCGTTGAGTCCCGCCACTCAACACGCAATGCCTCGAAAAATTCTCTGCCTATCCTGCTGTATGCGGTATACACCGTGAGATCTTATTGTTAGATTCAGATTTACTCAAAAACATTGAAGAAAAACCATAAATTGTGGGGTCCATTCCCACTCGGGGAATGATTTTTTTTGTTTTCTTCGCTTTAGCGGCGGCGATGGTCCACTTATATATTTATAATTTAATGAATGCCTACAAACAAATCAAATGAAAAAAAACTTACTTCCCATAATCTGAACCTAATCAAACTCTCATCAAACTACCTTCCTTCTTACAGAAGTCGGTTAAAAATAGTCAGTCTATAGTATTAATAATATCCTATACCTACATAGTAACGTTCTAACAACTATTTAATTGCCCAAAGTAAATTACACGTTGTTTATGTTTGTTCATTTTAACGATTTCTTAGCTAAACTGTGGTAAATAATTCACAAAGAGTAGTTTGTGTAAATCGAGGTTGCTATGGGGTTTTTCAAGGTCAGTAGGTGCTTGTGTAATACAGCCTGAAGAAAATGAGGTATTTTTTTTTATAAGTACTAAAGCTTATAATATATTTTAACGTTATGGGTTTTTAACCACCAGAATTAAAATGACTCTTATTTAAATTAATAATCCTATTTAAAAAATTATATTGCCTGGTTCGGGACAGCCATTTGTTACGTATATTATGAAGCTAAAAAGTTGGTTTGCTTGTTCGTGTTAATCTCAAATGGACTTTAAATTTATGTTCATTTGTTTTAAAAGGTTACAATCGCCTTATCCGTTTATTTTGCAAAGTCAAGACACTGTATCATTAGAGATTAAAAAAAAACATATTTTTTATACATTTATATAGATAACATATTTTTAACGTGATACATCGTTTAGAAGCCATATGCACGATGACTAATTATCATACGGTCATATATTACACGTGATGAACAAAGTTTCTTTACACTAGGTCCCCTCTGCCTACCCTGCTGTGTGCGGGATACAGCGTGAATGACGTTACGACTGCACTCACCTTTGGGAACCATCTAGTGCTTCCGCCAACGTAACCTAACCACCCCCGTTAAGGCGATGACACACTTTCCACTGTTCTTACATAACTACAATGTAACGTGTGCATATAAATTAAATGGATTGACATAACGGTTATCAATGTATTTATGATTGACAAATGATGTATAGAATATGATTATAGTATATGTTCCACCGGGGACAAAACAATACAACAGTGTACAATAAATAGATCTTGATCCATATTCCCATATACGAGATTTAGATTTAGCGGTATTTAAGTGTAAGCTAAGTTGGATACTTTTAAAGTTAAAAATTACTAACTTAAAATCCCCTAAATCTGTAGCTGCAGTAGTATATATTAGTACATATATGTATAGTTAGTTACCAATATAAATCTTCACGAAATTCAAGCAAGTAGAAAAACTACCTTCCCAAATGCTTCCCAAATCCTTTCTTGCTTACGTCTTATGTATTTGGTATTCTATAGAACAACTAGGCAAATTATAAAATTGGTAATTTTCATTCGTTACCTACACTTTTCGGGTGTTCTGTACATTGCCGAGGCATTTTATAGAATACCGAATTATACAGATTGTGTTTGAAATATATACTATAACATAACGTATAACTGATCTGCCAACGGGTCAATGCACTTTTTTGCCGAACATAAAAATACTTGTATGACCTCCAAAAAAATTGTTTATAAATTTATGCTAATATTGTGTAAATAAATAAACATGAGGTTTTTAATTATTTGCGTATTGTTTTAAAGAAAATAATTAAATTTAACGATACTCAAAAATAACGATTAGTGTTTAACGGGCATTACGCCTTTATAAAGTGTAATATTAGAACCTACTCTGGCGTATCCTGCAATGGCAAACAACTGCAGCAGCTCATGTGATTGTGTCTATAAGAAATATTTATTTCAATGACTTATTTGAATAGAGAAAGCATCCTTTCACTTTGTCACGACTCCGACATACACGTTGTATGTAACACCTGTTTCGTTGTTTAATTATACATTTAAAATAGTGTTAATGAGGACCGCTTTGATTTCAATTTGAATTAAATCACCTACTTTCTGTTTATTATCTTTTTATTATTTAAAATAAATTCTCGACACAGATTCTTAAAATTGAGCATAATTTATTTGGCTTTGTTAAATTTTGTATTTATATTAAATATACATTTGTGTTTGTTTGCGTCTTTTTTGTCACTTCTCTTTTAGTTTTTAAGGGAAATTTAGTAATAAAGTATTGTGTGGCTTCCACTTTCCTTAAACCAATAAAATATAAATAGAAATTTGGTGGTCCAGTGGGATTCGAACCAGCGGTTTATTATAAAACTAGCTTGATTAACGTGATATATTAACCTCTATCGTGGCTATCATAACTATCCAAAACAAAGATATTTGCAATTCATGGTTTATCATGTATTGTAGTGTATCGCTGCATGCTTCTTCCGTACTATAGTAGGGTCAACAAGTCTTCGCCGCCCTGAAGTTAGGCTTTCTGAACTTTGCGCATTGTTCACTCAGTAAGAAAATAATATAAAGTAAGAAAAATTAAATCTGCGCAGCCATCTACAGCTAACTTCAAAGCGGCCGCGACTCGTCAACCGTACTGCACACACGCGTCATGCGTGCATTACCGTTACAGCGGCCGGTGGTAATGACATTGACGCGTCGCGTTTTTTTTAATTGAGTGGATTTTTTTAACTTTTTTGTTTTTTTTTATTTTGTGGCAAAAATTAGAAGAAAACATGGCATCGATGCACAGGTGATTTTTTTGTTGGTTTTATTTATTTTTTTAGATTCCTTATTTTGGAGTAGGAAGTAATTACCAGACGGAATGTCTTAAATTAGGTTCCCTCTGCCTACCCTGCTGTATGCGGGTTACAGAGTTAAGCTTAAGCTGAAATATTTATATATTTTAAGTTCTACCTTTCTCAGCTTAAGAACAATATATTTTTTAAAAATAAAAAAAATAATATTACATTACCGACTGAATAATTTTTTTTAAGGAAAAAATCAGAATCCCATGATAATTCGTTACATCAGAATTAATTTTTGGTTTGTCCAACGAATAGAATGATTAAGCGTTCCCCTTCGGCTTTCCCCATACAGTTCTTAGTATTAATGAACATATCTATAATTGTGGGTATATACAATTATGTATATACGATGTCGTTACTCATTATTTTATTTGTATGTTTAACCTATAATAGTAATATTATAACATTTTTTTTTTGGTTATTTGACTGTTGTTTGTGGAATTGATTGTTGTTAGTGTTAGCTTGGCTATTCAACTAATCTGTACCGAATATATCTATAAATGTA
This sequence comes from Heliconius aoede, assembly GCA_037355905.1. Taxonomy (NCBI): domain Eukaryota; kingdom Metazoa; phylum Arthropoda; class Insecta; order Lepidoptera; family Nymphalidae; genus Heliconius; species Heliconius aoede. The sequence goes on along the minus strand of JBAIZZ010000248.1, from coordinate 338,007 downwards.
AGGACTCAGATTGAAATCCCACTGCAAATTGAAATTATTTAATATTTCTTCTGACTTGACACTTTATCCTTAACTGCCCCTTCGCCTCGTGCACTATCATTAACTTCCTGTATAATACATGGCGTTCAGGACATCTTCACGCTTTTTATGTAATCTTCCTCCAGTATCACTGATACTGCTTTCTCGAAGGTCAACCACCCCCTGAATCTCTCAAATTCTGGAGACATTGCAACTAAAGATATAAAAATATTAAATATTTAATTCCTCCTTCGAGTGTGAATGTGGCCCAAAACCTTCGCGTTAACAGTCGCACGTGAGCGCTCCTGCGCCACGTTTTTCTCATAGTGAAATAAGCAATGGCAAATATTTTACTAATTTTGTTGTGGTATATACATTATGTATTCAACATATTTGTAACATAGCAAGATTTCCTTAATTAGAACTATTTCTACAACAAACTATACGTTAAATATTTATGATGTATTCGAGAAATGAAAAAAATCTTAATATGTGTACACGAGAGTTGTCAATTAATTCCACATTAGGGAGATGGTTTTAACTTACTTTTAAGTACTGCGTTCAGTTTCGCAACTCAACACATAATGTTTTCTGTCAACTTCAAGCAAGATAGCCACAGAGAACGGAGTTATAAACACTTGCTCTTCTGCGAGTGGACGAGGCGAGAAAGATATTTTTTCGCCTCGTCCACTGTCAGGAAACTCTTCATACATGCTCTCCAGGGGGTCCTCGTGGTATTACATGACCTTCCTCCAGTATCATCGATATTGCCTGCCTGCCCCTGCCTCTCCTGTATAATATGTAAATATTTTACTATTACTTACTTTTAGGTTCACGCTGTATGCTCACACAGCAGGGTCAACACAGGGAACCTAGTGCTAAGACTCCGTTCCGTGAATATATTTTAATTTTCTAACTAAATAATAAGAACGTTTATTAAGTAACATCTGTATGGGTCGAGGCGATCACCTGTGAACAGAAACCTAACAGTTGCGCCATAGGCTTCCTATCGATTTCAGATTAACCTACCTTAATTGTATTGTAGTTTGTTTATAGTACTGGTGTCTTAAATCTCTTTTAAATCTATTTACTCTGTATGTATGCATGTGGCCTCTTATGTAATGAACAGTGGAAATTTCTTGGGGCCTAAGTTTGATTTAGGTTGTTCTAGATGCTCTATTGTCATTTGCTTATAAGCAAGAAATTTCATTGTCAAATAAAAGAACCTTACGATAGGAATTTTTAAAAGGCACATCAACGAAACGCTGATAAAGATAGCTAAATTTTATTGTTAGTCGAATTTTGTACGAATTTATATTTTAGGTTATTTTATTAGAATATTTTCCTCCCTAATGAAAATTGCGCGAAAGTTCAAAACAATATAACTTCAGGGCGACCACGTCAAGTTGACTGTGCTCTACGCCCTAATTTCAAAATTCTTTGTTAATGGTTAATATTGAATTAACCATTAACAAAGAATTAATTTTAAAAATCGTATCGTTTGTGTTTGTTATATAAATAACAAATGAAAAACATATCTTAATGGAGGAGGAGCAAACTCCGCCACTCAACAAGTAAAAATTAGGTGTTATGTGGGGAACGGAATGTCTGAACACTTAATTCCCTTTTTCTACTCGGCTAAGCGAGAAAAAGTGTGAAGCTGCTTGAAGAAATATATCTAAAAGTAAAATGTATTGAAAATGGAGAACGAAATGTCCTAATAATAGGTTCCCACCGCCTTCCCTGCTTTATGCAAGAGATGTCTATACACTATAATATATAAATAAAGATTTCATTTCCACCAATATCATTTCGAATAGTTTTTCTCGATAAAATGTCGGCGTAAATAAAGGCGCTGCTCTCTTTTGTTTACGCGGCGTGAGCCAAAATAACGCCGCTTCGTACACTCTTTTTATATAGCGACGTATGTATCGTTCGTGTAATGTTTTGTGCTGCGTGGCGCGCTGGCGTGTGCGTTGTGGATGTTTTTCTTTGTGAGATTAGTTTTTTTTTCTTTATATAAATAAGTTTTGATGGTTTTATAATATTTTAGCGGAAATTTATAAAAGTTGTATCAATCGTATACGAATTTCGAATTGCATGATGAGAACGAATAGCTTAGTGGTTAAAATGCTAGGACGGTTTCAAGAGACGCGAGTTGAAATCTCGTTACGTAAAAATTTCTTATACGCCTACTAAAAAATGTGTTTTTCTTTTCTTACTCCTGTGGAATAACGTTACAAATATAAAAAAATAAAGGAATAAATTTTATATTAACAAAAACCAATGTTATTATCATATCATACGTTATTTAGTAATATCTTAATAATATAATGAATGTGATATTTTTGTGATTTTCAGATGCCCCGCGCCCGGGACGACATGCAAGTAAACGTGGCGGGCCTAAGGAGAAATATTAAAAACCTCGCGCACAACTATTCCGATGCCCAGGTATGATCAGTGAAGATCACGCACTTCTGTATTTGTTTTAGAATAAAGAGCCGTCATTTAACACTCATTGTCTCAAGAATTTGGCGGAAGTGTTAGCATTAGATTACCAATTTGAATACAGATATATTACACTGCCGTAAAAAATGTGTGTTATTTCTAGTCAATGACATTCTTTTATAATCTCTATTATGACCTTACGTACTTTGAATCATTTATAATGAGATTTGTATAGTGGTAGTAACCACTAACTGAATAAGTCTATATAAAACTTATTGACCTTTAGTGTTTGAATTCTCTGCCAAAGACAAAAATGTATATTTCTTTTATGTAAGGAAAAAATATGATATTATTGCACTAGGTAACGAATTGAAAACCTAACACGCGTGTTGTAGTATGGTAGCATACTAAAATATTGATTTTATTATGCTTTTTAGTATTTTTTGTTATAAATATATCATCTGTGAAAATTTTGATACAACCGACAGCGAAGTAAGGGTCTCGTTTTCGGTTCGGGTGCGGAATCCTAAAAAGTAAATTTTGATAGTCTTAAGTTCTTTTTACATTTACATTACACTCGAGAACTGACTTTACTATAATAAATTTCTTCGGGTTTCGATGTTTTTAATCGATTCAATCGACAAGCTTAAATTCAGTACGTCTTAACACTAGATTCCCTCTGCTCACTGTGAGTAACACAGTGTGAAGCTATAAAAATCCCTATTTTATTGTTAACAAAGAATTTAGGTTTGGATAAAGGTGTTTACTACGTTCTCATGTTACGAATGGGGGTTCTAAGAATTTGTTAGAAGCCTTGTAGAAGCAACGTTTTTGAACTTGCAATCGAAGCTTAATTGCCCATTAAATTGACCATTTAATTTAAATAAGGGACATGAAGTTTTGAATGTCTAATTGCTTTTAATATTTCCTTTTTAGAGCAGGGCTAAGAGTATATATACTTTGGATAATAAAAACACATTTAATATAAAATATTTGTTTCAAATAAGAACTTACGTATTGAATGAAGTTCATCAAATCTAAATCGATAAGAGATAAGATAACGACACACACAACATCACTGTATTAGTCATTTTAACTGTAACAATCGTTTGCGCCTATCAAAAATATATATAGTTATTATAGGTATATATAGTTTTTTTTAGCTAACCTAATTTTACGACATTCCCATTTTCCACCTAATTCTGCGTTTTCGTGACATTGAGGACGGAACTCAATACCGCATTTGGCCTCGACATCAGGGCGAAGAAATGATAATGAACGAAAAAATTGAATATTTCGTTTATGGGAATCGAACCCTTACCTGTGGCGTTCACAGTCACACACTCAAAAATGTGTTTTTCCGAAAATATAGATAGATATTGATTGATCATCATTGAATTCATAGAAACAAATAAAATTTTTCACAAGCCCGGAAAGCCGTTAGCTTAAAAGTGATTCATACAGACCTCCGATCTGTGGACTTTGCCAGCCTTGAACGATAGTGACGTATATCTTATAAAAAAAAAACAATCTAAACGTGTTTGACTAGTTTGTTTTTAATAAAATGAATATAAATGTAAAATTATTATTAATATTCCATAGAATCTATAGAATTTTTATTCTCGACTAGAGCAACACTTCGTTCCCTACTTTCCGCCGATTTCTGATCTGTACCTAAATAGTTGAGATATGTTCCCTTAATACCTATAAAGGAAGATCCTCATTTCCTACACTATCATACGACTGCTAAATAAATAGATGCTTGTTAAAAGGCATAACGCATATTCTGTATCCTCGGACCTCGATTAGCATTCCACTTAGCGAGCATCGATTTAGTAGACGTTGTATTCGACACTTCTCAATAAATATCGTGAGCTTGTAGCCGTGGTTGTATTTTGACACGGACGAGGAAGAGAACGGGAATGCCGGAAATGATTTTTTAAAAAGGCGGTTCCATTTCCCCAAAGAAGAAGAAAATAATTATATATTATTTATTATAGGCTCCTAGACCCTGTAATTTAAAATTTTGAAATTTTTCAAAATAATACAGTTTAAAATATTAAAAAAGGAACGATGTGTTTTAATGGACCAAAACTGAAGAACAGGTTATCTTCACAAGAATTTTAACTTACCTTGAACTGTTTAAAAATACCACAGTTAAATTTAAAAAAAACATCATTTCGACGTAAATTTTAGTTCCCGAGAATGTTTTGCTTCGCAGACAGAGGCAAGCAAGACTCCAAGCCCATTAACACACTTTCGTTCCCCCCGAGCGCGAGTGAGTCCCCCCGAAACTATTTTATATTAAAGTAATTTGGAGCATTAGCTCCAAAAAGTATCAATTTTAAATTAATTTTTTTATCTATTTACTAATCGCCTATGAATAATTAACAGATTTTTAATAAAAAATATCATAAATTTCAGGTAAAAGTGCGCGAGGCAACGTCAAACGATCCATGGGGCCCATCAAGTACACTTATGGCGGAGATCGCCGACCTCACATACAACGTGATGGCGTTCACCGAAATTATGCAAATGATATGGAAAAGACTGAACGACCACGGGAAAAACTGGCGCCATGTCTACAAGGCTTTGGTCCTGATGGAATATCTCATAAAGACCGGTAGCGAAAAAGTTGCAATGCAGTGCAGAGAAAATATATATGCAATACAGACCCTCAAAGATTTTCAGTATATGGAGGAGGGCAAAGATCAAGGTTAGTAGCATATTTTTATAATGCAATGAAGATCTATTTGTGCGGTTGTTGGCCAAATATCATTTTGCAAATTGTCTTTTTAATGTTAGAAATACAATCTGATTGAAATTATTTAGATTCTACCTGCACTAGGCTAGGTCTCTATTGAACAACTGTACATACATTTATACTACCCTACATCTAGCATTACTTCTAGTGCACTGTGTATTAAAAACATAATTAACAATATTTCAGGTTTAAACGTGCGAGAAAAAGCGAAGCAACTAGGTAATCTACTCAGAGACGAAGAACGCCTCAAGAACGAACGAGCTCGCGCCCTAAAAGCTAAACAACGTTTCGCGCAAAGTGCAAGTGCTTTTGGTAGCGATGGCGCGTTGGACACGCCTTCAAGTCCCACTTATCCTGCTGTAAGTTGCTTATATCAACTACTGCCAATGATTCCCTTATTACCTCGCATACTACCTTCGATTCTTGCAGAATTGGCTTACTGTATGATTTGAGACAAAGTTTTTAGACGGTAGATCTGTTGGTAGAAAGTTTCCTCCATTCCATTTAAATATCCTAGCGGATCACTCTAGGGTTATATGTTCTCCTAAAGAAGATGTAGGGTTTATCAAACGTGATCTAATGTTTTGGGTTTATTCGCTTTAAGATTTCAACAGTAAATACAGTACTGTTGACGAGTCGCGGCTGACCTAAACTTACACAGCAAAAGACGGCTATGCAGATTTGATTTTGGAATTTTTCTTATTTTTCATAGATTAGTTTCTTCCCGAATGAGCTATGCGCAAAAATTTTGAGAGCCTAAATTCAGGGCGGTCACGACTCGGTCGTACTGTAGTAACCTACGGATGGTGATCTTTACTTAAGAATTTTTTTTTCTCCCCACAGCTAAGCGGCTCCCCGGCGGAGGGAGTGTTTACGAATGGTTCCCAGGTGGTAGGTTTCTAATCGTCCATCAATTGCAGCAGTTTTTACATGTGTCTCTTTATAAAAGACATGTTTTTTCACTCTACAGCTAAGCAGTTCACCAGCAGAATGGACAGGTCGTGAATCAGAACTGGCCCGTCCCCTTACAGCTGGTGAGGAGGAGCTGCAACTGCAGCTGGCACTGGCCATGTCGCGTGAGGAGGCGGAGCGCGAAGAGAGGCGGCGCCGCTCCGACGACGTGCGCCTACAACTTGCCATCAGCCAGTCGCAGACCGACTTCAAGTTAGTGGCTGTTGTGTCGTCTCCCTCTCTCTCTTTATCTTTCTCTCTCTCTCGTCGTAGCTAATGGCCGGTAATGCATGTGTCTCCTTTTTCTGATACCCTATCTCCTATATCTATCCTATATCCTATATCGCAGGTTACAACAATTATTACGTTCTCCACAACTAATGTACTTCATGGAGGAGGTAGTGGATACAAATCCGAAATATTGGCTCGCGTGTATCGAATGCACCCAAAAGTAATTGAGTTAGTGCTCCCTTAAAATTGTTTATAGTATTTTTGTGTTTTTGGTCAAAATTTTGTTTTGTTCGTAGTTGAAATGTTAGTATTGATTATTATAGTGTATTAAATTTTATTACAAGTAAATAATAAGTAGTCTCGCAAATTTAGAAAAAAGCTATTTGTGATTGATTAGATTTTTTTTAGCCATTTAAAATAAATAAGTACAATAATGTAGTGGGGAACGGAGTGTCTTAACGCCTATCCTGCTGTGAGTGGTATACAGTGTGAAGCAGATTTTTTTATTTTTGATACAACAAACAAAAAAATTCAAGACTTATTAAGTAAACGTTGCATAAAAAAATTGAACTTACCATTTATTAGTAAATTTAATTTATTATTGTAAATTGAATTAAATGTATTTTTAAGTTGTTTTAGTATTTCCTTATATATTAAATAAATCGGATTAGATATGATATATTTCCTTTAAGACGAAACCTTTGTTGTAAATAATTATAATCTTTATTTGAAAATTCCTCAGTAATGGAGTAACCTATGCAAACTTTATCATCACGTTTTATCCCGCATATAGCAGGAAAGGTAGAGGGAACATAGTGTTAAGATACTCTGTTCCCTAGGCACCACCCAAATTACAAAAGACGAAGACTTTAAAATAGCAATACCCTCATTAAAAAATATTTATTAATATTAAAAATCATTTCAGTAGGCTAATGTCATTAACTAACATTTGAATATTCCAGAACAACTGGCATAGAGAAGCCAAGCCAAGCAAAACCAGAACAGCAGTCCCACCTCCTGGACCTCCTGGACGTCAACCTTTCTCCCCAAGCGCCCCACCCTCACCCTCAACACCCTCCAGGAGTACTGGGTGGTGTTGGAGCTCTTGGAGGTGCGTCGGCTTTGGATCCCTGGGGGCTACCTTCTCCGCCAGCTCACGTGGCGGTTCAGAAACAGGTGGATTTTGGCAGTTTTTTCTTTTTTCAGATTTAAGGGTTTCGTAATTTGATAGAAATTTAATTTGGAATGAAAATAACAGACTGACTACACACAACAAAAAATAATTTTACATAAAGTTACAAAAATAAGATTTTATAATTTTGAAGTCATCAAATTCGGTTCACCCAGTAAAAAGTTCTAAGGTAACAAACATAAAAAAATACAGACAGATCTTTACAAATCCATCACATCTGTATATCACAGCCTCTTTATTCTGACACTATTAGGAATATAAACAACAATCAACAATCTAATGGACCAAAACTTATTTTATTTTTCTTCAAACCATATTTTACCATATTCATCTGTATAATTTAAGTAAAAATATACGAAATTGAATTAACTGCACTAATTAAATGCAAATAAGTATGTTAATATATCGTATTATTTACATGTATATGATACATAATAATGATAATTTAGTGATAATAATTTAATACAATTCATGAAAGCATGCAATTTTTCATTAATGTTTTCTTATGTAAAATAAATTAAAAGTATCTTCCGTAAACTCACTTTACTGACGACCAGCTTATGTTTGTCTGTATCTTTCTGTTATTTATTTATATTTTTATTTAGTCTTTGCGTTTGGATTTCCGTCCCGTTGGTAACACAATGGTAAGAGTGTGTGTGTTTTTATAATCTATGCTAGTTTTGTATATTGTTTGTGTGTGTGCCCTTAAATACATCACTTATTAATGAAAAATTATACATAAATATAAAATAAAATCTGTATGAAATAAATAGTTAAATTAAAATAAATCAAATGTATTCCTATACAAAAAACGTGTTTTTGAAGACTGAGATTGATCTCGAGACCACGTTTTCATTCGTAGATATGTAACTTTTGAATGAAAATGGCATTTCAAGATCCATCAGAGTTGAGAGTGATTTATAAATATGGGTCTTACTTTTTAAAAATTTACATATTATTGAACTAAAAAAATAATATATAAAGTAAATAATAACTCAAATCTTTTCTAACAATTTTTTCAGGATACGTCTCCAGATGCGTGGTCTTCGGTGGCAAGTCCTGCTCGGGACCCCTGGGCGCCCGCGCCCCCGGCCGACCCCTGGGCACCAGTCTCACAGGTAGGAAAAGGGAACCTAATGTTATGATCCCGTGTACCCACGTTGCATGTTGTTTGGCCATTCAACAACATACAATGCCTTCAGAATTCAGGGGAAGTCGGAAACTATCTGTTTTAACACTGGCCACTCTGCTCACCTATCTGTGGTATCTGTTGTATGTGGATAGTCTTATTTATGCCAATGATAAATCAGTAGTGGCACCGACTCGGCCTTCTTTGTTTCTACGGTCTACATTAACCTATAACTATTGTTATATCTGTTATATATTTTGTCCCCCAGTTACAGCTACAAAGCAAGTCGCCCGTTTCAATCTTGTCCTCGCCTTCGTCCTCCGAGCTGGAACAGTTCGACGCGTTGTCCCAGAGGCGCAATAATAATGTTGAAGCGGATCCGTTTGATTTGTCAGCGTTGGGTAGGGAGATCGATTTTTTTTATTTTAGTGGTATTTTTTTTAGTTTTGTTCATAAAGATTATTGAATGCAAAAATTATGTAATTTTTTTTGTTATTGTATAAAAATTATATTGGTATGATTTTTCCAAAAGTCTGACTGTTTAAAGAATAAAATTGAATATCATATCTAGTTGAATGATAGTTTCATTAATATCTACAGTATTATGAAAAGAAAACTTAAGCATAAAAAAATCTAATACTGTAGAAATCTTTTAAATAATAATTAGATTTCATATTTTAATCTAAATTATATTAATTTAGATACTAAACGTGTAAATGTAAATGCATGTAGAAATGTAACCTTAACCTATACTGTTATAAACTCAAAAATACCCATTTAAAAATATTTTTACTATCTCCAGGTGACAATCTAACACCCAAGCCGACATCACCGCCGTTAGTAGGTTCAATTCCCAATACGGGTGCAATAAAGAAGTCGCCATCTGCGTTCTTAGGAGAGAATTCGTCATTAGTGAACCTAGAGAGATTGTTGCAGCCCGCGCCCCCGGATCCGCCTGCGCCTAATCCCTTCGCAAATGAGAAGGCACCACAGCCTGTAAGTATTAGTGAATTGTCAAATTTAATAGAGTTGTGAAAAGATGAGTTTCTTGTGCAGGTTCTTCTCAGGTCTGAGGCATTAACTTTAGTTAACTGGTGGTAGATTATTTGACTTTGACAAGGTGCGGTGTTTGTTTAGTTACGTAAGTCTATGTTTCATGTATAATGTGGGATTACAGGGTCTTTTCTTCTGGTTATAAGTTGTCTGCTATTTCGCTGTATGGGGGAATAAATATTTGACTGTGTTTCTATTTTCTACTGTCAAATGGTTTGATCTATCGACTCGTTATTTTGCTTCAATGAACGGCAACGGTAAAATGTCTGACTGAATGCGATTGTTATGGATTCGATTCCTACTCAGGGTCTTTTCATTTCTTCGTTATAGATACTTAGGTATTACATTAGTTAATCTTTTCAGGTGAAACTATCAATTAACGAAATAAAACAACAACAAATGGGATTGAACCCCGGACTGTCGTTTACCACCGCGTCCCCAGCGTTCGGGGCGCCCATCCAACCCAACCATATGGGAGTAATGCCCGCGGAACCCCTCATTCCGCTTGGGGTCACTGGGGTCGGCGGTATCACAGGGGTCGCCGGGGTGACAGGGGTCGGGGGCAGTGACCCCTGGGCGCCGGCGAGGTCGTCGTCCCCATGGTCGCCCCCGGCTACAAGACATACGCCTAATCCGTTTCTTTCCTAGTATATAGGTAAGTGTGTTTTTTATTTACTGCTTTAAATAGAAATTCTAATGAAGTGGGATTTGAACCTACTCTTGTTGGTTACCATGTGTGATTGACACTTCAAAAAATGTTCATACATTTATGTAGTTTTGTTGGTGATTCAAGTGTAACTAATTTTAAAATATTTGATTCTTCTTCTTTTTATTATAAATTTTCTTTCTAGAGAAGGATCTGTAAGTGTGTTTATGTAGAGAATATTACATTTAAAATAGGTTTTTTAATAAAAATCATATTAATTAAGTCYTAATATCTTTAAGTAATTATCTTTTTAATTTAATTTTTTTTTTATTTAATTATTTATATTTAATTGTTTTTTTTTCCAGAAAAGCTGTAATGGCAACTTCACGCACCGCTACGCTAGTAACCGGTTCTATTCCGGTGGAATACCATACATTATTACATTAAATTCTCATCGTTAACCCTCAATTATGCTGTATTATGCGATTACAAAAACGAAGACAAAAACTACATTTTTTAAAATGTTCCCGTTTGCAGTTTCTTCTATTTCAATGTTAATATTGAATTTGATTTTTTGTCTGTGTACTCTTGTTTTGTTGTATTATCTGTATTTATAAATAACGTAATAAATTTAATTTTTAAAAAAAATATTTTATTATCTATGTCATTATTTTTACAAAATATAAGTGTTTTTTAAAAATAATAAGAATCAAATGAATTTAATAATTGAATTGAAACTTATTTTTGTAATTTAGGGCTCAAATAGAAAATTTATTTTTCTAGAATTAAAGTTACGTTTATTACGTTAATTATTTATTCTTAATAAAAATTATATATTTCGAGGACGACATATGACGACGACTGCGTATAATCAATTTTGTTTATTCTATTCAATAATCATACGAGTGGTGTATTTGGACTAGTTTAAACCGTACATACCATTATGTGGTGATAGGATTAAAAATTTAAGGTTATTAGAAAGATTTACATGTTTTATATAGACTGGCTGCGAAAATGCGTTCAGAAATACTTTTATTAATAATAAATAATTACTTACTAACGAAATATTAATAATATATACTTCAAATAACATAGATTGTGCATATTGTTTTTTTTGTTTTATTGACAATTTTTTTTATTGTATTGACATCGAATTATATAATTTTTTTGTGTGTGAAACAATGATATACTAGTTTATGTATAAATTTTTAGACGTAGAGGGATTCAAATTAGCAACTCTTTAAAACTGTTTTTTATACACATTCTAAAAACTATATTTTGTTTCTTAAATTTTTCTTAAAATCTATTTTTTTTTTTTCGGACATAATAATACAACGACGACGAATACTTTTCATCCAACTGCACATTATCTAAGAGTATAATGGATTATGAGAATTCTAGATGATTTAGTTTATAAATAGCTAAAGCTAATTAAAATAACAGTATTAATAAAAAAATGACTAATAAAAAAACTATTTCTGAACGCGATTAGAATAGACAATAGGTGTCATAGATAATCTATGGAATATATTTGTATTGTCAAATTAACACCAATATATGATAAGTTCCACTAAAATATAAATAAAATGGCTGTTTATGGAAAATAATAGGTTATTACTAAAATATTTATATGCAGTGCTATTATTTATTAATAACAAAATTTAATTTGGTTTGTTTTTTTTTTTTATTTCAGTACTAAATTATAATGTCATTTGAATTTATAATCTTGTGTTTTTTAATATGTTTATTTTTTTATGTATCTGTGTTTTGATTTATTGAGGGATAAATTGATTTGTTAATTATGACGTCATCTTTAGAATTTTTTTGTTGCTTTTGCATATTAATTTTAATTTTTTTTTAGCTTTCTAGTATCATACAAACTAGACTAACACTCTTTGTTTAATATAATTATTTCACATTTTGACATACAGTAATCAAAAAATAATACGTACGTTTAACGTATTTTAAATTATATATTTAAAATACGTTACACAAAGGTTTTTACTTCTAATATAATAGCACTGTATATCTCAATGGCCGCTCCGCAATCGAGGGCCTAGTGTGTGGAATGTCAATCGTGCCTTTTAATTTAGGTTACGTTGTATTGAAAAGCCGTTAGGGCGTGCCAGTTTACTGATTTACTGGTAATATTTGGGGGTCGATGGTAATCATTGTATGAAGGGGTAGAAACGAGTTTTTATTGATATATCTAAATTCACATGTTTATCAATTTATGTTATAAAGGCAAATTAGTAAAGTGATTTTCTGATATATTTATTTATTATTAAATTTTATGTTTAATATAAACGGCATCTTTTTGAATCTGTAAACCTTCTTTTATTTTTTTGTAAATTTAACTTTTTAGACTGTACAGGGTATTGGGGATGGGGGAGGAATTAGGATGTATATTGTATAGCCTTTGCCTTGTACATTTTTGTAGCTATTTAATTGATTCATTTATATATTCTCTATATTTATGGAATTAATTTTTACTTCTAAAATAAAAACTAATTAGTCAATATTTTTATATGTTTTAATATTAATTATTTAATTAACATAATTAAATAGACTAAATAAAATAGTAATAAAAAACTATTACAATTTTATCATAATGCATTTTCGTGTAAATTGTTATTATTATTCTTATTATAGTCAATATAAACTCGTATCTACAATATATTATTTGAGATCGATAAACAAAATGGCCGCCCGATATAACGTTTCTATTACGTAAGTCAATATTTCAGTGTATTAGATATGGCTAGATAAACAGGACGTCGTTTTAGTGTATACTTTTGACATATATTAAAGATATTTGAATAAAAATAAAGATTAATCTGGGACTACTTCTAGTTCACTACAGTAAGGACGAGTACAAAAGGCCGCCCTGAAGTTAGATTTTTGAATTGATAAGCATTAGCTACTATAGAAGAAAGTAATCCGTCTACAGCTACATATAAATATTTTTCGTATAACAAAAGTAGCATACTGTAGCTTGACATTTAAAACACCCACTCACACTCACATTTGTTTTAATTTAAAAAAATCTATTAAGTATTTATGTAAATCAAAAGTCAAATAATTTTATTCAAAATAGAAAGTTACATACTTCTTTTTTTTAACGTAAATTATCTACCATCAGTTCACTTAAGTTAATGCCTCAGACCTGCGAAGAAAGTCAACGGGACTTTTTTTTGATTGAAGTTCATTCTTGAATTATAATTACTTGATAAAAGCAGTAGGGTAGGTGGATAGAAGTTAGCGTTAGGATACTTCGTTCTCAGCTTTCCATCCTAATATGAATCATTGTATTTTGAGTGGCAGAATTCAACGCCGCGGTTAGTTTTACCAGAGCTGGAAAATAATAATGATTCATTCGTATGAAAGGCGAACTCTCTACCATCGTTTGTTTATAAAAAGACGCTTTTCTACTGTGCCACGATAGCCATACTATAATTACTATAGAGACGACATTTTATTTTGGATGCTCAATATTTATATATAATATAGTTATCAACGCGACGATTACAGTAGTTAGTTGAAGCTTTTTTAAGTTGTATTGAGTTATTTGAGTGTGTTGTTAACAACACTCAAATATTTCCTATAAAAATTTGTGTACGTTTTTAATGTCAAAATCTAAATATTCACTCATTTTAATTATTATATTTAATATTACGAACCTTTTGGCTTGAATCTGGTCCGAATATGTGGAAGAGGGTGTACATTTTGGATACGTTATGTTGAGTTTGTTTCCCATGTCCAGCTTCATAGAGAAATGAGTGTTAATGGTAAATTCCCTCTGCCATTTCTGCTATATGCGGGATACAGCTGAAGCTATATAAAAAAGTATACACTAAGACGGTGTGGCGGTCATATTGATACGTTATAACTAGGTTTATAGAAAATAAATTCTAAAAAGCTTTCCCCGTTGCCCCCAGCCTTCGTGTTTTATTTTTAGTCTGTGGTTTAACGGAGACTGACTGTTTTATTATCTGTGTTCACGACATGTCTAATAATTATTGGATGCACTCGGAGATATCTATTAAGGTTTAATTGCGATTAAAGCGAAATAAAAATTATATGTCTGTCAAATGCGAATCGAGTTAAGTTTTGTTTGTTTCATAAATCTGTGCTAATGTAGCACCTGTGTAATATTTTGTTCGTTAAAAATATAAGATCTTGTGTCAGTCCCCGTCTCGTCCATTCAACGAACTTGCCTGGAATTTGAGCACCAATACCTTCTTTATTTATATATGCGTGTATGTATATATGTGTATGAATATATATTCATATATACAGTGTTTGTGTACGTTATAATAAATGTATGGGAAAATTGATTTTGTACAGTAATTGTAATTATTCACAATAGAGTAAACGTGAATTAACTCAACATTTTTATTTTTTTTTTACTGAAAAAATGCGTAAAATGGTAATTTCCTTACAATATCGTTAAATGGAATAATTGTTGTGTTAAGCCACTCTCATTCTGCGTGTGTATTGCAATAGCGATGTATTCTCAAAAAAATTTGGAGAAAAAATGCAAGTTTCTGGAAACTTATATTGGAAATGATTTATGGAGTTTTTATATAATTTGGAAATTATCTCCGTTTTCTTTTTTTTCTGGACGATAAAGGAGATTGTTAATTTATTATTAAAATAAGTAAAATACTAATGTAAATTTTATGTTTTCAACTTTTCGTCAATAATTATTTATTAAATATTGTCTCGGCTGCAATATAATTTCTAACACGAATAATCAATAGCTTCAGGTTATTTTTCGTCAACATTCATTCACAGTATAAATTTTCACCAACTCTCAGAAAGTAAACTAAGAGAACTAACATTACTCAAATACTCAAATTCAAGTTGCTGTGAATTTTTTCATAAATTTAGCACGAACCTAACACCCCGATGCCTTAGTGGTTTAGATTTATTTATTAAATATTCGGCCGAGGTTCAACCTGAAATTCAGTTAAATATTGGTACAAAATATTTCATTTTCTACTATACGTAGACCCTTTTATGCGTGTTGGCTTTTATGTATTGTATTATATATTAAAATAACTGCCTATTGGAAGCAATATTTACATGTAAACTGGCAACATTTGTTTTTTTTTATAAGTTAGACGACCCCTATATTATTATGATTATCGTTTTTGTGTTAATCTGTATTGTAGATAAATTATGTTGAATATATTAATTTTGATCACGCGTCGATGCTATCCCAATGTCACGTAGCTAGGGAAAACTGTAAAGATTAATGTAACTATTTAATTAAAATATATAAGTTTTGCAGTATGGGGTATGTTTTTTATTTTTATAGCTTTACTTGCTTCTCCTTGCGACTTCAATAGTGGCGGAGGAGCAGACGTGCACGACTCAGAAATGGGAAACGGTCTTAACACTTTGTTCTCACTTTCTACCCTGTTGTGTGCAGGATATAGATAAATCTGTTTTTAAGGGTTCCGTACCTTAAGGTAAAGGAAAAAAGGAACCCTTGTAATAATACTTTTTTTGTCCCTGTCTGTCAAGAACCATTATCTCAGAAAGGCTTGGATATCGAGCTGAAATTCAAACTGTATCTACGGTTCCATGAATTCCTGACAAAAAAACGTATTTCTTGATTTACTTAAAAAAAATATATAGATGACTGCTATGCAGCAAAAAACGCGTATTTTGACACTAAAAGGAAATCAAAATTCATAGGGTACTTCCGGTTGACCCAGAATTATGAAATTTGGCAGTAACTTGATAAAAAATAATAACCTTAAAAGGGGAGCAAGATTTGGTGTTAAAACAGCTAGTTGAAGTGAGGAATCAAATGAGAGCTCCGGTTAAGCTAAGCCAGAATTACAAAAAACCTCGATACCTCCAATTTTTCTACGGAACCCTCGGTGGGAGAGCCCGACTTGCGCTTGTCCGGTATTTTTTCACGTAGCAGGGTAGGCAGAGAAACCGTGGAACTTCCACTCAATTCTGGAGGGTTCAGTTGCGCATCTCAACGCCGCGCTTTGCCTCGACATCCGAGCAAGAAATGAAAATTAATATTTTCTTTTTTTTAGTGAGAATCAAACAAGCTGTTGCTTTTACACAGTGACACGCATGTGTCCCTGCGCCTCGATTGGCGTTATCTTTTCTTAATTTCAGTTCTGATGGCTTATCTATTGTTTGGGTGGGTTTTCCTTTCATTAAACATTAAATCATAACGTAAAATGTGCCGAGTCGAAGTGTATAGTATAAAATAGAAGAAAGGATAAAAATAAAATAAAAATAATACGATTATAATTTATTCATTAATAGTTTACAAATGTGTATCGTACAAATATGAAGGATCAGTAAGTCATCAGACGGTACGTCTATTCAAATTCGTAAAAATCTTTTAAAAAACATCGTCAAATCTTAGAAAAGGGCTTAATCTTAAAATACACTTACATTACACTTAATTAGCTTATACCATATCGGCCAAGCTCCGTGCGAGGAGTTGGGACACACGGGCCGGTATTGCGTAGAGCCCAGACACTACCAGTCGGTTACGACTAGAGGCAATTAATATTTATTATATGCGATCGATTTAGAATTAAAATAAATAATTGAAGCGTGTTTAGAAATGTTTCCGAAGCGATTATAGCAGATCTACAGTTACACATCTTACGTTTATCTTATTCTATATGAGAGCTGCTTCCAGTCGTCGCTTGCTTTTTTTTGTATGAAATGTGTGGACACAATGCCCTACATTGTGGTCATTCCTGTTTTTTTGCAATTAATTACCATTAGCAGCGGATTCAGCTCGGAATCGGCTGTTTGGACGCCATATTGTTATGCAAAATGGTGGCAGTGTTTAAAATGGCGGCGGTTGGAAGCGACTCTATAGTACGGCCGATGCGTGGCCGCCTTGAAGTTAGTTCTAAACTTTTGCATTCGGGAGGAAAATAATCAAGTGAAGTAAAAAGTCCCAAAATAAAACAGCGCAGCCATTTATATCTAACTTCAGGACAGTTGGGCAAAGTTTAATTGCAATTGATAGTAAGCTATTAATAATTGCACAATTATGATTTCCGCACAAACAAATCAGCAATTGCAATCAAAAATCCCAACTCAAGCTCCAGAGGACCACTCATCGACAGTGCCACGTCCTCAGACTTAGTACTCCCAGTGCGTAGCGGCGGAGAGGTCCTCGCCCGCGAGGCGGAAGTTCCCGTTCTTGGCGGCGGCGAGGTAGGAGGGCGGAGAGGCGGCGCGGATGGCGAGGCGCGTGGGCTCGCGCAGCTCGAGGTGGAAGGGCTGCGGACTGTCGGAGTCGCACGTCACCGCCGCGCTGTCCGCGTGCCAGTATTTGCCGTTTTGTCCTGGGAATTGGTGGAAATTATTTATAAATATATGTGCAATTCGGCTGCATTTAGAAATTTTCGACTGATTAGAGAATAGGATAGAAATAACTGTGTTTTTGTAATTGAGTCTAGAACAATGGAAGTATTTGCTCTTATTACTTACTTATTATACGAGTATAATATATCGTATGAGCCTCACAACTACTCACTCACAGCAAATTGCAAATATATTCAAAGTATTCAATACCAAAAACAATAATCAAAAAACTTAGAAACTAAAACACGAATTATTTTACGTTAACAGAGCGGGGAAATACAATTATCCCGAATGGGAATGGAACCCACAAGCGTCGCGTTAGTCTAAATCAACTAAAGTAAACAATACCTTTGAAGTAAACAGCCCCCTTGGGCCCCCGCACCACCTGTATGGTCTCGTAGTTTGCCTTGTTGCACTCCAGCTTAGTGCCCTTCGGCCCCACGAACCCTTGCTCACACTTCAACACGAGGATTGGCCTGGACGATTATTGGACAAATATTATATTAGGAACATATGTATCTCATAGGGTTGGCTGAGGAAACTTAGTACTAGGACACTCCTTTTCCGACTTTACGAAGAACGTTGCACGTTGCTTTGCTACAAGAGCGAAGAAATTAAAATATTACATATTATATTTAATTTCCTCGAGTGGTAGAACCCACCACGCGCGTACACGCTTGTAAGAGTGCTTATAAGAATTTCGACGTAGCTTGGATGAGAATATATTACTGAGTGGTCAGAGCACTTAAAAGTTTAGAAAATTACACGCATTTGATTCTTTGACTGATTCCATGAATTCCGTTTATTCGTTTTGATTATTCATGTTGTCATGTGTCATTATGCATGTCAAGTTAAATTGGATGTCCAAAAGAGACGGGTTCAAATCCAGTTTCCAAACTTTTCAAGTTCCAACATCAAATTTTCTTATTATAAGCCTTACGCTGTATCCCACACACAACAGCGTAGAAGGAACCTAGTGTAAATAAAGACTTTTTATTTATAACGTCCATATAATTAAAAAATAAGTTTGAAACATTAAACTCACCTATTAATAAGATAGAAGTAATATTTGCAATTCTCATCGATGGTATCGGAGTTCGCGTAGAGGTGTCCAGAGCGCTTCGTCATTAGGTACTTGCCGTTGTTGGCGCGGAAGGCGACCGCGCCGTCGCCCTGCCAGTCCAACTCGAAGAGCGCGTTTGAGGACCTGAGGGTCACAAATAGTATTATAATTATGGTTCTCAACCCGAAACGTTTTGGGTTGATGGGTTTGTTTGTTTGTTTGATTGGGCGACGGAGTGTCTTAACACTAGGTTCCGTTTAAAGGAGATCTCTCAAAATACCGCGTTGCTAATTGAAACGTGGTTTTCTTTGATAACATCAAAATTTAGATATATTATGATGATGGAAACCAAAAGGGCAATATGCATGCGAACTTCACTCTACTACAGTATATTATTTTTCTGGCGTCGACGTCTTCCTTATTACTTGCAATTGAAAATTCTAACACGGAACTTTTACGTTGCCAAAAAAAAAAACATTTTATTAGGTATTTGAAGTATTAACTCTAACACAAGGCGTACGCCGATAATTATTAATAATAATAGTAATTAATAATTTTAAAAAAAGCCTCTTCCCGTATAGAGAGAAAATGTGTTACATTTCGTTCCCAATTTTGCGCAGAAGAGATTATAATACTGCGCGTTGAGTGGCGGAGCTGAACGCAATGTTTTGTCTACCAGAAAAGGGATTTGATCCCTAGTCCTAGGACCTCAGAAATGATTTCAATAAGACTTAAAATACAAAATAATATTATAAAGATAAAAAAAATGTATAAATCTTTCTAAAGCACGTGTGGACGTTGTTTCCAGTAGGCACGGGTTCAGATTACGTTACATAAAAATTTTATCATTTTTGTTAAAAAAGTATTATTTACTTACTTGTTATCCCCACTAGCTTGGATACCACCACCGGTCTCCAGGGTCCAGTAGCGGTCCTGCATCGTCCTGATGTACCAGCGCCGGGTCCCCCAATCGAACTCCAGCTGGAACGTCTCGTGGGATGAGATCTCATCCTGGTTTGCGGTTACGTCCACACCTGGGATAAGGGTAAGGAATTTTAGTAGTAATGTTAACAGTCAACAAGAACTTGAGAACCAGGTTTGTTTTGCCAATGTGTATATCACTATCAATATTGTAATTAAGAATAGAGTACGTGTATTAAAAGTATTTTTTTTATATTATTTTAAAAATGTATTTTTAGCACTTAATGCGAATATTTTTTTCTCCTTCTTGTTAACAATTTTTTTCTAGCTTCACGCTATATTCCATGAGGGGGGCAATGATGACACGCCGTTCCAATTAAGACACTTTCATTCTACACTTTCCGCCCAATTCAGAGAGCATTGCGAGTTGATTGGCGGAACTCCACGCCGCGATTTGTCTCGGCGCTATAGCGAGGAAATGAGAACATTACTGCTAGAGTTAAATTTCTGAAACTTCCGTTGTCTTTGTGTTGCTCAATAAAATTCTCAGGCGTTTTATATTTCACATTCCAGTACAACTACATATTATTCTAGAAAATGATAAAACTTAATTAAAAAATTATTTTATTTTTTTAAGTTTTAAGCCGCGACATTAGAGATTCGCAACCTGTCGCGTTCAGTCACACACTCGTGCTCCTGCGCCGAGCCTGGTCTGGATTTTCTTTTAATTTTCTCATAATTGTGTTAAGCATCAAATGACTGAACTAATTGGCGTTAAAAATCTGTTTATCACCATTAAAACTGTCTCGTGTGCTCGAGACGCGCGCGCCCGACCGGAGAAACTAGAAAGCAGATCCGAGATAGACAATACACTTTGTTTTTGTTCAGAAAATATCTTAGATGAGATCGATGAATTCCTACGTGTGACGCGGAACAGACAGTTCCTATTTATATATCTATAAAGCTATCTTAGCTATGTGTTCGCACTTGAGGATATCAAATATTTATTTAAATGTATATTTTCATTTCTTCGCTTTGGTGTTTAACACTCTATGTCTACACAATTTGGCGGCAAAAAGGCCGCGAAAATTTATGAAAATATAATAGTGGAAACTGCATTTAACTCCGTTAAGGCGTTATTGAAAGTTACGTGCACAAACGAACAGGCAACGATCGAAAACGTCATTGTTGTTATTACATCACACGTTCTCAATATTAGTTTTCCCATATATTTACTATGTATGACATTCAGTAATATTTTTAATATATATAGTTTTAAGGTACTGACTGATTTACACACGCGTAAAGTTGTGGCAGACGACTAGTGTGTTAAGTATGACGTTATCTCTACGCATTAGTATTTTGTTTAACGATATGCACGCAATGTGTTTAAGGCCGTGGCGGCGCAGTGGGACAGCATATGTGACATAACTGTAAACGCGATTGTTGTTAATACGAATCCCGCTCATGGGAATATGATAATCATTATTATATATAATAAAATTGGCTGGAAAGTACTAAACCGGAGTACGGATGTATATTAACATTAGGTTCCTTCTACTTAACCTGCTTTATTCGTGAATAAGCTTGATAAATATAACTGCGTATTTTTAATAAAGTAGTCGCTTGATGAATGGCGAAACTTAACGCCGCGCCATATCTTGCCAGACTACACACACAGTGTAGGCAGAGGGAACCTCGGTGTTAAGATACTCCGTTCCCCACTTTCTGCCGAATGCTAGAGATTGTGTGTTGAGTGGCAGAACTTAACGCCGCACTTTGCCTGGATACCACAGCGAAGAAAATGGATATATAAACATAAGTAAATATTTCACTTCCTCGAATGGGAATCGAACCCACAATCGTCGCGTTACAGTCACACCGTTGTGCCACTGCGCCACGACGGCCTCATACATAATAGATATTAATATCTATTTATCTATCTAATAATTTTACATATTTGATATTTCATTTTACAAATTTTTTAGGTCAACTTAAAATATATTTGAAATTTTATTTTCACGAAACCTATTCTATCGAGGTTGAGGCCCATGAGGTTTTGAACTGTGAAGGTGATGCTCCCTAGTCCGTGACGGTACCTATCAGAGGGCGCGACCGACTTATTAGTTATATAATAAATGTCGTCGTATAACAATTTACGTTGGTTAGAATCTACAATATTTCCACGTATGTAACGCGTAGTTAAACCTATAACCACCTAGACTTTTTTCTCAAAATATTCTTCTCGTCAAATCGTATAAACGTACAATTTTAACATTGACAATTAATCAAATAATTCGTGATTACGGACGGAAACGGAAGTGCTTTAATGAGAACGCTGTGTCTTAACACTATGTTCCCAGGTTCCCTCTGTCCACCCTAAAAAAACACGATGCCCGTGTATCGGCCTCACTTAGGCGAGCATTTCGCTTGAGAGTGCAACCTTGTAAAGTTGCAACTGCGTGCAGTCCCTTTGTTTCGTATTTGTTTGCTTTTGCATGTAAAAAATATGCTATTTTTGTGGACTAAAAATTATTTATTATATTTGTTAAGACTTTTTTAGAAATAAAATAAGAGCCTCACATTTTGAGGTCGTCGCGCGTCGTGGCGCAGGAACACAAGCGTTCGATTCCCACGCAGAGGTGTCTCAATGGGAACGGGGTGTATTATCACTAGGTACAAAAGGAAGCTACAAAAAAATAGGACTTATATATGTACACTTATTCAAGAAATATAAAATACAAATTTTGCAAGCTCTTCGCAGTACCGCGGTGGTCGTACGTTGACTTTTGGCCTTAAGGCTGTACCTTTGTCGTGACTTGTCAGCGACGACGTGACAACGTGACGACGCAACTTAGCACCGACTTATAAGCTAAAAGCGCTACATACTCGCTATTTTGTCACGCCACACGCAAAATTAATGACCCTTTCTAGTAAAGTTGAGAAAATATATGAATATGTATGAGACGTACAAATTTGATATGCTCATTTTATTTTAAATGTAAATTAAAATATAATAAAATAATAATAATAAAATATAAAAATACAAGCAATAAATTTTCCACTGATCATGATCGTAGTGATGTAAAATTCTATAAAGAAAAGCTAACATCGATTTAAGAGTTGGCTTACTGAACACACACACTATTATATTAGATATCACAAAAATATGAAACTTACATCCTGAAATGAAAAATTAACTTACAAATTATAATATTTTTTATAACTCGACAGTCAGTTAAACACTAACGGACATCTGTGAGTACTTAAGGACAATAAGAACACCATTACATACCGTGTAATGTACATATATTCAATTTAATCATTTTGTATAGAAAAAAACATTTAATTTCCATATAAGTTTTCAACAAATACGGTATTCCTGATGTCTGCACTTCATCCATATATGGAATTATACGGATCGATACTGATACACATTGTATTTACATATGGGTGTTTGTCAATCATATCCTATATATGGGCATTGTGGGTAAAGAATCTCAAACTATGTTTATACATGGAATTGCTTTTTTTTTACATCAAATCACGCATATATCATAGAAGAGGTAGTGTTAAGACACTTCCTTCAGCAGTATCTTTCTATAGGACTTATAAAACTCTCAGTGCCTTGCCCTGCTATATGCGAGATACAGCGTGAAACATCTGTCTAACCTACAGTTAAGTATAAAAGGGGTAAAGTTTCGATACTAAGAGTATAATGGTTCTGTATCCATTGTGGGACAAAAGGCTCCGTGTGCGCCGGAACTGCGGCGCTGCGATGCATATTTCATGCCTTCAAGTTAGTATGCAGCCTGGCACTGTTGTTAGGATATGCTAAACATAACAAACACATTTATAAAATATATAGAAATATAATTATACGAGCCATTGTGGCGCAGTGTGCTAGCGTCTTAGTGGCTGCGCGATGGCAGAGGGAATGTGGAAAACTAGTGTTTAGACACATTTCCGATGATTCCCCGATGTCCGCCGAATTCTTGATACATTGCGTGTTGGGTAGTGGAACTCAACGCCGCGCTTTGTCTGGTACCAGAAATCTGGTACGAGAATATTAAAATATTTAATGAGCATATTTCATTTCCTCGAATGAGAATGGAAATCGCAACTTGTCGCGTTTACAGTCTCACACTTGTTCTCCTATGCCAAGACTAGACTCAATAAAGTACAGGTACTTATACAGTCCTGGGTAATAAATATATTACTGGTATTTAAAATAGTAAGCTTAATAATAGCTTCAGATAAATAAAGTATTTAGCTAACATTTTCAAATTTATATAGTTTTTTTAAAATAAAATATGTCTATAATGTAATATTTTATATATGTTATGTATGTTATAACGAAACAGTTTGCCAACACCAATATAAGGGTGTTGGCGTTCACTTCTAAACTAACATAAAGTGAACGTCGTGTCCCGATCGTCTCGTTTTATTGCTCAGTAATTATATAGCGAGCCTCCGCTCCGGCCGGCAGAGACTGTACACCGTAGTTGGAGAGAATTATAGAATAAATTAAGTTACACGGGAAATTTTACAATGGCCGTTGTCTAAAGTATCTTTAAGTTTTATTTTATTGTAGTATATTTCTTAGACATTTTGGATATGTTAAATAGGATCCACATGGTGTGCACGGCGAGTCCGCACGCGCTTTTCACGCACCTTCCTACAAAACTTCAGAACTGTAGGTTTGACGGTCTAGGAGTAGCATTACAACGAGACGCACTTTAATCAGTAAAATTTATAATAATAACACCAGTGGGCACAAATGTGAGACTGTGAAGGTGCGACGATAGGTTGTAGGTTCATTTATATTTTAAAAACCGTCTAGTTTGCAACCAGCCTTATAACCAACAAGTCGCAAGCAAATAGTAATTAAGTTAACCCGTCGGAAGCGGCTCTCGATAGTGCAGCAGGTTTAATTCACGTGAAAAGTAATTACAGACTCTGAGTACGATACGGAGGAGGAAATTTAGTTTTAGAGTTTACTTTATATTTTTAAAAGAACATTAAGGTCTGTGATTAATGGACTTAAAAATAAAAGTTAATATTTTTTATTTTTTACTTTTACTGTGTCATCTTTTTATATTATTGGTATTTATTGTTGTTTTAATAGTAATCAAGTCTGTCAAATTCTAATCAGTCAAATCAGTCTGATCTTAAACGTTTGCTGGTTCTCTCGAGAATCACTTGTTTATATTTCATCGCTCAGGTAACGAGACATAGCTAAACTATTCTTAAGATAAAATCTACAAAGTTTAACCACAAAAAGTCATTGTTGAGTAGTTTTGAGGGCCAAGGCTTTGAACGCGTAACCCTCAAGTAATTATACTATATTCATAATACTACGAGGTATATTACACTCGAGTCTTTACAGTGTACGATTAAGCAATTAAATAGAAAATAAGTATATGATGCACTTTAACATCGCTTTATCTGTTGAGTGCTCGTATATGGAATGTGGGAATTACTTTTTAATTATACAGCCCTTACGAGCAGTTTTAGATAGACATTATAATGTCTTCAAATTTTAATGTCTAAAAATTTAAATTCCGCCGAATTCTGGAGACAATACGTGTTGAGGGGCGGAATTCAAATATTATCAAATAAATTTCAACATAGACGTTACAATTTTAACGTCGTGATGTCCAGGTAGATGTCAGTGAATGAAACGAAAGAAGTTTGCAGAGACGTTAGCGATTTGCGCTTTGGCCTCTCTGGTTACCATTCATCCCGAATGGCCACGACTGGGATAAAACGTGGAGCTAAAAAAAAACTAAATGAACTTGACTCTTACCTTGTTTAACGGAAACGTATTTCTCATTCAATCCCGCGACGAACGCAGCCTGAGGCAAGCTGTCCTCCAGAGAGAACAGCTCATCACGAGTGACAGCAGTGGACCTGGTCTTCAAAACTGCCTTGGATCCTATGGGAGCGAGGTACGCCCCAGCACTGTCTCGGAGCGCCAGGGCTCCCGCGTGGTACTCCGCGCTGAAGAGGCACTCCGGTGTGCATGTGTCGAAGAGCTGTGAGATTTGATGAAGATTACATTTTTCGATTTTTAGGGTTTGTTTTCCAAAGAAAGAAGTAAATAGTGTTTTGGTAGGAGGTTACTTTTTTTAACGTAGGTAAAATTTTTTAGCTTAAAACCTAGTGGTAAGATGAGGATTAACTATTTTCACCAAATCTATCATAGTGAAAAAAAGGACCTATATTATAAAAACGTTGAACTTCCTGTCACCATAAAAGTTTGAAAAGACAAGAATACGATAAACATAATAAGAAGCGTTCAATGTGTAACTGACAGACCCTCGAGCCAGCATTAGAGGCACTTAGCGGTATACATATATTATGTATGTATTTTCTCACGCATATACTTAGTAGAAGCATTTGTGGAACGAGCAATAGTGAAATGGAAATGGCATATACATGAATAGTTGATTTATTTTTCAGTAGTTTTTACAGTAGTTCCAGTTCTTCAGTATTTTACAAGAAATATAAAATAGTGAATAGTGTAAAGTGGCTACAACCCAACGCGAACAAGAAAAACGCAATTTTGAAATATTTATTTTTTTGAAACATTTGGAATTAAGAATGAATACCCACAATCATAGAATATGCTACATTTTAAACTAAGTTCAATAAAAATTCCCACAGGTCATCATAGCAATTATGATTGACTAAAATGAGGCCGCGATGGCGCAGCAGCACAGCATGTGACGGTAAGGGACGCTAACCTGCTATGCGCGGTTTACAGCATGAGGCAAAAAAATAGAACTTTCACTACAAAACACGTAATTACTTTTATACACACGGAAAATGGAGAAAAGTGTAGTGACTTATCACTACACTCACTCTGCTCAAATTCTGAAATTACAGAGAAAAAGACAAAATAATAAAATTTGAAGGCCGTATACCATTTCTGTCTGCATACAAGGCTTTTGTGTGCAAAGTAATATACGATTGTCATGTTGATGTCAGAGTCGCTCTATTGTCCTGTCCGTGCCTACGTATACTACCTATATTACAGGTATGTAGGTATTACAATGAACACCTAGATTTTATAAATATCTAGAAATTCTCTTTAAGTTCTTTTTATAAAGCTTTTATTCCATGAAATTTCATCGACTTTCGATAGACTACGATTTGGGGAAAAGGGTAGGGTAGGCAGACAGATCGTAGTGTTAATACATTCCATTTTCCATTGATGGGTTCGTGTAATTATATTTTAAATCTATATTCCCTCATTCTGTAATTCCCTCGAGTGGGTATCGAACCAACGACCGTCACGTTTACAGTCAGACGGTGTGAAACTACGACACGATACCTCTTTTAAATTTATAATGAGTCGTCAAGTTTGTGTAGCGTCATACTGATTGATTGAGTAAGCAATTTTTGTCTTTAATTAGAGACTGATGAGTGTACTTGGCTCTATATAAAAGTGGTTACAGTCACACTGCATGCCCCTGCGCCTGCGCCACGACGGCCACGACGAAATAAATATGTTTACATAACTTATTATATTAAATACGCTATACGTTTACATTTATAACATGTAAGCGCGGCGTTAAGTTCCGCCATTCCGTTCAACACACAGCATCTCGAAAAATTATTAAGTTAGAAATTTTAACTATATATTAGATTCGTACTGTACTATTAACTAGTACTCGTATTAGCGTGAAGTTGTTATGAATATTTGTTGTTAATAGGAATTGAACCTGCGTCCTATTTTTTAGAAGTTGAATTCTTTCACTGCACATTGTTTCTGCGAGTCAAAAAACAAAAGTATTTTTGCATGTCTAAGCAAAGTGATTGTGTTGCTTATTAGATTGCAAAATGTCCTTCACACGATTTAATGACATTTATATAAGTTACTCTTTGTTTTTTAGCTTCGCTCTGCACCTGTATATTGCAACGCAGGTGGAAAACTGATCCCCACCCGCTCTATTTTGGAGATATTGTGTTGAGTTAACTCCAACGCCAACAATTTGTCTTGTTACCAGAGCGAGAGAACGAAAAACTCTATACCCCGAGTGGGAATCGTATCCAAAACGGTGGTATCCAAACGTTCGTGGAATGAAAGGGTTCTAAATTAAATGAAGCAATAAATCTATTTTTCCTTTTCAATATAATCACCCTTAAGCTGAATACATTTATTGGATCTATGAATTAATTTTTATAAACCATCTTTTTTGAAATTGGGGAGCAAATGAAAACCACTTCCAGGGGCCAGGTCTTTACTGTAAGCAGCCATTGCAACTCTGCTCTTGTGAACTGGTGCGTTGTCTTGCAAGAGCCTCATGTTGGTTATAAGAATATATACATGTAAAAAGAACTCGACCTTTTACCTATCCTATATTTACAAAATTCATAATGTCACAAAAACCATCTCACCTTGCCACCAGCACTTAAATACTTGTTATTGCAAGTATGCAGCGCGTACTTCCCGCCCTCATCAGCTCTGAACTCCAAGGTGAAGAGGGTGTCTTCACCCCACGGCACGTTGGCGTCCACGTGGATCTCGTCCAGGGTCTCTGAGAGGTGGGCGAAACGCTTGCGGCCGATTGAACGAAGGTTCACCTGGAGGGGAATTTATAGATTATAAGTTGTTGTTATTTGAATGTTTGGGTGAATGTCCTTATCGCTGGAATAATCTTGTGTTCTGCAAAAGAAAAGCACCTCTCATTGTAAACGCAATAATCGTGGGTTTCAATTTCCCACTCGATAAAAAAAAGTTTCCTGTCTTTGGTAACAAGTAAACACGGCGTTTGACGATACATTAGAAACGTAGTGTCTAAACACTATGTTCGCTATGTCTCTATAACGTGACCTCAAATCCCCTTAAAAGAAAAGAAAATGCATCAAAAATTGTAATCGAGTCGTTCGCAACAATCTCCTCTCGGAAATGAAGACACGAATGTAATTGTGATGCTAATGTGAAGATGATTGGACGTTATGTTATACATATTCTTATATTTGTATGAAATTGCTTAGTAATGATACTTCAAATTGGCCAACTTTAATAATATTTTGCCAGGGACTAATTCGTTTGGTATATTATATGGTATCTTTTTAGGGTTCCGTACTTTTCAAGGAAGAAAGAACCCTCATAAGATCAAAAAAAGAAAAAAAAGAAAAAATACAAATTTATATTTCTAGGTAATTCCATACAAATTTCTGTACCTGTCCCTACAGGTATATAAACTTAACTTTGTTGCCGACGTTTCAAAGTTTTGTTCCCGTAGGCCTAAAAATATGAAATTAGTACGGAACATTCTGTAGGCGAGACCAACTCGCACATGACCGAATTTTTTAATTCTTTAATTTCCATAGTCAGCTACAAATAAAACCATATAATTTACCTGTGGTCTAGCAGCAAGATGAACGTGCCAAAGCTCAGCATCGCCAGGCACCTTGGCAGTGCAGGTCAACTTATCAGAGCTGGAGCCGAGGAAGTAGCCTCTTTCCACGTTGCGGAGAGCCCAACGACCGGTGCCGTCTTCGGATACACTAGATGAATAGAAATAATGAAATTAATGATGACTATTTATATATATGCCAGTCGTGTCGCAGTCGTGTCGTGTCGCAGAGGCACAAAGTGCGACTGGTTGTGGATTAGATCTCCATTGCTTCGCTCTTGTGTATCGACACGTTCGTTCAGATAAATAAATACTTTAGACTCATATAATTAGTACAAAAATATAATATGAATGTAGGGTAGCGCCTTGTTTCAATAAAAGTTGCTACAAATTAATTGGAAACAACAGCCAAGTTGGTTAAGTAAATGTGTGTTCTACAAACACTTAATAGTCGTAGCGAGGACCCCTCACCTCAATCAGGGTGAAAGTAAAAAGGAGAACTGAAATAATATTTTCTCTTGGCTATTAGTGTGAAATCTGATAGTCTACTATGAAAGCGATCGTTACAGGTTAGGTATCTAATTGGTATTGACTGTTTTTGAATTTAAGACTTTGCGATTTTAAAAATAAAATAAAATGGAAAACGCAGTGTCTTAACAATCCAGTTTTTTAACATTTTTAAAATTAGGTTATTCCATACTTAGGGTTTTATTACAGCTTTTACTTCTCCACCACCACGTTTCACAATTTTGAATCTACACTTACTTCACTGTATTAGAACCTAAAACAACCTATGTATCTCAAAGACAATACTTCAAAGTGAGGTGACGTAAAAAGGCAAACACTCATCAGAACGGCGCTAGGGCTAATTAAAATGCGGGGTGAACAATCTGAAGGGTTGGATACGTCAAGATTGAAGGCATCGACGCTTACTTTGTAGGTGTAGGTGAATACAAATCTATGTTTTGTTTTTATTTTTACTTATAAGACTAATAAATGTTGTTACAAAAATTCGAAAAGGTTTCTTTATGTGGGACGATGAAAATTACGCAGTCTTTCAAAGAAAATCTCCAAAACCTGGCGAAGTGTGGTGCCGTCTTTCATTTAAAATCTTTTTAAATAATGATGCCTTTATGAATAATACATCATTACCTGCTCTAACGGATGTCTGTGTGTACATAAAAATATTGTAAAAATAATCTAACGGCAAAAGCACAACATAAATATAAATATTTCGCCAAGTCATTACAGCGGGTTTCACTTTGAATGTTCGAGCTTTCATATGAAATGTCAATACAATGTAATTTCTATTTTAATTTCTCTTGAGGATTATATCTAGCTGTATAGAGTACAGTGATTTAGTAAATTCGAAATATACAACGTAATTCACTTTAAATGCTAAGAATATTAAGAGAGGCCGTCGTCCCATTAACAAAGCTTCTGACTGTAAATGTGACGGTTTTGGGTTCAATTCGCTCTGGTAACAATACAAGAGGACGTCGTGGCGGAAGGGCAGTAGCGTGCGACTGTAAACACCATGGTTGTAGGTTCTAATCCCGCTCGGAGGATGGAAATATTTATGCCTACCCAGTTATACGCAGTTAATATAATAAATTATATAAAATAACAACTAGGTTAGATATATGTAGGAATTTTTAATTTCCAACAATTATGAATAGAAAAGGGAAGGCAATACTCAATTATATTTGTAAACACATTTCCCTCAAGGGTTTCTCTCATAATCCAATGACTTCGGCACGCGCCTATTAAAATTCACAATGGATTCTAACCCTTCTAAGCAAAAAAATTAGGCAAAATTCACCCTTAAATCACCCTACAACTTGGCGGAATAGATTATTTTCTTTTCCCTGCTATATACAGGTTGGAAGTATCAGCGATCCTTTAACGGAAACACCATATATGTTAAAATATTTCAAACCAATACCTAAAGAAATTAATCAAGATACCTCAACAGTTTAGACGTCGTTTTATCCATACCCGTATTTCGTGTGACGCACACACATACGATTCGAACCCACAGCCATCATGTAAACCTAATGCCTCCACAGCGAACATCAGAGGTGCGATATTTAAAAATGACATAAGACAAAAATAAAATTAATCCAAACCATGTTAAGTCCATATCTGAATAAAATTAGCCACCCCTCTAAAAGCCACGTTTCAAAAGGCTACCTCGCCATTTAGAAGGAGCGAGCAAGTGCAATGTATAAACGTGTAAAACATGTGCTAATTTATGAGATAACATTTTATATTTTACAAACTGTTTACACCCTATTATATGTTTAGCTTTTTAATTGCATTCTATATCCAAGCCACTTCGCTACTTACATATATCTGCTATGCAAAATGCAAACCGATAATATTGTTAGCTACCTTCAAGTAAATTTTAAAGTATGTATTGTCAGTAACATTATACACAAGTATGTAAGTTAAAGCAAAAGAAGAATCAAAGTGCTATAAATGTAAAAGCCCGAACACTTGAGGGATGATTCAGTGTGAGTCAGTCTGTTTGCTTGCAGTTACTTATCTGAGAAGTTGTCGCGGCTGTCGCTGTGACTCAGGCGGACGATCGATTGTGTTAAATAGGGTTCCTACTAGAAACTTTACTTGAATTTTATCTGAGAAGAAATCATTTCTTACAAAATATTCAGGAATTATTATTTTTTTCACATGTATCCCACGTGTCGCAGGGTGGGATTACGGTGGGATTCGCCGTAAAGGTGCATGTTGATTGGTGTAACTCAACGCTGTATTTGTTTCGAAACCAGTTCGATAAGCTCTGAATATAATTATATAAAACTCATTTTAGCACAATAATCAGAGGACCCAACACCTTACGCCCATTTTTCTAAAAAAAATAATTGAGCGACGAAATTCAATGCGCTTTTTTCACCATATCATGCTATAACGTTGAAAATGAAAATAATTAAATTTCCCAAGTGCGAATCAAACCCACAACCGTCGCGTTCAAAAAACTAAGTATTGCATAAAGAGAAGCAAGCTCATCCCTACAGAGAGAAGCCTTGTTATTGTGTACGCGTCGTCAATCGATAATGTCACAGTCGTCAATACAGTGTTGATGGTAAAGTCGACCGGAAGTGGGACTGCTCCAGACCGTAGCGGGTTTGTTTACCTTTCATGTTGTCACTTGTATTGTATTGTGTTTAGATAAAAATCAGCTTCACGGTGTATTCCGCACACAGCAGGATAGGCAGAGGGAACCGAGTGTTAAGACACTGTTCTCCATTAATTATTGTGTTTAGATATCTAATGTTAACGTTCGTAGTTTAATTGACTTTCGTGGTAAAATATAACTAAGAATTTCGTGTTAACGTCAGTCGTGCGCAGGGGCACAGGCGTCTAACTGTAAACGAACAGGTTGTGGGTTCGATTCTCTCACTCTTGGCAATGAACTATTGAACTAAAAAAATTGAATTCGCACGCTTTTGCGATATATTAAAGAAATAAAATTGTAAGCTATTTTAATTGTAAAATATTTCTCCCAACATAGCATTTAAATGAATGACACACCTCATATTCTAACGGTCTTAGTTTTGGCAAATGGCCGCCACTTTTGGCAAATAATAGTAACAATGACTCGTAAATATGAAAAATAAGGAGTTCCTTCCGCCAAGTGAATGGGTCACGAATATTAATCCCGCTATTTGTATTTCTAAAGATTTATTGTGTGTATCCTGAGACGTGTCTTTGAGACTTTGTGCGAATTTATATTAGCTATAATGGTTTTTTTATAGGCAAAAGGGCAAGAGTCTCTGCAATAATAGGAAATGTACGTGTTTCCGGCTTTTATGGGTGTAGAAAATTTATCTTAACACTATACGGTACTCGCTCTGCCTACTATACGGAATATAGCGTAAAGCTTAAAAAAATCCGGTCAAGCGCGAGTCGGGGACGCCCATCGAGGGTTCCGTACAAAATCGCGAGGTTGCGTCTGATACCTTCCTTGACCTAGCTTTAATATCAAATTTTGCCTCCCTTTTAAGGCTATTATTTTTTTAGGATTTAATCACAGATGTTTTACAGATTTTTTCTCGTTTCTCGAGTGGTATGAATTTCAACTCGATATCTCCAAGCGTTCCTAAGATATAGGGTATTGGACAGACAGACAGATCCTATAAGGGTTTCTATTTTCCTTAAAAAGTACGGAACCCTAAAGATCTTTTATAGTATATCTACGTAGATATAGTATAGGTTCATTCGACGTCGGGTTCGTTAGTCGCGGTCATTGCTTCTATAACAAGATTTGTTTACATTGCAAACACAATCTCTTGTGTCTTTATTATTTTATAGTAAAGGTAAAGGTTTTTATTATTTCTAATAGAAATTATTTAATCTATATTTAAATTATTAAATGACGAACCCAAATTGAGGTTAACCGTTGCGTAGGGGCACAAGCGTGCGACTGTAAACGCGACAGGTTGTGGATTCGAGTCCCACTCCAAGAAAAATATTTATTTATTTTCTAGCGTTGAATTTCGCCACTCAGCACGCAATGCCTTTAGAATTAGGCGAAAAGTGTGTAACGGAAGTGTCATCATGAGAACAGAGTTAATACAAGGGCTCCAGGATACCGCGTAATAAGCTGAAATAATGTTAAAAAACGACTCTTGTTATATTTACCTAATCTGAAACTTGCTGCCCGCTTCCTTCTCTTCAGATTCACAGGTCACGTTGCCGAATGTGTCAACTGCCAAGTACTTTTCCAAATGCGACCTCAAGTATATCATGCCTGAGGAAGAAAAACATATTAAAATAAAATAAAAATAGTTTCACACTCTATCCCGCACAGCCAGAGGGAACCCAGTGTTAAGATATAAAAAAAAAGGTAGAAATAATTATAACCTTTAATGTTTCTAAAATTAACGGAGGAATGTACGACGTATTGTAGAAAATATTGTCATCCCATACATATAAAATGAATATGATAATAAAATTAAAATATCAAAAAAAAAATGTGTTTGTCTTGCCAGAGTTTGAAATTTGATTTATTTCCTTTCGTTAAACTTCCAATATGCAAATAACAAGCTTAGCATATGTTAGTAGTCATTTTACGATTAATAAATTATATCTTTTATTCAAATAAAAATATGTATTTTAATTTTTTAATGAGCCAACTGTACATTTTTAATATAATAAACGATTTACGATTATTGTAGAAAACAAAATACTTTAATGTTTTATTAAAAAAGAAGAGTTATATTCCGAGAGGCCGTCGTGGCGCAGCAGCACAAGGGTGTGACTGTAACGCGACGGTTGAGGGTTCGATCCCCACTCGAGGAAATTAAATATTTATTTACGCTTATACTTCTGGTGTCGAGGTAAAACGCGGCGTTGAGTTCTGCCACTCAACACGCAATGCCTCCACAATTCGGCGGAAAATGGCAACGGAGTGTCTCAACACCAGGTTCCCTCTCCCTACCCTGCTGTGTGCGGGATACAGCGTGAAGCTATAAAAATAATAGCATAAATAATTAACTATATTAACATATACAGAATATAATAGATAAATATTTATTGTAGTGATGACCAACGTGTGTTGGGCGTAATGACACGAATATAAAATAGTATAAATTTGCAAATAAAATTGGAAAGTATCGTTTAAGATTCATATAATTTGAATCATTTGAATAATGCTCTTCACAGTGAAACGGATAATATTTGTACTTTTTTTTTGAAATATAACCTTCCTTATGAATAATATATGAACTAGATATTTTATTAATAAATTAAATATCTAGACGGATATGAACCAGCACCTCTTGAATATCATAATAATGCTCCAGCTTTACATACTATTTATTTACTTACGCTTTATTAGTAAATAAGGTACGTGAATAACGCGTACGTTTTAGAAGAATAAAACGAAAAAGGTTATGTGGTTGAACGTACTAATCTCGGGAAGTACTAACTCAACTCAGGTCTACTAACTTAACGGCACTTGTGAAAACCACTGACCGCTAAGTTGATATGAAATGGAGTCTTTTGCCCCATCACCGATCTTACCCCAATAGTTTTCATATAAAAATATGTATGTGGAACTTGAACTTGCTCCTCATGGGTAACGTCGTACCACGTAATCTGACCAATTAAGATTTACATATCTTGCAACTAGAAAGCAGATAGCTATCCCACAAAATTTAATATGCATAAAAATTCCCGTTTCCCTTTAAAAATATAAATATATAGAAAAATGCGAAGAATAGAAGAATGATAACATGCTAACTTAAATCCTAAAGAAGCTTTATTTGCTCGAAAATTAGTGGTTCAGTCCACATAAGAAAGTCTCTAATAATAATTGTTTTATTTACAAAGTTCTATTAAATTAGGTTTTACCTGCGGCATCGCCCGCGTTCAATTTCAAATAACTAGATAACTTTCTCCGATTTGGGCTATATATACAACAAAGAGATTTTCAGATTTGTTCAGATCCAGTAGTTCTTGAGATTAGAGCGTTCAACTAAACAAAACCTTTAGTTTCATTATATCATCATAGATAGGAAAAATTGAGGATCAAATCTACTGTGCACTTCGTCTTCGTCGGTCTTCGAGACAAGAGCTGCTCATAGTTTAGCATTTCAAAGCTTAGAATGGTGGTAGACTTGTCATTAATGAACGCAATTTCCACTTTATAGCCCAGACTTGTATTTTTTAGCTCCACGTTGTATCCCGTTCAACTTTTTTATAAAACATATAAAAAATATTACATAGCAGGATTTGAGCCTCTTCTTGAACCGATTCAAATTTCGCTACGTTCAAATCCGCGGGTTCAAATCTCGCTACGTTCATTTTTTTTATTTGTTTCCCTAAAACGCACTTGAGACTTGCTATATCTATAATAATAAATATTTTAAAAAAAGTAAACATCTAAATATGGCCACAATCCATATTCTCGATTCCACAGCCGTTGTTGCCATGGGAAAGGAGAACAATGGCAGCCTCTACTCTAGTCTGTTCTAGTGTTTTTGCGTTAATTGGCTCAAGAGACTGTCACAGTTAGAAGTACTCGGCGTGATAACGTGTCTGCTTCTCACAAGGACCCTCGAGTGTCGGCAAAAGGAACCTATTATTGTGCTTTTGTTAAATATTTTAATGTAGTACTAACAATAGAATCACAGCGTTTATTTCTTTAGATAGATTGAGTTACGCTAATACTCAAGTTTTGAGTAGCGGAACTCAAAGCCCCGGTTTGTCTTGCCTGTATTTATTTTTGTTTTTGTGTTTATTAAACACAGTTAAGACAAGTTCTGTTATGTTAATGAATTTAACAACGCGCCTTGTCTTGGGTAGCGGAGCGAAGAAATGAAAATAATTATAATAATTCCCTAAACTAGGAATCGAATCCACTACCTCCGTATTCACAGTCACACGCTATGCCGCTACGCCACGATGACCTCATTAGTCTATTAATATTAATTTATATTAAACTAATTATTTAATATTTTTTTATCAAAAATCTTTTGTGAAGTTTCAAAGTACTTTTATTTTATAAACTTTTTTATAACGAGACTTTTTATAATAGCAATGTATTGTATAATTTTTTAACAATAAATGAAAGGATCTACAATATAGATCATAAAAGGAATATGATGTTTCATTTTATTGTCTAGGAAGTTTGGACAAGATCCAAGAAACGACTCCAATTCAACTATGCTTAGAATTTTATTTCATAAAAAAATTCAAAAATACTATTTGGTGAACAATTAAGTTTTGTTTAACCGCCAAATAATTTTTATAGGTTCAAGCTGTATCCCACATATAATAGAGCAGGCAGTGGGAATTTAGTCTTAAGATAGACCAGTGTTAAGGACATGAAAATAATTCATTGATCGTAATTGGAATCGAAACCAAATATTGCGCTTACAATCAAACATATTTCCCTTAACAATAATAGATCAAATATGAGGATGTCACGGCGCAGCGAAATTATAAACGCGAAAGTTACAATCTTCGCGTTATATATTACGATACGATTCACACTAGGGGTCTTAAACTCGGAAATAGTTTAGATCAGAGTGTCTCAACTAGATTAAGAAGGCTATATGCGGGATACAGCGTGAAGCTAATAAAATATATTTCCCTAATTAAGAAAAATAATATTCACTCTACCTCAACCGTCAAACGAACCCACATCTACCTCCATAGCTCACACATTCACATTCGTACAATAATATGAAGGGAGCGAAAGCTTTGAAGTCACAATATTCCTTTAGTTTAAATATTTTCATTTCACGTACGGGCAGGATGTTAATGGAGGACTGAGGGGTCGCACCCCATTGCCAAGGTCCTCAGCTGTGGCGCACCGATCAATACCATGCACTATGGGGTCCACCCACCTAATTATTTGACTAACTTTATCTGCGTATGTCTCTATTTGATAAAAATATACATCTATTTTATACAAGTCTTAACCGTCCGTCTGGAGTGTCTTACCACTTAGTTCCCTCTGCCTACAGTGCTGTGTGCGGGATACAGCGTGAAGCTGTATTTAACGGATTAATCTCATAACTACTGTTACGATTTGATTAATTGTGTCTGTCTTGGATAATTCATGTTTGGAGGAAGGCTACAGGTTAAATAATATTTTTTTCACTAAAGTGAGAACTCTTGGTTCAATAGTTGCTAGGCTCACGCTAGGCAGTACTACGTTCAAATTCTTATGCGGTTCCTAAAGATATTTTCAAAAGGAGGTTTGGCTTCAATTGTGATTGTTTTCCTAGGTGTGGTTTATTTTCAAGAAAATATGAATTCAATTTGAAATTCAAAGAACTCCCAATTGGACTAAATATCTTCATTTTCGGTTTTTTGTAGACAAATTTTGAGTCCCACCACTGAACACTCAGTTTTGGAAATTTGGCGGTAAGTGGAACACAGTAATTCTTAACACTATGCTCACTGTGCGTAATCTACTACGCTGGAAATGGAAAAATATCGCTTTTTAACGAATATACCTAAAAATAAACATGAATAATACATTTACCGCTACTTCACATGTAATGCATTCACATAAACTTCATTTAAAGTTATATTGAGCTTTGCAAAGCGCGGTGAAGCAATTAAGCTCTCGAGGGCGGATCTATTAACGAGGGTAGTGTAGAGATAGGGGGTGGAAGGGGGATACGCACTCAGTGTATATCTCTTACGTCCGATTTTAGACTGAGATCCCAGGGCCACCAGACCTATGTCATTTTAGCAAAGTTGAAATTTTGAGAATTAATAATATGTAGTCAAGACTGTATGCGTACTTACTAACTTGGGGCCTTTTCAGAAGTGGCACCAACTTAAGGTAGACGCTGATCTATGTTAAAGTAGAAACGCTCGTATTTACATACATTTGTATTATTACTGCTCTATTCAAGACTATTTGAAGACTTATCAAGTGCCCGACCAATCCGATAGCTCAATCATCCTCCCACATAGAGATGTACCTTTATGTGGCGCCAGCTCTGAATGGGCACCACTTTCTAGTGAGTGAGTACCCATACTAAACAGTATGCGTAAAATTACCTACACATTAGACTAATAGCCCACAAAATGTCTACTTTACTAAAATGACGGAAGTCTGGGGCCCTGGGATATTGGGCTATTTCGAATTGATGTTAATATACTTTGTTGTTTTTTGTATGAGAATATTGATTGGAAACTGTTTACATGGTTTTTTGTTGTTGCTGCTGGATCGGAGGTTCCTGGAGGAGAATGAAATATTTTAACTTCCTCGCATTGGTAAGAAGATATAAGAAAAACACGACGTTGTAAAATGTAAAAATTATAAATTTAAACTCACTGTCATTAGCATTTCCAGAAGCCGGCTCCAGGGTCCAAATCTGCTTCTTCTTCAGACTAGTTCCGTTGGCGTTGATCTTGAACCCGAAGGTCTCTGCCGTTAGATAACGATAACGGGAGTTGATAAGGCCGATGGTCCACCAGCCTCGCTGTTGGTTCTGCGTGATGATGTCTCCAGCTCCGTTCATTTCCCCGTTGCTGTGGCCGTTTAAACCGTTCATGATGTTTCTGGGCAGAAAAATATTGTGACTTAGTAAAGTATAAGTTTCGTCGCGCATAGTGTGTTATTGTAAATGAGACGGTTATGGGTTCGA
This sequence comes from Heliconius aoede, assembly GCA_037355905.1. Taxonomy (NCBI): domain Eukaryota; kingdom Metazoa; phylum Arthropoda; class Insecta; order Lepidoptera; family Nymphalidae; genus Heliconius; species Heliconius aoede. The sequence goes on along the minus strand of JBAIZZ010000248.1, from coordinate 298,719 downwards.
TTCTCATTGAACATGAGTTCAGCCACTGAATATGTAATGTCTCGAAAAGTGGTCGGTAAGTGGGGTTTTAATGTTTGGTTAAGGGGCTACCCCATAAGTAGGTCTATCATCAATTATATTTTCATATTAATCAATGTCTCCATAACATGTTAATGTAGAATGATAAGTAAATAAACACATTTTTACAATGTTTTACAAGTCATTATTAGTCTTACATACATATGTGCAACGCACGGTTGACTGGCAGTCGAGTTATGAGAGAATACAAATCACTAGCGGGACCGTCACACGCTTCATTTAGTTAGATAAAGTTAAAGATGTCGAAGAGAGGAGGACTAATTTAATAATATTTGATACAAAGGTGTATCAAGTTCCGAAACGACATTTAGGTTCCGATAAATAACCCGAAATGTCTTGAAACTTGAGCGAACTGTACAGGCACAGTGGGTTACATAGAGACAATTAATATGACATAATATCTATAGCCTAGATATAGGTCTTCCTCAAAAATGGACTATTTCATATAAAAAAATATAATAATTTTTGAATTCGAACCCACACTTCCTAAGATTTAAAAGTTAGATCTAACAAAGTCTTCATGTCCATAACATTAGTACAGATATGTAATGACAGAATACCAAAAATATTTATATCTTTGCATAAATAGTTAACTCTCACTCTAATAAGAACAATAGGAGAGTCTAGCAAAGTGAAGCAACAACTACGTTATTACAGAGCGGTCCAAATTACAGCATCCGTTTAAGTTTCCTCAAGATAAAATGGCCTGTGCAGTCACAAATTAAGATTTAAAATAGGTGAGAAGATTTTACAAACAATGCTTATTTTATAGTTACAGTACAGGCGTCAAACTGATATATGGATATTTTATTATAGACTATCTTTTTACCCGCGACTTCGCCTGATACACAACTTGACACTATCTACGGTCCGTACGCAATGTCTTGAAATAATATTAGGCGTGTCTTAACCTCAAGTACACTCTGCCTGCATTCATGTACAGGAAAAGAGTAAATCTGCATTTTAATAAAGACATTATTGTCTCGAATAGGATTCGAATCTATTATCATCATTTACAATCCAAACCTAACTAAAATAGCGATTACACCCACAACGATTCCATTATCCACCACACATTTGTCTGTAAATGGTATTTTTTTCCGTCTGAGAGGAGATTACATCGCAGACAGGCCTCAGTAGTTCACACTAACGCATCCAAAGCTATCTCAAAGGAAAGCTCCACTAAAAGGTGAGCTTTTAGTATTTAGATACAAATAATATGTAGATCCAAGTAGTCGTTATATGTTAAGTTACGAGTACCTTTTGAAGTCAAAATAAGTGCTCAATTATGTACTTTCGAGAAATATATTTTTTATTTACGTCTGTAGAATGTAATTATTAGTTGTTTGTATATGTAGTTATTTAAATATGACATTATAAATATTCGTTTTTATACTAGTAATATATTTGTTTATATACTACTTGAAGTGGCCCCTGCTACGAAGCTACATCCGCTTGCAAATATTTATTTCATAATATTTCCGTGTAATTAGGGAAAATTGGTTGGTTATTTAAGTCTCTTTATCTATACTATTATGCACTTAAAAATTAGGCAGAGGGAACCTAGTAGTGTTAAAACACTCCGTTCTTCACTTTCCGCCTAATTTTGTAGGTATTGCGTGTTGAGTGGTGGAACTCAACGCCGCTCTTTTCTACAATACTATAATACAAAGAAATGAAAATATAAAATTAAATATTTCATTTGAGTCGAGCTCGCACCCACAATCGTCGCGTTGCAGTCACACCAGGGCTAGAAACCCTGGGCCACGACGGCCTCAATGTTTTACATTTAATAAATCATATTTTAAATCTTCTGGAATGTTATTTGATTTTGCTAGCATTTCAATTTGTCAAATTTGAAAGTTTACAAATGGTCTCGCTTTAACACCGGGATAAAAAGTAGCATATATGTTGCTCCACAAGCCCCTCTATATTTCTGTGAGTCATACAGACCAGAATTTATAAAAAAAAAAACAAGTAAAAAGAAAATCACTATTAAAATACCATGTATTCCAACATTCACATGGTCCTTACCTCATGGGCAAGGCTTTTTACCTTGAAAAAGGTATTATTCATTTAGATTCTAAGCAATACCTAATTAGTATATACAGTAGGTACATTTACCATACCGCACCTATTTCGACTTCCGAGGTTATTTTATGTGTTCCATGTCCTCGGCACTCCTAGTGCTGCCCATCTGCCTTGCACGCTTGGATGAACTAGTGATATAGTTTAACTATAGATAAGTGTGTTTAACCAGCAGTAGAGCTCTGCTAGGTAGGCAAAAGGCATTGCGTGTTGAGTGGCGGAACTCATCGCCGCGCTTTGCCTCGACATTAGAGCCAAGAAATGAAAATATAAATAAAATAAATATTTTATTTCTTCAAGTGGGGATCGAATCCACAACCAGTGATTTTGCACATTCATTTTGTGGTTCCCAATTAAGGCAGGGGGGTATTTATTTCATAAATATAATTTTAGGGAAATTGTGTAATGACCGGCGGTACTTAACGCCGCGATTTGTTATAAGAGCGAGGATATGAAAATAACCCATTCCACCTGAATCGAATTAAAATCGAATCGAATTAAATGCTGTGCCGTTAGCCCATGACCATCTTCTATACAAGTTTCAATCTCCCTTTAAAACAATATAATTATAATGACAAACATGTCAAACCAGAGTGTTAAGTAAATTAATATAATGAATGAGCTCGAAATGATGTAACGCCTTTCAACAAAGGCGGGCGGTGCCTTTGACCCACCGACCTCGCGGTGTACCGTGACGGTGCGCCTGCGCATTGTACACACATATGATAAAACTGAAGTCTTTTATGGGATTTTAATGTAATTTAAGCACTTTTCAATCGTCATGTTACATAAAAATAACAGTTGTGTCAGACCTACTGCTGTAGCTTCTAGTGGTCGGAAACGCAGTTTCGCTGAGAAGATCCGGCGAGAAACTCAAGTCGTCCTTTTAAAGTGTACATAACATATAGTAAAGTACATGTAGACAAAATTGCTGATCTATACATATAATAATAAGTACATTTAATAAAATTTGGAACCCATCGCTGTTTCTACAAGAAGAATATACGAGAAGGTATAGTTGTGTGTGAGGCAAAGCGCGGCGTTGAGTGACGGATCTCAACGCCGCGCTTGCCTCGACACCAGAGCTAAGAAATTGAAATAAAAAAAAATTAAATAAATATTTTATAAAATTGTTACAGGTCAGTCTGAAAATATAATATATTTAATTTCCCCGAATGAGAATCGATTTCACAACCTGTCGTGTTTTTGAGACGTGTAATAAAAAGTTACAAGCGTTGGCTACAATTTTTTATAAAAATCTCTTAAATATATAAACTGGGACAATAAAATTATTTAAAGCGAATCAAAACTTGTTTGTTTGCATTAAGTACTGTCATGTTTCCTGCAGCGTATTATTAGAACGAGGATAAAACACCACACGATAGGGTTTTATGTGCCTTTACCTAAACTATACTTATTAAATTCTAATATGAATTTGTAAATATGTATGTTATATTTTAAGTGGCAACTTTGAAATGAGGTTAAAATATGTTTAAATATTTTTTTACCTTTACTCTGTGTCCGCACTTAGCAGGATAGGAAGAGGGAACCTGGGAATCTATTGTTGAAACACTCTGTTCCTAATAAAACACTTTCATTGCCTACTGATGATTTGAAATTAATATAACCCACTTGTTTACAGAGAGAGGCCATCTCTCTCCGCCACGACGCCATGTAATGTTTTTTTTAATTAACTTGACGTAGTATCCTATGACGATGCATAGATATGGCAACGTAGGCGAACATGTAACTCAACCGTGGTTTGTCTTGATACCAAGAAAACAAAACATTTATCTGAAGGAAAGAATCGAACCAACAACCATTGGGTCTCGAAAGTAAAATTATTTATTTATAGTAAAAACATAATATTTGTATATATATTTGTTTTTGGGCTATCAGCGATCTGTTATTAAACATTCGCGGACACAATAGAAGGGACAACAAGCGTGCATCAGTCTCAATGAACAATCGCTGACAGATATATAAACAACGTACGCAATTACATTTACAGGGACACTTTGTTTATCTACAATTCTCTAAATCAAAACCGAATCCACATTCACCTTAAATGCTGAACTATTGTGGCATAAATATATACCCATTAAATAACACTTGATGAGCTATCAAAGTGAGCGGTTTGTTGCACTAAACTAAACTGTTATCTCAGACTCCCGTTAGCTCTCGGCTGGATGACGAATCGTTTTACAAAGATTCAACTTGATTTTAATGCAAATGTAATAGGTAATTGGAAAATAATGCGGAATGTATGGAACAGAGAGAGAGAGAGAGAACAAACAAGAGAAAAGGCGATTATCTTAATTGTCACATTAGGTTGTCTGTCTGCCTTCACTGCCTTATGGGGGATACAAAGAAGCTGAAAAAAAAAAAAACTTTATAATTATAAAATTATTATTAACCAATCGTTCTAGATTTATCTCAGACATCTGGATTTTCAGTGTTTATTTCAATACAGCACATGTTTATTTTATGGCAACAATAAGTGCGTACATGACTCGCGGGGGATGGGCGTTGAACTCTGTCTCTCGAAGTAATCCGCATTGCAGATAAACATTTCGTGGGGGGTGGCAAGTGCGGGTTCGAAACGCGGCGTCTGGCATCCGTTATAAAGGAATTGTCAATCTAGGATGTACAGTGGCATTCCATTTCATATATTTAGTTGGAGGTAGTGGAGTTGGGGCGTGAAGCTTCGAACTCCTGAGCATCATGACGACGATAGTGAAATATTTTATAAGACAATATTCATTTCCTGATGTATGTAGATAGATATATACTAGGATAAGCAAAGATAACAAGAATGACATGTTTCACTTTATTATATGAACGCGCTTTGTCTACCATAATGGACACATAAAATAATCTTCCCGAGTCCTCAGACTTATATTCATTGTCTTATTACACCACGATAGCTTTAAATAAAATCAAATACAAGAGTAAACAGTAAAGATAGCATGTATGCACTAAGCCGAGCGTAGCTCTCAAAGGGCGCCCGCCCGGCTGTACAAAAGCGCATTGGTTTGTGCGTATAAATAACTGTAATATTTTGATAACGAATATTTAAGTTTATCTATTTCTACTGAAACTTTGAATTTGAGCCCCAAAATGTCTTCATTTATTACATTGTAAGTACACGCAGAGTTGGCTGAAATCAACTGTTAAGACACTACCTTCCATACTTTGCGCTGTTTTGAAACATAGATGATAGACAGAACTCAACGCCGCACTACTACTATGTTATCTTCTCAATAACTATTGCTATAGTATGTAGACTACACTATAAAAGGGTGTCTAATGTTAGGAGTCGTTCGGTTCAAAGGTCTATGAACGCGTAATCTCAGAACATAAATAAACAACGGACGCATCGGCGCGTCCAACGGAATTTGCGGTATATCGATTCATATACAATGAGTAGGTACGTAGACTGCCAGACTGACTATATTATATGTGAAGTATTATATTTATGTATGATGTGTAGAGGCAGCTTATGGGTTCGAATCCCACTCGAGGAAATTTATTTACTGGAAATTTACAGGGCAAGCGCGACGTAGTTTTTCTACTCAACACACAATGCCGCCAGAATTCGGCGGAAAGTGGGGAACGGAGAGTCTTTACACTAAGCTCCCTCTGCCTACTAACAGACGGACAACAGAGTGATTTTAGAAGGGTTCTTTTTTCCTTAAAATGTACGGAACCCTAAAAACACAAAATAAAAAACAAAATGGCCCACTATTTCCAGTTCGCGTGCCACAAATCTAATCGCTGTCTTTCATAAATGTCTCATACCTAACTGTAAGATATTTAATAAGGCGTACAAGGCAATTACGCGGGGCTAAGATGCGTCTAAGTGGCGGCTAAGTGGCGGGTACGACGGAAGTCGGTTATCATGCCGCGTCAACTCGCCAATAAGCGCGCAATTCTACACGCGAATATATCGTAAATCAACAGAAATACCAATATAATAACTTACATGTATAGATTTTCTTATTATAATGCATTTAAGTTATTGTCAGGTTTGATTTATATTCGGGGGATGGATCAATCGGTCGCTGGGCGCGAATTGAAAGGGGGCTACTTTGAATAGATTTATTCCCCCGACGCTGTTAGACATGGTAAATCACGATATGCCTCATATTTTTATAGAGTTTAAATCAAAATACTTCAAGATATTTTTCCAGCATCTATTGCAATAAGAAAGTCAAAAGTAATTAAATGTGGGTTCGATCCCACTTAGCATTTTATTAGTTTTACATTTTTACCTCTCCTGGTAGAAAAGAAAAACGTAGTTTTGCCATAACACAAAAAAATTGTAAAAATTGGCCTAAAAAACCTAAAGTGAAGCTTAAAAACACTATGCAGTTGAAATAACTTCAAGTGAACTCTCTAAAACCGGTTTAAGCATTTGAAATATCGAAATAACTTGAACAGTACGTATCCTTATTATAAAACAATTTATCCAAAGCTCCCACGAATATTGTAAACAAGTTTGCTTCTGTACACGTTACTTGGAGTTTGTTTATGCAGTAAGTCATAATATTTGACTTTCTTTTTATTTTCACGGATATCAAGCGAAGTAATCGGACAGTCTACGAATACTAAATCCTATTTCAGACTAGTTTTTATTTGCGGTTTTGCCCGAGTGTTCAAGCGGAATTAACTTCTAAATATAACTTGTAAATGACACATTCTAAGGCCCATATTTATAAACTGCTTTTCTTTCAATAATTATACATCTATGGTTCTCAAACGATCGATCGAATATTTTTAACTACTGGGCTGGTTGGAGTAACTTAACGCTGTATTTTTTATGATCGATTCTCATTCGGGAGATTGAAACTTTTTTATTTCCTTGTTCCTTGGTGTTGACCACCAGAACTCAATGTCTCGAAAATTGGGCAGAAAATTTGGAAACTGAGTGTCTTACCCTGCGTTGTTTACGCGGCAGCGCCCATAGCAATGGGCGAGATAAAGCGTGAATCTAAAAAAACCTTCAGCAATAATCATTCCAACACAGATTCCTACTACACATCACTAAGTGAATAAACAAGCGAATTAAAAAAAAACACTTCTCATCGACTAGCAAAGAAATGAAGTCAAGACGCTTGAAGAGTACTTCAGATTGAATGTGACTGAGTGCCCTACAGGCTGCTGGCTTCGGTACATTGTTTATAACGGCCCTTTCATCTTGGTAATACACTTTAATTTCTATCTGGTCCACTGTCCCGTGTCCCGTGGTTCATGAGATTCTTTGGGCTGGCTTAAGCCGATAAATTAGAGCGGATTTTATGTGTATGTAAACTTATGATAAATGAGTTTAAATATGACAATTACTTAGCACAGCGTTGAGAGCAGCCACTCCAGAAATCAATCAAAACGATAAATGGGGAACGGAAGTGTCGTAAATGCAAACAGAGTGTCTTAACACTATTTTGCAATGTGCGAGATACATAGTTAAGTTAAAAAAATGTAACAGTTATAACGAATGTGATTTGTGTATAAAAGTATACGATAAAAAGAACTTTAAAATATACTTTTTTGAAATCATAAAAATTATAACGTAAAAATACTTTGAATATATTAATAAATCTGAGTGAGACTACACTATAAATATAATAAATTAAGTTTATATATAACGGCTTATATTATTGAAAACGGTTATTTCTATTTAAACATTAAAAAAGAGAGTGGCTTTCCTATGCACAGTAATGGCAAATAAATATTCAATTCTTTTCAAGAAAATTGTATTATAGGAAGGTCACATAAAAACAAGAGGTTGATAACAGTGGACGAGGTGAAAGAGGTAAGCATTGACCGTAGAGCTTGGTGCTTTATAATCTTTGCTTTGAGTGGAGTAGAGAGAGCGTAAATGAAAATAACTCATTCTCTCGAGTGGTAATCGAACCCAGAACAGAAGGGTTTTGCAGTCAAACGCTTCCTACCAAGCCACAACGATCACAGTTTATTGAAATAACGAGCAAACTAAGGAATAGAAAAAATGTTTTAAACTTATCCTGTTTTCTCAATCTATATTAATAGATAATACGTAATAATACCAAAAAATTGAACAGTTATCCGTTTCCCACGTTAAGTTATCGTATCTGGTACCTTAACCCTGGCGTCGCGTGCGCGTGCGCACAAATACAGTGCCGTTAGAGAGGTTCAACAACCTCGCGCCGAGCTTCAGCTCAGCGTTATCTCTACACAAAATGTAAATTAGAAATCATTTTACGTCAAATATAATTAAATATTGATAATATTGTCTTTTTATACTGAATAAATGTATTTTAAGTGTTGCTAATAGAAAAAGTTCTATTACAAAATATGTTTAATTTCTAATATATCCATCATAGTCCGTCCGGCTTCATAGTCCGTCTCATAATCTCTTAAATATCACTCGTATTCAAAGAAAAGGATAACTTTAGTTGAAAATGTATGCTACCCATATTTTTAAAAAGTCGTAGAAAAGAAAGTATTATATAAAATTTTATACATACTTACTTTCTTTTCATATATATTCTTTAAAGATGTAAAATATAGAAACGAAAATGTTTTATGTGTGAATTGGGATATTGGCCGGACACAATACTTGCTTAATTACTAATAAATAATCTTGAACAAATATTAGTACAATATTTGAAATATTCTTATTTCTGCTCCGATCACCGCTAGCACAGTGTCCGCGCGGCAGACTTAAGACGACGTTTGTAGATTCGACTCCTAAGCGGGACATTAAGAAAATGTAAATATTTAATAATTACATTTTCTTTCTCTGGAAACCAAAAAAAAACACAAACCTTTGCGCTTTTGCTTACGCTGAATATATAAAAATTCAAAAGTTAACTTTTAAATTTTAATTACAATGAACACCTAAAACTCATTAGAACCTGTTCCGGAGTAATTCGCGCGTGACAGACGTGCTGATGTGCACCAGAACGTAAAAAAAACTATATTAGTATGTAGTTGGCGAGAGCTAATGACCGACGTGGAAAACTAGCGATGGCTTAAAACTGAACATAGCAGGGTAGGCAGGGGGAACCTGGGAATCTAGTGTTAAAACACTGTTCCAATCAAGACACTTCCGTTTCACTTTGTGCCGAAAGAATTCTGGAGACCACGCTTTTGTCTTGATACCAGAGCGAAGAAATGAAAAAATTAATAAATAATAATTCGTTCCCATAAGAGGAAATCGAACTCACAACCGTCGCGTTAGTCACACGATTGTATCTCAGCGTCACAACAGTGTCAATGAAATGTCTTGAATTAGAGAGAAAAAAACCAACTACGCAAATGGATCAATTAGACATATAAAACAATAAATTAGCCTTTTACACCCTTCTTATTGGTGTAAATACAGATTTGATTTCAGGTAATTTACATTAAATTTAAAATATATTACTAAAATTAGGGGACAAAATGTGCCACGGCGGCCCAACAGTGGGAATATTTGAAATATTGTTATTTCTCCGTTCTGCTCGACTAACCGCGGCGTTAGGTTCCGTCACTCAACACACAATGTCCCGAAGATTGAGTGGTAACAGAGTCACTTAATGTTAGATTCCCTCTGCTTACCCTGCCATACGTAGGCAAAGCTTATAAGTGTAAATTTTTCAGCGTCAGCAAAGTAGGCAGAGGACGCCTAGTGTTAAGACACTGTGCTTCTCACTTTCCGCCGAATTCTGGAGGCCATCACGATTGCTCTCTTAATTAATTTATTAGCCAAAAATATATGAACCAAAATCTTCCTGTTTTAATTTTAAACTCAATCGCTTCTCCAGAATACAAAAACAAAGTATCTCCAGAAGTGATCTTCCTTGTGGTTTAATTACTGAACGAGAAACATTTACCGGCGCCATCGCCACTTAAACTGAACAGAGCTAACTATGAGATTGTTATATTTTAATTAATTCTGTCTAGTTAACAGTGCGGCGTTAAGTTCCGCCACTCAACAAGTAGAAAACTCTACTTTTCTACCTCCAATGAGAATTGAACTCACAGCCACCGTATAAACAAAGCTCAACAAACCCTCTCAACCACACAACACGAGAATAGCAGAACTAAAAATAACTAAGGTTCGAATTGTTTATTTTAAACGATCCATGGCACTTCTATTTGTGTGTCAAGTGAGCGCAGGCACACCCTCATTTCGTTTTGCATCGTTTTAGATTCTCGTAGACGAGTGGAGTGTCGCGTTGAGATAGGTCGCGTACGGATATTAATAGTATTCTACATATTTGTCGTCTCTGGTATCGCATTTGATGTGGTGATGGGTGAACGTGGGCTAAATAGTAGTAAATGTAGTCGTGAGTTCCCGCTTTGGTATTACAGCGTCGGATCCCACCAACTCTACAAGTGTCTCGAATGAGGGCGCCAAACGGAATATTTTAACACTAGGTTGTGCCTACCCTGTTATATACCAGATAAAGCGCGATGATAACGCTTTTTTTTTATTAAGTCGGTAAAAATTATATATAAATTTAAAAAGCTACTCCAAAATACAAATATCACTTTTACCATTAATTACAAAATTATAATTTTGAGCACGTCTCGTATATCAATGTCAATTAATTTTTACCAGAATCCGTTAAAAAAAACCGCAATCTGAATAAATCCCGTGAGTCATAAACGCAGTGGAGTGCAGCTGCGTCAGACTCGCATGTGAGGACAAAAAACCAATAATATTTAGTTACCACTTTGGGAAGGAATGACCGTTTTAACCTTCATATTTGTAGTCTTGTATTTTTTGGGAACGCAGAGAGAGAGAGAGAGAAAGAGAAATATCAGCCGCTCTACCTTTTTTTCGCAGACATTATGCTGCGGTATACATTGCTAGGATAGCTTAAATCTCGCGTGGCAGGGTAGGCAGAGGGAACCTAGTGTTAAGACAGTTTTTTTGTTTGTCAAAATATTGAATAAGAATACGACCACAGAAAAGTACACAGTATATGTACAGAAAATATAAAGTATGTACATCCAGATTAAAAATATTATGTTTAATGAGAACAAGCTTTTTAAAAATAAAAAGCTCGGGTTGAGAGTATATGCGTTCTACAGAATGACCTTGACACTGTCGCCCGCGCGGTAAGATATTCAAGTCATTCTATATTGGGATTGGTTTCGAAACATTTACTTTTCATCCTTTTACGTATGTAGAGCATAGTCGTGATTTATATATAGTTTTGTTGATTGATTGTTTTAAGTTTATAAAAACAAACTTCACGCTGTATCCCGGCAATAGCAAGATAAGCAGAGGGAACCTAGTTTTAAGTAAATTTATTCAAGTTTTGAAGTTGTCAGTCAGTTTTCAGTCACTTTGCCTCAGTGCCACAACAGCCACGCTAAGTATCTTAGTGAGATGATAATTATTAATGTTAAAATATTAAAGTGACAAATGATTGTTTCTTCAAAATACTCTGTGGAGTCATCGGCTGACAGACATGACAAGTAAAATTAAATATTATTTGTTATCTGCAATAAAATATTTGAATTCAGAATAGTAATGGTTACCTATTGTATACTTACCTAAATACTTGTTGTATTTTTAAATAATTGTTAATTCAGTTTAAATTTGTATCATATTTTTAAATTTTAACACTGAATGTGATAAAGCATTTTAAGATAAGGATTATACCTCTAAAACAAGGCTAAGTCCACAACTACGAGCAGAGTCACTATATTAAATAAGTATCGACTAAACCTTTATAAGATATAATGAATTCAAGACGTTACAGTCCCGACGTAGGCGCAAACAACCATTCAGCCCCATGTAGGGAGACGTGGCCTGCATTATAATGCAACGCATTCATGGGAGGATGTGACATAGACAAATCCTCTTTTTTTTTCTGTGTAATGTGAATCATCAAAGGGTTTCATTTGTTATTCTTAGTTATTGTTAAAAAAAAGAAGTGCTTAGTATGTTAGCATTTGTTGCTAAATATATCGAGGCCATTCGTTATGAATGAGAGAGTGACAAGTTGTGGGTTCGATTCCCACTTAATATTTTCGAAATACTTAATATTTTCATTTCCTCTCTGGTAACGAGGCAAGGCTCGGCGTTGACTTCCGCCACTCAACACGCAAAGAATTCGACAAAAAAAAAAAGACAACGAAAGTATCTTTTATTGGGATTGGAGTGTCTTATGTTGAGGGGTTCTGAGGTTCCATCTGCCTATTTTTCTATATGCGGGATACAGCGTGAATCTAATAAAAACAAGTATTATATATTTAGTACAAACATTATTATAATGACTCACCTCTAGCTGCGGCTTTATAATACGTATCATATTTCTATATATACACATAATATATACATATAAATGTATGTAGATAGGCATTTTAATAACAAATGCTGAGAGAAATTTCTAAATGTATAAATGTACATTCTTCATATTTTTAGCTCATGTTGGGTAGAAATCTCTAGATTTAGCAATTAAAACAAAGACATATTTTTATATTTTTAGCTAAAACTTGCAGTTCATAGTTTTTAATTAGTAATTGTTTAACTTTCATATGCATACTGTATATACATATATGCTTTATAGCTATCTGGCATACCATTGAATTTTACACTTTAAAGAGATATATATATTATCTATATTTTTATAGCTTCATGCAGTACTACAGTATGCTGCAGTACTAAGGATAGCAGAGCGAATCTAGTATAAAGGCACTCCGTTCCCTATTCTCCGTTATTTAAAGGCATCCCGTGTTGCGGTAAAGCACTTAACTTTGCGTTTTGTCTAGTTACCCATAAGCAAAGCGAGGAAATGAAAATAATTCAATCCCTCAAGTGGGAATCGAACCCACGACTGTCGTGTTTACAGTCAGTCGCTGAATAACTATATAATTACAATAAGATTAAGAAATTTAATTTGAAATTCTATATATTTTGAGAGAGAGTATTCCATGTAACCCAAACATCTGGTTTCAGATACTCTGCACCTGTACAAATAGAATACAAGTCGTTTGAACATACAGTCTACCATAGACTTTAACTATGTATATATCTAAGAAGATGTTCCTACTAATACTGAGGTAAGAAGCACAGCGCACAGCCCGTAAGCGCGTAAAAGGATGAAATAGGGGTCAAAAATATATAAACAAGGTATGAGGCAAAAAGCGCGGCATCGAGTTCCGCCACCCAACACGCAATACCTAGATAAAGTCAGTCGTCAGAAATTAGGTTCCCTCTGATACAGCGGAAAGCTGAGAAAAAAACGTTCAATAAGCCTATGCGGTTAAATGGAAACAACCAAGAGTTACTCCGAACGCACAGGTTATGGGGGCCAAAGTGATATAATATAGTCTGTATAGTTTGTGTGAGCCTTCCCGATAAATCTATAATCTATACCTCACACAGAAAGATGTTTTCTCAAAAATATGAATTATATATATTAGTTTTTTTTTATATCGAAAGCGGGCATCTCTAGATTTTCCATTTCATTTTGACACTTTGATATGACGTCATGATATAAGGATTCAGATAAATACATAAGATAACACAATATCGAGGCCGATGTGACGCAGCGGTCCAACCTGACTGTAAAACGCGACGGTTGTGGGTTCGATTCCCAGTTGGAAAGATGAAAGCAATGGCTTTGAGTCTCATCATTGTACTCACAATACACTAATTGACACTGGGTTACCTCTGCACCCTGCTATATGCGGGATACACAAAGTTATCAATTATGATAAACTAATGTCGACAGCATCCTAAAAAGCCTCTCGACATGTTAATAAGCGGTATCGACACCGCAGATACGTTATCGAAGCGAAAATTTTTGAACTATTTACACGCGATTGTTTGTATTATATCTTTATTTAGAACTGCTGTTATAATTTAATATACAATGTATAGTTTTTATGTCTACATAGCACGAGTTATGACACTACATAGTGTTATGACTGTCCGCTGATATATATAACAAAGACAAATATTTGTTGAAATATACTTACGAAGAGTGTATTCCGTCTCGTTGTTACATTAAAAAAAAAATTAATTCAATTTATGTGCATTTAATTTTAATCCAAAACCGGATAATAGTAAAACAACTTCACTGTATTGTATAGAACCGCGCAAAATGAATTAATTTAATATTAATCAACTAACAGTTTAAGATCTCACAGCTATTCTGCCATCATTATATATAATTTAATTAAAAAATTACCAATTTAAATTAAAATTTTATATCTAATAAAAATTCAACTAATAATATAAAACTAAGTAGTAATTTTAATTTAAATGGCGGTAGGTTTAGACGCGTTCCGGTGCACGGAGATGAATACTCAAGTGCTCATTATCAAATACCGCAGATTACTGTTCTTCTTCTCGTTCTATAATTTTTGGAAAGCTTGCATTTTGAAAGTAATGTCTTTTAATTTAATTTGAATAATCATATTATATTTTCCATATAATCACTTATAATTGTATGCACTATCGCATCGTCATTAACCCCCATATTTGGACTTTTTTGAAAGACTTTCTACATACATATTGAGCTTTGAAAAAAGGCAATCATTGCATTGTTACATCAAATGAGCAGTTTGCCGAATTGAAAAGTTTCAAATGTCGAAAAAATGTTTAAATTTCAAAAACAATCAATAAAACATTTTTGTTTCTACAGCGCTATAGAAGAAAATTCCGTATCTATGTGTATAGTTATTACAGTAACAGTCCCTCATCCTCGCCAAATAATCAACAAAAAACGACATTTTAAGTAATAGAATAATCTTACAAAATTATGTACCAAAAATTGCAATTTATAAACGAAAAATCAAAGTTTTTATGAGACAAAACCAAAAATGTTACCTCAGTTAGTCATCTAAGGTGGTCTAAACAGGGGCTTACGTGACGTTAATCATTAAGCCTGAGTTAACGGATGCTTCGAAATTTTATCAGCTCAATGATTTGAGAACCGTAGCATGACGTGCTTTACTACGTTCCGTTTTCCTATGAAATACGAATTATTTTCTTCAAATATACACAACATACTGTAATTGTAACGGTCGTGTGTTCGTTCGATTAAATTTTATTTCTTAATAAAATTTATATTACCATACCACGCACTAGTGACTAGATAGAGCGTGGCGTTGAATTCCGCCAAGGGACAACTCTATGTTTCAAAAATTATTAGGTTCTCTGTGCCGATCATACTATATGCGGGATACAGAGTAAAGCTATTATTACAATTATTTTAAATATATATAATATATAGTACATATTGCTGGGTATATTTGAATTTTTTATAACATACCCTCTAATTTTAACAAATTTACGTCGACGTGACGGAAGGGAAGAAATATAAGTATAAACTATTTCATTTCCTCGAGTGGAAATCGTACCCATAACCTGTCGCATTTACAGTTTCTAGGCCTCACCTCTAAATTGAAATAAATGCTTATTTAAAATGTCAATGACAAAATTAAAATAAAGAGTAGACGCAAAGAATGTCTCGAGTTTCATCTGCAAAATGTGAGCATCCCAGACGGAGATGACTGAGAGTCCTGAGACAAGGACGGCCTGCGTTGCGCACTTGTTAAACAGGGAGGTTGTGGGCTATAAATAAATCTAAAAATAAGTAGAATGTACATACAGACTTGATTGTTGACTTAGAAATAATATTTATATGTCCATTTATGTTGGCATTAAACTATATAATAAGATACCTTAACGTCGTGGCCGGTTAAAAATGAACAGAAGTTCGAGAAAATAATATTTAAAAATTAATATTGCATAAATAAATTCAACGTTTAATTAAACATGTGACACGTTTGCATCAAAAGAATACAGATTCAAAATGGCGATGCGATGTGTCAATGACTTTTTAATTATTATAATACTTAAGTAAGATGTGAATGCAGCACTATGGATATTTTCTCGTGGTATTTTCTTCACAATGAATAGGTATAAAATATATTAGATATTTCTCATGCTCGCGTTACGGTCATGTCTATATTATTGTCCGTTTGATGCTACTGATCACGATCTCTGAATCGGAGAACGTGACTTATCTCTCTTAGATGTTGCATGGCTTTCTTTGTAGTATGCAGACAGCGCTTAATAATACCAACCTGATATAATTATGTGATTAAAAAAAATTGAGACAGTGTACCCACAATTTTTTTTTTAAGTTAACGTCTGTAACTGTCATGTATTTTAAAAACAGAACTTACAAAGAAACACCATCATTTTTTTTGTTTTATATAAATACACAGGTAATTCGAAAATAATAAAATACATGTTAATTGTTTCAAAAATAAATTAGTAAACACAAAATCGATAGTACAATTTAATCTACGTGTGTACAGATCGAGTTCTGACTCCAAGCCCTTCGGTCAAAAACGAAATAGGTATAGACAGCGAGGGTGTGTTATACATAGGTATAGAGTACGCCGGGACCGGGATAATCGATTGCAGCTCCCCTCCGGCTGCTCCTAGCCAGGCAACCACCCGGCATCCCGGCATCCCGGCATCGACCCCGCAACCATCTATACCGCAAAAACTAAGGAAAATTATAATAAAACTCACCTTTTCACACTTCAGAGAGCACACACCGAAGAAATGGGAATCGCGTATCGCGAAACACTAACTGTCACTATATTAAAAAAAAGAGTATTCTTTTTAAATAAATTATAACACAAACATAAATTATTTTGGCACTGTCTTTATATTGATATGTATAAAATAGTTTAATATTAATTAAATAGTTGAGCTAACACTCAATAAGTATAACCCCCACGGCTGCTCGCGGCGGACTGAGCGGAGTGAAGGTGTCGCGGTCGGGGCGTACCGACGCGAGTGAATGTAGTTGCGGAACCGTTAGGATTTGGGAAATGCACCAATGGCACAGACGGACATTTTGTATTTGAAAGTTTTTAGTTTTGTGTTTTTTTATAAATAATTTATTTACATTTTTTTAAAGGTGAATGTATTATTTAAATATTACAAATATTTTATGGACATTTTAGGTGAAGTGAGGCCAGTCGTGGAGCAGGGGCACAAATATATGAATGTAAGCGCGACAGGTAGTGGTTTCGACTCCCACTCGAGGAAGGGAAATATTTAATATTGTAATTTTCCTTGCTCGCAATGCTTCCCGATTTCAACGGAAAATGGAGAACGGAAATATTTGAATGGGAACGAAGTACCTGAACATTAGTTTTCCAGATTCTCTTTGCCTACCCTCTATGTAAAGCAAGATATTCTAAATACGCCCGTATTTGTATGTGGGGAACAAAATGTTTACATCAAAAAATCAACCACATAGGCTTAACAGACGGAGAAAACCGGCGGAGAAAAGCGGAGAGGAACAAGACAACTTTTAGAAAACGTTATTTGTATAAGTTTAAATAATACTGGATGTTATTAATTGTAATATCGAAATTTTCATTTAATAAAAAATGTATAAAGAAACTAACGAACTTGATTAGTGTGATGGAAAATGAAACCGCAACGGGCGGTGCAGAGCAATTTGCATACATTAGACTCGAGTTGAGAGAACACTGTACGATCTTAATCTTAGACTAGTCTAGCCTTATCCGAATATCTTGAATTAGTAATATGTAGAATACTGTACACAAAGAAAATCAGTACATGTAGCTATTTAAATTGATTATGGCGATAGACACACAAAGCGGGGTAGACAGAGAAAATCTAGTGTTAAAACATTCCGTTCCCCACTTTTCGCCGAATACAGAAGACATTCGAGTTGAGCATAATATAATTTTTATTTTTATTACTAAAAATATTGTCATAAAGCAGCTTCTTTTTTTTCGCGTAGGCTGAGGGAACGTAGTGATAAGAAAATCCACTCCCCCACATTCCGCTTTATTTTCTAGATATTGAAAGAACTCAACACCGCATTTTGTCTAACAGTCCAAGGATATAAAAGTAAACAAATTATATGAAGTTTCCTGACTGGCGACCGAACCTACTACCGTCGCCTTTACGTTCTAGAATAGTCTTATCCGAATATCTTGATTTACTAGTCATAGCAGAACGCCTTTATAATTCGTGATGGCAATTCAGTAAATGTACGGTCTATTTAAATTTATTACGGCCATACATTTTGTGTTTAATTTTAGTACTAAAACTATTTAGATAAATAAGGTTTAAAAAGAAATCTTCATATAAAAATCTACCTAGTGATGTTGAGCGGTGGAACTCAACGCCGCCTTTTGTGTACCAATAAATAGATTTACAACATAGTGATTTATAAATCACTCCATTTTACAGTGTTGCGTGTTTACAAATCAGTCTCTCAAAACCGATCTCAGGAGACTGAAATAAAAACTCCATCTCAACAATCATTCGATGTTGAGATGCAATTTTCATTCGCAGATTGTAACATTGTCTCAAGAAGTATCTCCGATTTGGAAGCGGATTCAACGGGACCTGATGTAACAATTTTTCAAAATCTGTTCCGTTAAACTATAATATGATTAAATATAGAATTTCTTATATTTTTTACTGACATAACTCTGGACCTTCGCATACTGTCTCTAAATCAGCGGAATGTTCGTCACTAACTTCTGTTTATCTCTCTATGTTAACACAACACTATTGTAACAACAATAAAGAGATATTCACTGCATTAATCTATGGGAAGTCAATGATGCGTGTACCTTCTCGTTGCCATAATGTAACTGTTCTCGTCGATGTTACGGGACATAATACGTGAATACCAGAAAAACTGTCGATTGACTTCTGATACATCACAAGACTCGTTCGTTAACTAGAAGTTATACTTTAGTATAACATTTTATCTGTGACTTCGTCTGCGCGTTCTAATGAAAAAATAAAGCAGGCAAAGGTAAATTTGTGTCAAAACGCCCCGCTCCTGCATCATGTCGTGTTGAGTGCATCTTGCTAGTAGAGCTGGGAAGTGATAACCATTCATTCTATTCGGGAATCTAAGTGTTCTATGAGTCTAAATTAATCATGTTTAAAAAAAATCCTACACAATCAAAAAACATTACAATACAATACAACACAATAGTATATTAAAAAAATAAGGTAAGAAAATTGACAAATCAATGGTTAAATTAACATTTAAAGTTAGTAAGGGGATATACATAAAGGTCAATAAAATAACAGTTAAATTTATTCGCATGTATAACCGTAACAGAGGTCTTTAACTGGCATCTTAATTATCCTCTAATGAAAAAGAGCGTGAAGCGAAAGCGGCGCGGTCGATTTTAGTAAAACTTCCATTTAATTATGTGTTACACATATATATGACTACAATACATACGATGAGTTGTGGCTGTTTTATGAATAGAATTTCTATACTTCTGGGCATTATTCAATCTGGAAATAAATAAACACAAGTTAGATAAGTAGTAAAATCGAATCTGCGCACCTTTCTATAGCTAAATGTATGGCGGCCAAGACTCGTCAATCGTACTGTACGTACCAGTAATCTCTCATCTAGGCGTTTCTACGTGTTGAGTTTGTAAAGAGAAAATTTAGTTATAATTAATCCCATCTTATTTTATTTCTCTTTGAATTTGTAATGAAAGAAAGCTTTGATTTACGATGTTTTATATCTACGAGTCTATTACCTTTATAAATAATTTATGGCAATATATATGTGAGAGGAACTCGGGCAGTGGAAGTGAGCGTTAGCGCAGACACTGCCCTGAGCTCGTTGCCCTGCAACGCCATAGATGCCCTCACGGTGAATCCTAGTATCTTACTTTCCTGTGGCAATTGGAGTTTTATCTTTTAAATTATTGTACATATTTTTATTATTATTTGCCGGAGAATTGTAGAGCCTCGTCGTCGTGGCGCAGGGTCACCAGCGTACGACGAGGTTGTGGGTGTGGGTTCCTTCGAGGAAATGAAATATTTATTTTTTTATTTTTTTCGCTCTGTTAACGAGGCTAAGACTGCGGCGTTTAGATCAATCAGTCAACACACAAAGCCTTCAGAATTCGACAGAACGTAGGGAACGGAAATATTATAATGGAAACAGAGTGCCTTAACACTATGTGAAACAGATGAAAGGGCTCTTTCACGTGAACTAGCGGTTTTAATGCCATATTTTGGTCTTCTTTTAAGGCTATTATTTTTAAAGGTTTAACAACAAATGTATGATTTAATGACAAATGTATAGTTTCATTCGTAGTTTTTCCCTGAATTAGTACCACCTCTAGATGCTAGTTGCCAAATTCTAGGTGAACCTGAAGTATCCTATTAATATTGATCCCCTTTATAGTATCGAAATACGCGTTTTTTTGCCACATACACGTTTATATCTTTTCATGTAAGCAAATGTATATAAAAGGATTTTTTCAATCAACTCGATAGCACTAAGCGGTGCCAAGATAATGACTCTTTACAAACAGGCGGACGGACGGATGGTCGGACAACAAAGTGATCTTATAAGAATTCTTTTTATCCTTAAAATGTACAGAAACCTAAAAAAATAATTCCTCCAGTAGGCCACAACCGTCTTGCGTACAGCCAGGCGTTGCAGCACATTTCGAATTCTAATTAGAACCAAATTAAATGAAGCGCTAATTCGCATTAAACACTAACGCTGAAACGTTATAACGAATTGTCGGCAAGATTGAACAAGCCTCGTTAACTGCGACGGAATTCGGAAAGTAGTGTAGCTCGCGTGCGCAGATATACTCGACATATACGTTTATTATCATAATTGATGAAATTATTATACTTATATATCAGCTTCTAGTTATTATCAGCTAAATCTGGCGGCATTGCGTTTTGAGTGCGCTTTGCCTCGACACCAAAGCGAACAAATGGTAGTATACATTTAAATAAGTATTTCATTTCCTCGAGTGGGAATCGAACCCACAACCAGTCGCCTCTACAGTCACAATTTGTGCCGCTGCGCCAAGACTGGCATCAAGTTTAGGCCAGTCGTGACTTGAATATTATAATTTTAATATTTTATCAATTGTGGTAATAGAGGTAGGAGTAAGCCACGGTTGACCTTCGCAAAATCCAGTATTGATGATCCTGAGGGAAGGTCACGTAAAAAGCACGAGATGAGACCGGAGGGCATTTATGAAGAAGTTGTAGAGTGTGAAGACAGGAGTGACTAATAATACCACGTTCTCTTCCTTATCTATACGCTAGACTTGTATACAGGGTTCAGATAATCTAACTTCAGGCCATGAAATGGTGGTAGTTTGATGGCAGCGGCTATGAATTATGGTCAGTTTCCCGTTTTGGTAAGACAAAATGTGGCGTTGAGCTCAACAACAAATGTCTCCAAAAAGACTGTCTTACAACCTTCATTAAACATTCAAATTTAAGAATCACTAAGCGAAATATATTTTGGTTGAGATGATGATACAAGAATTACGCTATAATTTTATGCCTTTTTTCTTGGATCATATTATTTTCCTTTCCTTGTTCATGTAACAAAGGAAAATTTTGCGATACATGCAGTGTCTTGACACCAGGCTCCCTCTTCTTATAGTACTTTATATTAGATACACCATGAAGCCAAAAAATAAATCGTTTTTTTTTATTATAAACGATCGTATCACAACAAGTGCTTTCTATTCCTCCGAGTAAGAGTTGAATCCACGACCGCCGCGTTTTCAATTGTTGTGCCATCGTGCCGACGGCCTCAATAAATGAACCATTTTATTACACTTATAATGTGAAGTAAGACGACTCGCGTGAATACTTATCGTAATTATATTCAATTTGTAAAGAATTCTCTTCAACAGGTTTTTCAACGCATTTTTCTTGCGGAAACAGCTGTCACATTTGATTGGTCATTGAAGTGATAAGGGGTAGTGATATCTCGTGATAAAATGGGTCTAGAGTTTTTTTCAGGGAGGCCTGGGACTTTGACTTTGACTTGTTCGTGTAGAGGTTTCTATTTTAACTTATCTGGGCAATTTTTTGTAAGAATAAACAGTTGTGGGTTCGATCCCACTCGGGAGGGAGAATGTTAGCACATTATTAATATTTTTATTTCTTCGCTCTGGCACCAAAACAAAAGCCCGACGTTGAGTTCTGCCACTTTACAAGCAATGCCTCAAAAAATTCAGAGGATAGAGTGGAACGGAGTTCTTCTTAACACTGAGTTCTCTCTGCCTACCCTGCTATATGAAGGACAACAGCGTTAAGCTTTTTTTAATTTAATAGATACAAAATAAGGTGCCGAGCAACGTATTTTATTGTCAAAATATAAAATATTATTATAGTAAAGAAAGGTGTCGTTTTCGCATACATAATTTAAATTAATTGTTAATCAAGATAAGCAGATAGCCGACGCGTAAGTACAGTTAGTATCATAAAGCGCGTCAATTCTGATGAAATTATTGTCTAAATAGTCTCGTAGAAACGAGAGAGGGCGCCGCAGAGCGGAACGCTCCTAATTAACTGATTCAGAGCGTGAGCATGGTTGTCGATGTTTATAATACTGTACAATATTATTAATATAATGAATATAAAGATTTTTTGACATTATTTAAAAAAAATTGCGGCGTTTCGGTCCGGCACACAACGCCTCAAAAATTCGGCGGAAAGTGGGGAGTGGCAGTGTCTTAATGGAGAATAGATTGTTTTATAACTAAACTCAAAGATTCTCGCTGCCTACCCCGCATTTCACTCCTTATCAAAATGCAATGTCTCGAAAATTCTGCGAAAACGGAAACGTTGGAAACGTAGTGTGTTCATACTAGGTTCCCTCTGTCTACATTGCTATATGCGAGATATAATTTAATGTTTTTACTTTTATTTATCCGGAAATGAAAGATAAGTGAAGATAATATAATAAAATAATTAGAAATTGTAA
>JBAIZZ010000248.1:204790-275658 GCA_037355905.1 Heliconius aoede | reverse complement strand
ATGTGGTGGTATTGACTAGTATGCTTAATAATACTATATAGAAATAGAAAACATATAAACACAATTGTCTTTTACGTGTATTTTTAAATGTTATTAAGTATTCCTTTATCACTTAATAACATTTAATAATACGTTTAAGTTTTACAAATCAAATAGTCTTTTACTGTATTAGCGATATTTTAGGGTTTGTAAAATGTCAACAAGCAAAGTAAATTTAAAACACTTACTTTACCATTACATTTTTTATTTAAAAAAGGTAGTTGTGATTTTTAAAGTTTTAGTTAAAAAAATACCAAATTAATACTAATAATCTGTTAAAAAATCTATATCATATCTGTCATCAGTTTGACTTTGACAAGTGTAACTCAAATTGTCAGAATATGATTTATAACATTCGAAACTAGCTGTTAGGTTATCTCTATTGTATTCAATATAAATTATAATGTTTTAAATTAAGTATTGTAATATTTAATTGAATTTATTAACACAATCTGAAACAATGGCGTTTCTGCCACTTTGCGCGCAAGTAATGCGCTTTGTTCGACAGAGTGGTAACTATTCCACTCTGTTACAGCGTTCTATGGCTTATAAGAGCGCTGTATCCTTAGAAACCTTATATCCGAAGAGCTCTTTAAAACTATCAACGCCTTCTTTTGTAAGTTAACTAATTTATGTTTGAATCATAAGAAGCTAAAAGACATACTAACTACTAATGGTTTCTTATCATTTCAGACTGCAGATCCAAATGAAAAGTTCTCAGGTTATATTCCTATTGAAAAACTGGATGTTAAATATAGTGCCAGCTCTGGACCAGGTGGTCAAAATGTCAACAAGGCATGTAAAAATCTTAATACTTTGTGAAAAATACATAACCATATTAATTTAAAAATAAACATATTTAACCAAAACCTCTATTTCAGGTGCACACAAAAGTTGATTTGAGATTTAAATTAAATGAGGCTGATTGGATTCCTGATGAAATAAAACAAAAGATGTTGGAGCTTGTAAGTTTATTATATACCTTGTTTTTGGTAACATGAGATTAACAATGAATCCTAATTATTTAAATATTTTCATTGAAGTTTTGAAGAGGGTTGTGTATAATATATAATGATATGATGACTATTATAATATTTCTTTAGTCATTTGACATTAGCCAAATGAGCAACTGTTATTTCTTGCCGGATCTTCTCAGCAGAACTGCCTTCCGAACTGGTGTTAGATTTTTTTAATATATCCATTTGACAATTCAAAAATGCTTACATTAGTCTATTTGAATAAAGAATGTTTTGTGAAAGAAAACATTGTGAAGTGAAAGTACTCCACTTCAACAAAGTGAAGGTACTCCTTTACTTTTTAGTGACTAATAGTGTTGAAAATCTCCCTTCTTAAATTTGAAATACTTTGTTTTGTCTTATTCTTATTTATTTGTAATTGTTTTGATTATCCCTCATAGAATTATTTTGAATTGCTTCATCTGATTAGATGAAGTGTGGTGTTTAGTTCTGCAACTCAAAAGCACATACATTGTAAATGCAAATCCTGCGGGAATTATGTTAGTTAAATGTAATTTGTTTTCTATTTCACAGTATGCCAACAAACTAAGTAAGGAAGGATATTTAATAATCAAATCGGACTTAACTCGCTCACAGCAAATGAACCTAGCAGATTGTCTTCAAAAACTCAGAAACATGATAAGAGATGCAGCAGTCACTAAACGACAGCCTCCACCTGAGACAGAAGAGAGGATTAGGCAGAGGTAAACAACATATTTTTATATTTACCTACAAAAAATTTATTAATTGCTTATGCATATGGGTTTTGTAGATGCTAAATCAAGTAGTGCCTATTAATCTTGCCAAGAGTACTTAAAGGGTAAAATTATATGGACTTCAGGTTATTAGAATTTTATATATGATAGCTTTTGAGACATTGTGTGTTGAGATGGAACTCAATACAGTAAGAATTACAATACTTTAATAATATTTTTATGGGTTTGTAGATTTAACTATATATTTAAATTTAATAATTATTAGTGCACAGGCCTGGCCAGGGCTGGCTTTGGCAGTCATAACAATGAGTACAAGCATGTAACTTTAAATGCAACAACTTGTGGGTTTCAAAACCTGCTCAAAGAAATTAAATTTAGTTGCATAATTGGTTTAATATTTTTATTCTCTCGCCGGCGCGGCGCCGAGTTTCGCCACTATACACGCAATGCCTCCAGTAATCGGTCGAGAGTAGGTGACAGAAAACCCTTAGGTTCTCAGGTTCCCTCTGCCTACCTTGATATGTGGGATACAGTTTGAAGCTAACAAAAACAAAATCATGAAAGAAATAATTTATTAAAATGTTTTTTTATTTCAGACATTTAAAGGCATCACGGCTGCGCGTTGCCTTCAAACGCGAGGAAGCGTTGAAGCGCGCTATGAGAAAAGCACCTACTGTAATGGACTTATGATTTTTCCCTTAAATTGGACATTCTAGCTGAATTTAGTAATGGCAGATCTCTTAAAAATTAAATAACAAGATATTTTTGATTTAAATATACTTTTGCAAACATATTACTTTGAATTGTAAAAATAATATAAATATATAATAATAATTATCGTTTACTTACAAAATTAAATTTGCAACTTATTTAAATATAATATTAAGATTTAAAGCAAATCTAATGAGAGTAATCTGTCAGTTATAATATACTAAATAAAAATTCAGTATGATATCCACCATTTCATAAAAGTTTAAAGAAAAATGGTGAAATATAGCAGTTAAAATTTATGAAATTATATTCTTTCATCCGTTACTGCTAATGTGTGTCCAATTTAAGTAATTAGTGTTAATGTTAGTGTTTTAGAAGGTATAATAAAATTTAACGATGTCTTTTTTGTTTTATTCTTTTTATTACTATTTAGACTTAGCTTATTATTATTAGGTATGTGTAATTGTAACCTACAAAATATGTAACTATTAATTATTCTTATATATGTATTTCCGCCGAATTCTGGAGGTACTGCGTATTAAGTGGTGGAATTCAACGCCGCAATTGTCCTCGACATCAAAACGAATATATAACAGTATAAATTTAAATAAATATTTCATCTCCTCGAGAGGGGATCAAACCCACAACAAGTCACCTTTACAGTCACATTTTGTCCCTCTGACCTCTATTACTATTAATGTATTAATATTAGATTTATTTATGTCAGCTTGTAATTTTTCGTCGTACCTGTTGATTATAATAATAAGTAGACATTAATTTTATATACTAACAAAGTAACAGTATATGGATGTTAATCTGAAATAAATTATTTTTATTTTATTTATTTATTAATTGAAATATGGTATACCTACAGTAATAGGCTTTAGAAATAGTATATAGATTATGCATTTAAAATAAAGATAATATAAAGTAATTAACGATATATTTTTATAGCTTTGTAACATTTTAGTTACCATAGCAACGAACTGTAAACAAAGTGTTTAGTGAATATTTTCTAAGTTCTCTGTGTTGAAGATAAATTTGTTACAATGTCCTATAGAGATTTGAGAAGTAAGTTACCTTATACCTATAATTTTAATTGCTACACATATATGTACTCAACATGCAATGCCTCCAGTAAAATAAACAAATTTGTTTCATAGATTTCAGTGAGGCCATGCGTGCCCTTGGATTCCCTCATCAGATATCGCTAGAAAGTTTTCGCAACCCCAATTGGGACTTAGTAGATGAATGTCTTAGGTGGATGGCGTCGAGAATCGAACCTGATGCAACGTTGGCCGGCGGTAAAGAATCGGTGGAGCAACGGGTCGCTATGGTCACACATGCAATTGAATTATTTGTGAGTATACGTAGAGTTGAACACTAAGTCGGAAATACAGTGCATTGCATTGACACATGATTTAGTATAGTCTGCTGTGCGAAAAAGTTATGAAGCTGTTTTTCATACTTATCATATATTTATCCTATCAAACTTAGAAATGTAAGCAGTGTAAAATGGGCGTATCTATAAATATTTAGTAGGCGGGCGTGAATTTTAGGTTTGAACAAACGTGTTTGTGTAAAGTTCTTTGAGATGGGCACGAGACTATTCTGGGATGGGCACAGCCCACCAGGCAGGAAAGTAAGCTTTAGAATAGTAGAAATAAGAATTCTTGCATTGCTTAGAAATGTTTTGCATGCATGTTTTTTCATAGTCTATATTTTGTCATAGTCTGTATTCCCGCTTAATCACGATTCATACAGAGCGCGGTGTTGAATTCTGGACTAAGCACGCATCTATCAAATATTGAGAACTAATACTGAGTTCCCTTAACCTAATAGGTGAAACTGCCTTTTTAAACTAACTAGATATTTCAGCATTCAAGAGCTAACATCAAGTTGAACGGTAAGAAACTCTACGGCGCTGATGGGTGGGCAGTTAAAGAGTTACTCAAAGTGGCCAATTTATTGAGATCAGCGTTGGAGACACCTAGCAATGATGATGCAGCCGCGGATTCAAACCCGTTGGTCTACGATGTTAGCAATCGGGTAAATTCACAGTAGTTTTTTTATATACTTTGCTTCTGTAACACGCAAAGTTGAGTGAATTTTATAGTATTCAAACTGACGTATGATGGCGATGACGATTGGGCCGAGAACCTACGGTTTAGTTGGACAGAGTGCTGGGGTGGATTCCAAGAGGCGCAGGTTCAAATACGTTAAAATTTTATCTACTTAAAAAGTACTAATTCCTAATCAATTCAAATTATTAATTATTATATTACGATTTTTTTCATCAATAATAAATAATAGCATATTGTAGATCAATGAAATAAAGCAGGCGAGAAGCTTGGCAACTGACATCACGGCGCAAGGGGCGTTCCTGTACGACTTGCTAGCTAGAGAGCCGGAGAATAAGGTCAAATTTATAAGATGCCTAAATTAAAATTAATATTACACACAATTTACGTATTATTTTTTAAATTACCTTAGTTTTCATTTAAACTATTGAGATTTTGATATTGGGGCTATTTTTATAGAGAGTAAATGGCCGTTTAAAAAAAAATTAATAACTTGTAACAGTTGAAATGTACACACACTAGATAGGTGCTAACTTGATGATATTATGTATATAGATTCATTAAAGTTAAAATATTTTTTTTCTTATTGATTAATTTCCTTAGTAACTTGACTCTTCATGTCTTAGTCTCCTTGTACTTAATGTGTTTTTATATAAACAGGAACACCGCGACAGAGCACTATCCCGTCAGCTAGACATGTCCTCCTTAGAGACATCACTTTCTCACGCAGTAGACTCAGTAGCGGGGAGAGTGGCGTCGATGAGAGAGCAGATAGAGAATGTGGCCTCCAGCGAGGCGGCGTTGGACGCCAAGTTGGAGCGGCGCCGTGCGGAGTTGCAGAGAGCTGAGAAGCGATTGCATACAGTGCAAAAGATTAAGTGATTATTTATTTTTTTACGAGCACTTAGTCACTAAGTCTTAGTGTAAAGACACTCTGTTCCCCACTTTTTATATTGTGGCCAATTTATGTAGTCTAGTTACGTTAGGTTAGGTTAGGTTACTAGTTATGAGTTTACGTGTGTGGATGTGAGATTACACATGTGGATGTAAGATCACATGTATTATATATCTCCCAGTTAGATTACATGTCTGGGTGTCAACTTTTTAATTTTTTTTTATAATTAATTTCAGGCCAGCGTACCAAACCGAATTAACGGCGCTAGAAAGTGAAATCGAAGAGCTATGGGACCAGTACGTATTGAGGTACCGCTGTGTAGAGGCGCTTAAGCATCAGCTCAGTTTACTGGAGACTGCTCAAGCTGAAGTAGGATTTATATAAAAATAATATTATTTTTAGTTCCATACTTGATTTTATATTAAGTGCATTACCACATAAGTGTCTCGAGGGTCATAGCTCAAATTCTATTATAGTAAATTATATAAATTTGTTGAGGTCAATCGTAGGACAAAACCACAAGCGTGTGACCTTAATCGCGACAGGTTGTGGGTTTGATTTCCACTTGAGCAAATGAAATAATATATATTTTTATTTTCCGAGCTGGTGTCGAGATAAAGCGTGGCTCAACGCCACTCAACACGCACTCAACACGCAATGCCTAACCTGTGTTAACACTAGGCTCCCTCTGCAGGCACTACTACATGGAGGATATAGCGTGAAGCTGAAAAAAAACTAATCTATATATAATTGCCACGTTTGATGATGACAACAATTACAAGTATGTGTAATTCAGATTCTTAGATTATATAACAGCTGGACCTAATTAAAACGTGTTAATAATTTGAAATATTAGTTATTAAGTGAAATATCAACTAGTATTAGTGAGAAATTATAATTTTTATACGTTGACAGGCAGCTGAAGAGCAACAAGCGGCCATCATGCAACTCATACACAAATATGAAACGGAGGATGTATTGGGAAAACTTAGTGAAAGTGGTATACTTTCATTTATTTTGTAATAGATTCACGCTGTATCCTGCACATGGCCGGGCGGCAGGGAGGACATAGATTCTTCGCTCTTCATTTCCACTTTAACTCTACACCTCTTTTCGTTTTGGAGGAGATTTAAAGATTTGTTCCTCCAAATTAAGGTCGAACGTTCAACCTCATCTTTTACACTAGATACCATGGATTATTATATTTGATAAAAGTTAACAAATATATTTATAATCTGTATTCTTTTTATTTTAATTTTATTATTTATATTTTATTTTACTATTTTTATCATTTAGACGAAACGGGATCAAGCGACGAGGGTAAGGAGTCAGCGAAGGAGCCCCGACCCGCCACCAGGCCTAAGACCAGACTACGTATAAAAACTGCGGGTAAATTGAAATTTAATTATATTTTAAGGTAAAAACAACAAGAAAATCTTCATCATCAAGATTTTTGTTTTTATAAAAATATTAATAAACAGACTGTAAAAAAATGCTAAAATCAAATCTGGAAAACCTTTTACAGCTAACTTTCGGACGGCCACTGTACTGCGATTTTTGTGATATGTTCAAATTATTTTTCATATAAAACATCGACAAATGATATTCTGCGCTTTTCGCTAATAAAATATGTAGCTTCACGCTATATATACTTCGTATTAGGCAGGGAACCGAAATTATTTCATCATATTTATAATCAGGAACTGAAATCAATCTGTTAAACGACTTGGCAAGTATGTTATATTTTAATTATTTGGTAAAAATATACAAATGTGAAGCTAATTAAAAAGAAAACAAAAATGTTGTCGTAAGCGGTGGGTTTTTACGTTAGGTGTCCTCACCCAGCTATAATGGGGATACAGGGTTAATCTAAAAAAAGCTAATCATTGTTTTCAGGAGTGGGACCTGACGCGCGCACTGCATTTGGCAGTATGCAAGCGAGGGAGTCCTTGGAGGAACTTGACCCTTCCAGTTCTGATACGGATATGTCTGAAACTCAGTTGTATGGTGAGATGTCTAGAAATTTATAAAACTGAACATAGATTGTGTGCTGTAAGGGTGTTTGTAGTCAGATCGATTCCAATAATATATAGGTAATGGGGAACGGATACGAGGGTTCCTTCGCCCGCTTGAAGTTATTATAATAACCAATTATACAAAATCTTTAATTGTAGTGTTATTTTGATGTCGACATGCTGTAAAGTTAATTCCTCGCTCTGGAATAATAAATCGCGACGTTGAGTTGCGCTAGTCAAAGCGCAATGTCAGCGATGTAAAATGAAATTCGGCGCGCGTGAGGAACGTGTTTAAATATTACCGCGTAAACCTGCACTTACACCTGTATAACTGCAGTAAATATCTATTCAATCTATCTAATATTGCCAATGTAGGTAAAACATGACTCTTATATGTTATAGTAATGTAATAAATGTTTTAATATTTGTTTCTGTGTGTCGACACTCGCCAGGCGATGGCGGGCGCTGGTCGCGGCCGCGCCCTGCCACGCGCACGCTGGCGGCCGCGGACCACTATGCTGATCTTGTGCATGGTGGGTGAACATACTAAGCTAGCTACTCTAAATTACTAGATTCTTTATATATTTTTCATGAAAATATTTATCTTGGAGAACGCCTTGACGGTTTCTCAAAGGCGCGGGTTCGAAACTCGTCATTCAAATTATTGTACATTTTCTAATTATTTTTCATTAAGTTAAATTTTCCTTCTAAATTCTAGGTAGGCAGAAGGAATCTTAGTGTAAAGACACTACATTTCCTACTTTCTGCCGAATTCCCGAGGCTTTGTTTTGAGTAGCCGAATCTAACGGTGAGCTTCACCTTGTTACCAGAACGAGAAAAATGGTTTTGTAAATATTTGTAGGTGCGGAGGGTTCTAACACTGAAGGTTCTCTGGGCAGTTCGTCGGAGAGTGAGTTGAGATTGACGAGCGCTCATCCAGGAAGAACGTCTGTGCTTAGTGATAATGAATTTTAATTTACTTTTTAAAAAAAAATAATTGTTGTTGTTATTTTGTGAAGATTTCGTCTTTTTTAATTTATTTTTCTTAGAGTGTTTATTTTGTCATCGGGGTCGCGCAAGGGAACCACCTTTTTCACTGTAAACTTTGCGACAATAATTCTTTAAAAAAGGAACTAGTTTGTATTGTTTTATAGAAGCTATTTTATCATTTAAAAAATAATTAGATCAGCTTCACGCTGCATCGCACACACTGGCAGAGGGAACATAGTGTTAAGACACTCCATTCCTCACTTTCCACCGAAATCTTTAGTATTGCTCCATTATATAGAAAAGTACTTTAAGTACTTTATCCATTTTTACGTAAAATATTTTTTTTATTTTTAAATAATTTCTTTAATTAAATTATATAATGCTTAATTATTAATACTTCAATAGTTTGGACGTAGGATTTTTGTAGGATGTTACAAAATATCTTTAGTTTTAATTGTATTGGGCTCTTAAAAAGTGGTTAAAAGTGTAGTTAAAAATTTATTATTAAAAATATTTATACTTCAAATAAAAATGCTGTCTTTCATTTAAAATTGTATTTATTTTCTCAAGCAGTTTATACATTAAATAATCGCGTTTCTATATACAAATATTTGATTGATATCTATGTTATAATTGTAAAAAAGTAAAAAAAAATACATTCTAGATAAATCCAAATTTTTAACATGCCGATATTTAAATTTTTAACATTATTTTAGTTAAAAAATATATATATATTAATAACCTTAGTAAATATTTTAAAAAAATCAATTGCATATTAAAAAATTGTATTCATCTTGCTTAATATGAAACAATTTCTTAACTTTAATCTTATATACATATTATAGCTAATTAATCTCAATAAGACTGGTTTCAAAAAATAATAAAAAACATCTTAAAGTATAGATGGTAGGTACTTTTTTAAAGTGCAACATACATTATATATCTGTCTATGGTTCAAGTGTATAAGAAATGAAAAAAAAAACACTTAAACACGAAAATTATACGTCGCCTATGATTGTTAGAAATATGAATTGTTAAAAACATAAACATAACTCGTGGTAACAAGAAATAAAGCTAGAAAAAGACTCATTTAAATAAACGTTATTAAATAAGTTGAATTAGATGGCGTTTTTAATCTGTGGCTATATTTCAAACTGTCGCCAAAACTCAAAATGGCGGTCGATTATGTTTTATAAAAGTATCGTTGTATTTATATTGTTATTGTACTAAAGGTAAGGTAGGTTTGACTTTGCCACTATTTATAGTAAAATAAAAACTGCCACCTTTTTTCAAGATATTTTCTTATATTTTTAACTTAAAATATAAAAAATTGAGCAAATTTTGATGCGTTATATACATACCAATGGTGTCGTTGAGACGATTTGGCACCGGTTAGGTACATCGGACTTGAGTTCAAATTTACAAGTTAAAAATAACTAAATAATTATAATAAGAATAACTAAAATAAGATTCAATAAATGTTTTTCAGATGTACAATTTTTCTTAATAATTAATGGATAATATTTCAGTATCTTCAGC
Organism: Heliconius aoede; assembly: GCA_037355905.1. Classification (NCBI taxonomy): domain Eukaryota; kingdom Metazoa; phylum Arthropoda; class Insecta; order Lepidoptera; family Nymphalidae; genus Heliconius; species Heliconius aoede. The sequence continues at coordinate 265,656 of JBAIZZ010000248.1, read as the reverse complement.
TGTTTAATTTGATATATATTTTTATCTTTGTCTATTAATTCGGTAATTAAAAATTGCTTCGTTCTTACCTATAGTTGTATATCCTATTTAAGGAATACGCCCAATTAGTATATAGGTGCCTAGAGGTAAGACATATATTTGAAATCAGTTTAATTTTTAATAAAATAACTTTTCTTTTATATTGTACATTTCTTGAAGATAGAGTTTTCGTGCATACAAGTTTTACATCTACAAAATATTAAAGCTAGATAAATAGATCTTAGACATATTGTGTATGTATAGTTAATATAACACAGATATTTGACGATAAAGATAAAATGTACACGTGGCCGTAATTTAAGAACTGGACTGTAAAAAAAGTTGGAAAATTACTGTATTTTTTTTAACTAGATATGTTTGAATTATATACGTTTTCTTTTTGTTTTACTTATAATTTACATTAAGAAAAAAGATTTGTAACTTCTTCCATACACAGGGTTTAATGTAAGACCCGTCCGTGGTCTTAAATTACGACACTTTCAGTTAGTAAGTGAGTGTTAGTACTTTAGATTTGATGGAATACACGAGTTAGTCGCTGGATGGTGATATTAGTCCATAACTTATGAATTACGATAATGATGATAAAGATGTAAGATTTTACAAAATTAAGGGGTTATTAATATACTTTTTTTAGAAAATGTGTAAAAATTGAACGTAGCAGGATCCTGCGGCTCCTATATATGGTTGATGGATGTTTTCTAAAAAATACAGCCTTAAATTCACTATGTTCAAAATTTTTCTAATTTTTAAAAAAAAAAGTATTATCTTTTGAGTTGAGTTCCGCCGCTCAAAACACAATGACTCGAGAATTCGTCGGAAAGTGGGGAACGGAAGTGTCGTTATGTGAACGGAGTGTCTTGATACCAGATTCCCATATTTTCTCTGTCTACCCTGTTAAAGAAAAAGCTTATTTAAAGTAAAAATATTATAAAATAAATATGTTTTCAAAGCGAATTTTATATAATTAATGTATATATATTAATATTTCTATAATAGTCTTTGAGCTTATTTATTATAGCTTACGATCTAATAATGTACATTTTACGATACGATACATAATATGATAAAGCTCTTACTTTTCATAAAAATACTAGCGGTGAACTACAAAAAAAAGCTAGTTTTATTATAATAATAAAAGGATAAAGGTGCTCTGAAATAATAAAAACAGAATGGAGAACCTGGTCACAATTTCTTCCGACGAAAATAATAACAATTATACACTATGATGTTTCATTTTAGCTTATCCATCTTACTATTATTGTCGATTTTTAAATATTAACAATAAAAGCTACAATGATTTTAACCTTCGACGCAAACAGATGGGTGTTACAAAATATGTTCTGCTGCTTCTCTCCTCGGTCTTTTCCTGATGTTCTAATTCTATTCGAAGATTATCAGCTCTAGTTGAATAAGGGATCTTAACAACCACTGATCAATTTCATTCGTATTATTCGTTTTATTGGGATTGATTAGATTGCGAGGACTCGGTGCCGGAGCTGGCGAGCGAGTCGTGGTGCTCCGCCGCGTGCCTGGTCTCGTCGCAAACGGCTATGAACTGTTCTGCGTATGCCCTGAAATTATTTTCCACGAATTTAGTTTTTAGTATTTACAACACAACCTATCACGTTTACTGATGCATGAAAATAATAAAAAAAATTGGTCGTTATCTTATAACTGATAGACTAGACATCTATCAAATTGTATAAACTAACTAGAACGAATTGAAATCTCTTATTAATAAAATATTAATGTTGAAATGTACAATTTATAAATTGAAAATATTCTGGATAACATTGTTTCAATATTTATTTCTACGAATTTAAATGAATTTGTAATTTTGCACAACTGTTATTGTTTCTTAATCGCGACGAATCGGTTGTTGCAATTGTACGGAAGTTAAAAATGATTATTATAAAGCAGCTCCGCGCTCTGCCCCCCCCCCCCCCCCCCACTTAGCTGGGTTGGGTTCCGTTATTCAACTCATATGTTTCGAAGTTTGGACAGTGCATGGAGAATGGAGTACTCAACACTAGGTTCCCTCTGAGTACCCGTTTACGAGCAGGATACAGAGCTAAAACACTTCAAAAATGAAAAACTATCATTTTACGTTACCACTTCCAATTCATTTTTACGTTTTATAAAATATTATTCTATCTTAAGTGTTCTTTAGACTTTAACAAGATTGATCTTACCTATCCAACCCAGTGTAGGTCCTTTTCAATTCGTCCAGTGAGGGATAGTCTTTGTCAGTGCGTTTGCGATGTATGCGCTCTAGGGACCTCGTCAGCTGAGCCTCCTGACGGCGACGAGCTCGACGCTCTGACCTGGCTCGGGGGGAGCGACGGCGACGGCGCTGAAGAAAAAGTTTAGAATTCTGTTAGCTTCACGCTGTTCCCGCATATTGCGGCGATTCTCTGGGGAATCAGCCCTATTTTTGAGACATTGCTGGTTGAGTGGCAGCCTTGTTTGAGCCCACCCTTGAATCCACAAATATCGCGCTTTAGGGTTGTATCACTGCGCTGTCGTGGCATAAGCCTCCTTTTGTAAAAATATTCAAATAGGTGGGAAATAAAATAACTTTTTTTTCTTTTTAGCAGGATAGCCAGAGAGAACATGCCTAGTGTTAAGTGTCTCCTTTCTCATAAGATATCTGGCCCCTACTTTCTACCTATTTCTCGAGACATTGCGCGTTGAGTGGCGGAACTTATCGCCGCTGACTGACTTATTATTTGAATCTTTCAGTTACTTATAATTTTTTTCATTGTACATAATTAGAATCAAAATAACTTATTTATTACTAAGCCCTGCAAATCACAAAAAATAATATTTCACAAACATGCTCTTTACGATTAACAAGAATAAGATTTATGTAATAAAAAAATTACGTACAAATATTTAGTTTATTCAAATGTTAATAATATATTAACATACACAGGAGATAAAATACTTTCGAAATCACAAATTACATATTATAACTTTTAATTAAGTATTATTAAGACGTAATATTTTTGTTTAATTTTTACGAATACATCTAGAATGAAGAAAGAGAACATTAACGAACATTTATATACAGACTTTGTGAGTTTGTATTTAATATACTTTTTTTAATTTCACATATTATTCCACATATAGCGACTCAGCTAACGGAACCTAGTCATGTGGGGACATGTCGCAGATTTTAGATGCATTGCGTTTTGAGTGGAGAACGACGCGCTTCATCTCGTACTTTTGACTATTTGCTTCATTGAAAAACGATGCGCAACAGTACAGAAAAAAATATTTCAGGGCGACCACGACCCGTCGACCGTTGAAGAAAAAAGAATTATTCATATTCCCGAATGAGGATCGAACCCACAACTCCCGCGTTTATAGATAAGATCTATTTATAAACGATATTGTTTACAAAGAAATATTAACTTACATCCGGCACTGGGTAATATATGGGAGCGCCGTACGGAGCTGGTGGCAGCGGCAGCGTGGCGTACCGCGGTGGCACCACCATGCTCATTGGTACTCTTCCCAACTGAAAAAAAAAAGATATTTTTATATAAAAATATGAGATTACTACATTTAAGTTTATTAATTTATAAAAAAGAGTTTAAATGAAGAGTGTGGGATACAGCGTGAAGCTGTTAAAATTAAAGTTAATATTAATAAGTGTTTATAAGCAGCGTGGGCGAGTCAGTCACGATCGGCATTAGCTAGCTACGAGTAGGACAATGGAATGTCAGGTTTTAGACTTCCTGACCGAGCCTTGTTCGTCCTACCGCATACTTTAAGTCATCGCAAAAAATATGTTACCTTTAATGGTCATTTGCAGTGTGATACAAGAAATAAGTAGAATAATATAATTACGTATTTTTATTTTTTCTATTTTGTTTTCTTTTCATCTGTGCGTGCATACAGACAGTATTTAGTATGGTAGGCTAAAACGTGGTAGTTGTAGGATACTCCGTTGTTCTTCTTCTTGACCTCTTTCAAAATATTACGAGGTGAGTGACGGAAGCAAGGCCGGGCTTGTTCGCACCAATGTGGGTAAGTAAACATTTTTTGCTTCACTCTTTATTTCGCTCATAGATGGGTAGGTATTAGGAAACTTGGCAATTTAGTGTTAAGACACTCCATTCCCATTACGACACTTCCGATCCACACTTTTTCCTGATTTCTGAAAGTGTTGCGTGTTGAGTGGCAAAAAAGCGAAACAATATAATTTTATTTATTTTCTTTGAGTGACGGAATCTGTGGGATGAAAGTGTCTTAACGCTAGATTCCCAGGCTCCCTCTTCCTATCCTGGTGTGTGCGGGTGCGGGTGCGGGTGCGGGTGCGGGTGCGGGTATAATTAACCGATTAATGTTATAAGTTATAAAAATAATGTATGTTTGCAAACTAACGAAATGCTAATGTAATTTCTGCAGTAATATCGTAAAGATTATCAGTCTTATTCCCAATTTCAACAAGAATATATATTTGCCTCATCTCAACTAAAAACTGTTATTTTTTTCTTCAGTCCTTATTCTTACATTATACAATGCCAACATATTTAAATTAATTATATTCAAATATTAAATTGAAAGTCATTATGGCGTCGGTCAACGATTTTATCTTTTTGCAAATTTTATTGAGCAATTACTGTGTTTACTTTCTAATGGAAATGTTGACGATTTCTTGAAATAGTAAGAATTACCAGTTCACTCTGTATTTGTTTGTTGAAGTAAACGATTCCTTTCACGCATAGTGAGGTAGATCGAGGGAACCTAGAGTTATGACGCTCCATTATCCAATTCATGCCCAGCTTCTAAAATATGTCCACATGTGTAGGTGCTGTCCAGCAAGTGAGGGAAATGAGAGTAATCAAATACTCCTCCCGAGAGGGACTCGAGCCTCCAACTATCACATTAACAGACATAACAACTAATAAGTGACAATAGTATATAAAAATAAAATAATCTGAATATACGAAGAACAATTATATTTTACAGATAATTCAAGATGTTGAACAACATGATATAATCGTTTACATCGGCCGGAATGCGGCTCACCTCTCGCTTTAGCTATTCTGTTTGACTGAATGGCATAAATAAATACTCAATTTACTAATATTATTCGCTAATAATTTATGGATATTCTAATACGGTTATAGTATATTATATCTATTAAATGAGGAGTTTTTTTCAGTGAGACCATTCGTGGCGCAGGGGCACAAGCGTGTATTAGAAAAATGGCAGAGAATATAAAGATAAATGACTAAAATAATGGACTGAATGAGTAATAAGTAGTCATATAGAACAGACATCAGAAGTGAATGTTACTTATAAGTAATGCTATCTTACCCTTTTAGATGACCTACTTTTTCGTTTTTGAGATTTTTTTAAAACTGTATATATATATATATATATATAAAATATATTTTTTGTATTTTGAAATAGATATATTTCTTATCAAACAGAGGAAAATTAATATAAATATTGAATGTTCAACATAACACGTACCTACATGTCATTCGATACCTCACATAGAGTGTTGCAGAGACACGACCGACCCACCTTGATACAAATACTAGCGATGTTAGAGACCTTCTCTAAATGCTTGTACCAAATGCTAGCCAAAGCTGGCGATTTTGTCTATTTTGTCAATAAAAATTTACAACAAAAATATGAATTGTTTTGTTAAATTCACGCTGTATCCCGCACATAGCAGGATGCAGAGAGAGAGTTAAGGCACTCTGTCCCAAAAGCCAAGCACCGCCTAGTTCTCGACATATTGCTTGTTGAGTGGTGGAACTCAACTTTGCACTTTGGTCACTAGAGCGAAGAAAGCGTAATAATTCACCCCGCTGAGGGAATCGAACCCACAACAGTCGCGTCAACAGCCAGACGACAGCTTCACTGTTCGTGATTATTTATTCAATTTAGTAATTATAAAATTATGGAGATAAGAGACCAAGACCTGCATAATTTCCATTTTAATTGCTGGCGTTCACTTTCTAGTCGATCTTCGTGTAAGTATAATATTTAAATTAAAATCTAAAAGGAATTTTTACTTATGTTTATAGCCGACTTCAAAATGGAAGAAATTCAATGAAAAGTAATAAAATTTCATAAATTTAATTATTATACCTATAGCTTAAAAAAAACGCGCTTTCTTGAATGCTTGAAATGTGCTCAGAGCTTGATATCGAGTGCTAAAGATAAGATTTAGCCTCTAAAAAATAAGCTATTCCATCACTAAGCCAGCTCAATTATACCATATTATTGTGACAACCTTAGCTGCATAGGTACAGCTGCCAAATAGAACAAATTAATGATGATACAGATCAGTTTAACACCGAATTGGCCACCACATTATATACCTAGGTAGTTACAAATCGATCTTAAAATATATATTAAAAGTCTACCCTTAATGCAACCGCCACCATCTCCAACGTCTGCGGTAAACGCAACGAATATAACCTCAAAGAATATAAACTTAAATATAAAGATAAATAAATAAATCAGCTTCACGCTGTTCCCGCACACTATAGGTTAGGCATAGGGAACCTAGTGTTATGACACTCTGTTCCCCACTTTCTGCCGAATTCTAGAAAAGTGAGTGCAATCTACTCAAGTATGCGGAACACATCTTGAGAATGTGAAATTTACAAGCGTTTCGCGATCAAATTGACAGACATGCCGGTTGTTGTTTTCGCAACATTTGTCATATGTTGCCCATGCTGACGATACTGAAAATATAAAGTTAAAGTGACCAGTCGTGGTACAGGAGCACAAGCGTGCCACTGTAAGCGCGACAGGTTGCGAGTTCAATTCCCACTCGAGGAATTGTAACATTTAAAACTTTAATTTTTCGATCTGGTAACGAGGCAAAGCTAGGCGTTGGGTTCCGGCACTCAGCGCGCAATGCTTCCAGAATTCGGCGGAAAGTGGAGAACGTGGAGAAGTCTTAATGAGGTCGGACTCTTTAAACACTAAGTAGCAGGTTCACGTCGTCGTCGGAAAACAATTCTCTTAACATTGACTAACAGCTTATATTATTTATGTTTTATTCATGAAGGTCAGACATTTATAAAGTAAATACCTAATTTTGTTCTTAATAACATAACAAGTATGTGATTAAAAGATACAAAAGTTCAGAGAATCTAAGAGAATAATGACGCGTTAGAGTAATACACAACCAGTGCAGGAGCTGAAAGACATTTGAATTAAATAATATTTTAAATATTATGATTGTTTATAAAAGTAAATTTACGATATCATTTAAAATGATCTCTGTTCAGGTAATAGCTAAAAGCTAAACAATCTATAATTGGGTTCATTCAACTTTTATAAAGCTAAAGGCCATAAAATGTCATAATAATAAAAGCCTCAGTGTGTCTTATACAATACAAATTCTGTGAATAAAATATAAATCGAACTCATATTTTTTTCGGCATAGTCACCAACCATCCCTAGTATGATATCATCAGTTATAAGTTGGTACGTGAGTGATGGGTCAGCTCTAAGCTCAGTGGCAGTGAGGCAGTAATGTCTTTGAGAACGACATATTGCATTCTGGGCTTTCCAAAGCAAGTGAGGAGACAAATTGTACTTACGTTTACTGAATATAGATTGCAATATTACATTATTGAATATTTCTTAGAGATGTTTTAGGTACTTTTTACTTTCACGCTGTATCCCGCATATAGCACGGCGGGCTGAGCACCGTCGAATGGTGAAGCCCAACAAGCGCTTTATCTAGAGCGAGTGGAAACCGAAGTGACACCCATCGCGGTGTGACCGTCATCGCGTCGACAGCCTCGGAACATACCATTTCATAAATCATAGATTTCATTAAAGAACTAACAAGTGTTTTGAAATTATACGAAACCCATAACGAACATTTAAATTCCAAATGATTCAAGAATATTTACTATTCAAGAATTGAGCGCACACGCCGCTGCGAATGGTGAAATTTACAAACAAAACAATTAAAGTAACGGTAGTCCCATCACGGATGAACCCGTAACCTCTTGGCAGACGATACTTCACACGGTGCCAAGTGGGTCAAGTGTCGTCTTCACGCTGCATCCCGCATATAGCGGGGTAGGCAGAGTGAACCTAGTGTTGAGATACTCCGTTCTCCATGTACTGTTAATTTCAAAGTCTGCATCTGACTACTAACGAAATGGTTGTGGGTTTGATTTCCTCTCGGCGAAACTCTTCTTTGTTTCCCCAATAAGTAAATGTAAAGTGTGACGTTGAGTTCCGGTACTTACAACGCTTAATTTATTTTTCGCATCGGTCTTGTACAAACTTATCCCTGAGTTTAAATCGAACTTACAATCAATACATACATTTTATTTCGAAACTGTGGTTTTAGTTAATATTTAGATATTATTATATCCGTCGGCCGTCGTGGCGCAGGGGCACACGGATGTGACTGTATCACGTCGGTTGTGGGTTCCATCTCCTTTCGAGGGAGTGAAATATTTATTTACGTTTATATTTCCATTTCTTCGGTCTGGTGTCGAAGCAAAGCGCGGCGTTGAGTTCTTCTACTCGACACAAAATCCCTCCAAAAATCAGCAGGAAGTGGGGAACGGAGTGTCTTAACACACTGCCCTCTGCCTACACTGCTGTGTGATGGTATTTATTTTCTTCATTTTCTGCACATATACAGATATTTCAAAGCTATGTCTACGAGGACTAAAAAAGCAGTATAGGCGAATGTAAATGAACCTGTGACCTCTTTGCAACAACATATCGCCCAGTGTGTCAAATATTTCCATACTGTATAAATAAAGTTAAAGAAAACTAGATCTTCACCACTTTCTTATTTCATTTTAAATAATTATGCGTGCTTTCGTTTTTTTAATATTAGCATAATAGTCGAAGAATGTGGGGGTTTGGGAATTTGTGATGCGTATTCTGTTCAGTTAAGAGTAGATCTTTGTTTTTTAGATACGTCCATTTACATTTGATTGTTAGAATAATGAACGCAAATAACGAACATAGCAAGGTAGATAGAGTAGTGTTAAAGTACCCAGTCCCCTATTTTTCGTGATATTCTGGAGGCATTGCGTGGTGAGTGGCGAAATTCGTCGCCGCACTTAGCTCGGTTACCTCGTTAAATATTTCATTTCCTCGAGTGGGAGTCAAACCCACAACCTGTGGGATTTACAATCACACGCTTATGCCCCTGCGCGACGACTGGCATCGAAACATAAAATGATTATAATGTATAAATATCTAATTTATATTATTTCTTGCACAGTAATGTCGCCAGGAACTATTATGCCACATGTCATCTGAGATGACATAGAATGTGTGACGTAACCGGAAGTAGCTTGCGCAAGTCATTAGAAGAACATCTGCTTTAAATGACAAAAAATATTCGATTATGTAATATGTCGTTGCATCATTCCTGATGGGGCGAAGACTTGATGAGAAGCATTGACGATGTTAGTTGTTTATTGGAAAACGGAACTTGAAGTCTAACCCACCGAGGGTTCCGGACGAAGACTGGTATCCTCTTGAACTAGCGGCTAATACCAAATTATGTCATTTTTGATAGTTATCTATGAAATAAAATATGTATGGAAAAAATATGTATGGATGAAAAAATTTAAATTTATAATTAACAAATATTTTAAACTGTAACATAACGTTATGTTATGCCAAAACAGACATTTACAACAACCGAGCACCGAAACTGCGACCACAAAATTTCTGCTAACAATTACTAGAAAAATTACATATAGTATGTAATATTAGTAACACTCAAATCTTGTAAAAGTATATAATTTTTCCAAGTCCATTGAAGCAAATAAAAAGTTAGCAACTCTTATTTGTCGGACACTGACGCGAAGTGACGACACTTTCTAACTTACTGATCCCATGTTAGTGTAATTTACAAGTTTTTATAGGTACATTTGGAAAATGTTGTATAATTTCTCTCGGAAAAATTTTATAAATTCATTTTTTTAGATCTGATTGAATTAGATCTAGCAGGACTCTGTGTACCTGGTGGGTTTGATGAACGTTTGGTTTGAGTATAGAGTTGCGGAATAGCATCGCATACCAAATTATTTCGTAACCAAAACCAAACACATACATACAATTATTAAAACTTCAGAAGTCATCGGCCGTGACATACCGGAAGTGCTTTCAGTGTGTCCCGCATGTAGCAGAATAGGTAGAAGAAACCTAGTGCTTAGACACTCGGCTCAACTTCCTGTTAGCTTCAGAAGGCATAACGAAGGCGTGTTGAGTAGCTGTACCCAACGTTGCGCTTTGCCTCGTTACCTGAGCGAGGAAATGAAAATATTTTATGTCTATGAACAGTCACACGTCACTGGCCTGTCGACTGAGGCCAGCTGGTACACTTTATATCACTGTCCAGTGACCAATCAGGTTTCCACATCACACATAATTTTCCATAATTCAGGTTAAATATGAGTAAAAGCCGTAAAAACAGGTCTATGTATCCACAATTACTCTTGGGACACTTTCGAAAGTTTGTTTCATTTTGACACATTACTATTTCCTATTTATTAGTTTCAGGCTGTAACCCACGAGTGGGCTGTGGCCTGTGGGCTGCGTGAAACTGATATAAAAATACTATTACTCCCCACTTTCTGTTCATATTTCAATAGATGGCGAGTAGCGTGGCGGATCTCAACGTCGACAGATAAGGCAAAGAAAACTTAGTGTTAAAAAATTCTGTTCCCGAAATTTCTTCCAAATCTTACATCTCCCTGTTCCCTGTGCCTATCCCGCTATATGCGGGATACAGCAGTAGATTTTGTTATTTATAGACAAAGCTATAAATATTTGTACAAATCTATTAGTGAAACCTTGATATTTTTAGTGGTTGCACAACCCAGCATGGGTGCCGGTGTTTTACGACCTGACATACAGGTGCGACGAATTGTCATATAAATAAAATGATTGCGCTACATCGACTCTTGCGCAAGAATTAGGTGTGAAACATGGAATATACATATTAGTATATTTTATAAATATTTGTTCACATAATGAAGTAATTTGAAATGAATATTATCTTAGCCTCGCCTACCAAGCCGGTGGTACCTTACTTGAGTAGCAAGGCAAGCAGAGAGATTCTGGTTACCTAGTGTTAAGATACTTGACGCGTTTCGCCTCGTTACCAGAGCGAGTACCTCGAGTGGGAATCGAATCCACAACCTGGTGCACACTTGTGGCCCTGCGCCGAGACTGGCCTCATGTTACTTAACATATTTATTACAAAACTCATTACATTGAAAGGCACGTATATATATTACTTTTATAACAATCATAATATAATTTGCACAGGAATTTCTCAGTTGAATTCCAATCGAGCCTTGCCTAATTTCGCAGAAGTAAATAATGCGTTTCGGTTGCCGTGGGAACCGAGAGCCGGTTGAGCAACAGCAGATGTTTGTTGTAGTACTATGATAAATGGCTAACTACATTGAATTTGGATTATGTTTTTAAGAATAATTTAGACGCGGTGGTAGCGGGTTTGAATTAATTTGAGTAGATTGCTGTTTTGAAAATAAAATGTACGTATGTGTTTTTTAAGATAAAAGGGATCTTTAGAGATGGACAGACATACGCATAATAAAGTTATTCTATGAGGAATAGTTTTATGATAGTTATATGATCAGAGTTTTAGTTGTCAGTTGTTACAAGTAGTTTCTTCTTGCATATTGTAGATTTTAAGATCTAGAAAATGGGGTGGTCATGTTCCAACTACAAAATCTCTGTACTAAATATTCTCATGCTGTATATATAGTACTTTAAAATAAGTAAAATACACATAACGAACGAACACATACCAAAATAGTTGAAAATGACAGGATATTTGGCAAGTGCAGCCGTCGTTGGCGCGGTGCTCTAGAATGTAGGGCGCGAGCAGGTGAAAGGGACGGCCCTACGCTGTAGATCGGTTTACGTGCGATATAGCGTGCACTTTGATATACTCTATATACCTTCAATGTTACGCCGCTTGACTCAATGTCATCATTTATACTATTACATATGAATTATTAGAAGACAATGCCAGTTAAGTCCGTGGACTCAACACGCAATAGGTTGTTAATCGGGCGGCCCGTGGGAGACGGCGTGTCTTAACACCAGCTTCCCTCTGGCTATCCCGGTGTACGTGCAATACAGCGTCAAACTAATAAGGCATATAATATACAGCTGTAACTTAACATGTAAAATAACAAAATGCTGTTCATACATTGATGACCATTTAATGTGTATTTTAAGGTGTGAACGGAGTTGCAACACCATACGTCGATCAAGATTAAAGGTCATTTGAAATCGCAGTATTAGAGACGAAGCAAACCGCCTCACGTTGTTTACAATATTGGGCAATGTTTTGTTATTTTATAATATTTATGTGATTGTGGCACAATTGTAATTGCGCAGAAACACGATGTTTGTTGGGTGTGGGTTCGATTCCCACTCGACCGAATGATTATATTTAAATTTGTAGGCTTCTACAGATAAAGCGCGGCGTTGAGTTCCTCCACTTAGCGCGAAATGTCTCTAATGCTATGGATTCGATTTGTAGAACATTAGCGTATTCTTATTTTATAGGTATATTTAAAGGGTAATTAAGATCGGATTAAATAATAAAATTGTTATTTATATATATATTATCTCTTGAATTTGAAGATTATTCGGCAGAACTATCTTTCGAGCCGGTGGAAGCTTTATGTTCATTCGATTAAATTCGATATAACTGAATTTTTATTCGAAGATATTTAATTTTTATATTTCTATGGAATCCCCCAAATGGTATTAAACCCATTATATAACGTTTATTGATGTCGTCTCGATAGCGCTTACATTTTCAACTTATTTATCTTCCCAGGATCGTTTCTCACTGGTAGGCTTAGTTTTTGTGGCAAATGACACTGGGTACATCAATCATTATCTTCGTGAAATGATTTATGTAATGTCGTGTCTCCCATGGCATGGAACGGAAAAACTGTTGGACGAGGCCCTACTTCTATACTAATATTATAAAACTGCAGAGTGTGTTTGACGCTGTATACCGCAAATAGCAAAAAAAGCGGATATTACTGTTAAGACACTTTGTTTTCCACTAAAGTACTCTCTCCTCCTCTCTCCATTTTCCGGCGAATCCTTAAGGCATTGGGTGTAGAGTGGTGCATTTCAACGTCACGCTTTGTCTCATTACCAGACAATAATTTAACTATATTCTTTCTCCCAAGTGTAGAACCCACCACCGTTGCATGAACAGTCTCCACTGCGCCACGACGGCCTCGAGTACCTTCATAAATAATGATAACTCATCATTAGGATTTCGTAAAGTGTTCTGGCCGACAGCCGCCGGGGTCAACTACCGACACTCAGCTTTCGATACAAATACAAATTATGTTAAAATTATCATATTATACACTTAATATGTTCGGAATATTAAAATATATATTTATATTATATATATATATTTTGTGATTTTTTTTATATTTCTTAAAAATTCACCAAATTTTTGAGAAATTGCGTGCTGACGGGTTGAAATCAACGCCGCGCATATTAGCATGAACCTACAAACATTTTTTTTTTAAATTACCGTTGTATGTATTCCCCACATAGAAGGGTAGGCAGATGGAAACTGGGAACCTAGTGTATTAAGTTTCCCATTAAAATACTTCCATTTTCCACAGTCCGCGGAATGCTGAAGCCAATGTACGTTAGGTGACGGATCTTAAAATATTTAATATTTAAATTAACAGAGTGGGAAACGATCCCGCTACAACTTGCCTGACCGGCCTCAACTAGACCTCTATGACAATTGGTAGTACGACAGAGGGCGGGCTCGCACGCAATACGAGATTGCGTTACGTTCGTTATAGTTTGTAAGGAATGTGGTGAAATATGCTCTTGTAATACATATCTAACGTACCTATAGTGCAGCGGAACTTAGAATTTCTATTAAAAAGTAGCCGACTTCAAATACAAGAAAAACGGGGGAAAATTTAAACATTGTATTAAGTATTTGGGTATACGTTATTTAAAAAAATATAGATATTTATATATACATTAAGTATGAACATTTAATTGATTTGAATCTCAATACTACAAATACCATTTAAATATTTCTATATTATAATATTAAGAAAAAATAAATAAAGTATTTTTCGCTCGCTCTTGTAGATACGAAAAAATCATTTTAATTTTCTTTAAAATATAAGTCGTTGGTAAAATTTATGCATAACCGAATCGTCCACTCTCGCTGTAGAAACGGAAAGCGGGCTGACGGGTCACAGGTGCTTTAACCTGCTGTGTCATCACTCACGATGCTTTATATACGTTTGGCCATTTTTCCGATGTCGTAAACAAATCTAGAAAATTCTTATCCATTAGTGCTCTCAGCAATAGTAGACTCGTACATAATTAAATACTTATGTTTTCTTAGCTTCACGCTTTATCCCGCATATAACATGTCATCTAGAGAGAACCTAGGGCCCGAATTTGAAATATTATATATTGTCTTGCGGAACTCAACGACGCGTTTGGTTTACCCCAGCGGGGAAAATCTCATTCCCATGAATGTTATTTGAACTCACGACCATTGCTTACAGATGACAATACACATATGTACGTGAAGCCTTCGACCAGCGTTACCTCTAGACAAGTGTCAGTTTTTTCCCATTCCCCCCATTCCCCAGCCGCCGACATAACTAGTATAATTAATTATAAGTATTTTTTTTTATTTTTCGATTCACGGTGTAACACGCACATAACATGGCAGGAGAGGTAACCTAGAAAACTAACATTAAGATAATTCATTCCCCACTTTCCGCAGAATTTTGAAAACATTACATGTTGAATGGCGGGTCACTGTCGCGTTTTGCCTAGAGAGTGGAAATGAAAATATTACCTACGACCAGTCCTGAAACGATTGGCCTAAAATAAAAAAAAGGAAAAATTTCAACCAACTTTTGTAATTCAGTTTTTTTTTTTACTAATATATTAATAAAAGTTCAAGAAATAATAGTATTGATAATGAAGAAGGTAACGAGTACGTATACAATAGCAACAATAGACGTCTCAGCGGCAGATACATTGAATGGACTGCAAAAACTACCAAGTTATTCGAGTGGCCATGGCTTTGGATAATTGTCAAATAAATTATATAAAAAAAATTGTTATAGTTGAAAATTTTCTTTTTTTATGTTCTTTTAACGTAGGCATATTATTATATTAAATTGGACTGAATTCAAAAATTTAATTGATGGATTGATTTTGAATTTTAAAAATCTAGATAAAACTATCTGTACCTTTATTTTGTGAGGCCAGTGTGACGCAGGAGCACAAGCGTAACCATAACAAGTTGTCGATTCGATTCTCTTTCGAGGAAATGAAATATTTTCATTCGCTCTAGAAACGACATAAAGCGGGGCGTTAGTTTGGCCCTCAACACGCCATGCTTCCAGGAGAAGACCCAAAGTGGGAAACGGAGTTAACGTATTCATGGGATCAGAGTGTCTTAACACTAGTTTCCAGTTCCCAGGCCTCGTCAGTGTACTTAGCTATGTGCGAGATTCCGCTTGAAGCAAAAAAATTATAATTTTATAGTGTTTTTTAAAAACATTGCGATTACATTTGTTAAAGGACGGATACACATTAAACGAGTGACTAGATTGTTCGTAACAGATAATTATTTTGCGGTTTTAGATATTCTTTACATTTCCTAGGAAATACATGAACGAGGTAATTTTATATAATTCCTTTATAAAAGTAATGACTATGGAAAAAATCAAAAGGCATTCCTGGCGTTTAATTGAGATGGTCGTGGATACGATTCTCATTTGGGTGAACGTGAGTAATTATTTTCATTCCCTCGTTCTGATAACAAAACATGGCGTTAAGTGTATTTTCGCCACTCACCACCATCTCAAAAATTGTACGGCGCATCGGGAACGGAGTATTTTAACACAAGGTTCACCCCTCTTGTTTTTTTATAAGGGACGTCAAGCTATAATAAAGTAATTATATTTGTTTGCCTATACATTATAGTTTAAATTTTGATACCAAGTTACAAACGTTTAAATTTTAAATAATTTGTCATTGAAGTACTTTGATACAATAATGTATAATAAACTTACATTTACATATATCGTGCGAGCATTTATATGAGAGTGTTTTAACACTAGGCACACTGCATACCCAGTACCGAGTACAGTGTGATACAATGTGAAGCTCTATAAAAAGAAAAATAATAAATGTCCACAAATATCTGAAATGAATGTCACGTAAGAGCGCGACTCTCCCAGCCCGCGGCGGTCGACGAACCTCACCCCCCCCCCCCTCCCCCTATTGTTTATCTTTTTACAACAAATGATAGTTATCATTGCTACGAATACTTTACTTGATTACTCAACAAAGTTTTCTTTGGTCAGAAGAAGCCGGCAGGTTCAGTTTGCAGTATTTATTGTCATCTAACTGTTAACGTGTCGGTTGTGAATTCGATTTCCAATCGGCGGAATAAATTATTTTTAGTTTCATCAATGCGTGTTTTGGATTTCTATCAGTTTCATTTATCCCAAGGTCGAACGCAATCCTTGGTGGACGAGTCTGAGCGGCGTACTCCGCTTTGTTAGCGGGGTGAGGCAATAAGAAAATTCATTCCCCTTAGCTTAAATCGAATCAACAACTACCGCACTTACAGTCACATATTATAATTTTCCACACACACGACAAGTAATCACAGACTTCACATCACAGTAAATCACAGTAATCACAGACTTCACTTCATGAGCTTCATCTAGAAAGTTGTATTGGGAAAAGCTAAAATGGGAAATAAAAGGAATGTTGGGTCGATTTCTACGCCGGACGTCACCATAACCGCCGCGCCGCGCGTCCACTGACCACTCACTCGTCTCACGTCTTCATAGCGCTATAGAGTATCTCATAAGTAGTTTAATGGGTAACTTTCGTAAATTGTAAGAGTTAAAAAAGGAATTATGTCTCTGGGTAAGATTTGCCTAATTTATTAGCCTGTTTTATTTTTTAGTTTTACAATAGTTTTTTTTTGTTCAAATTGATTTAAATAAAATGTAAAAAACTGGCCGCTAGTCTAGACACAGCGCACATTTAAAGATAAAAAGTAATTTTTTTGATAAGTCATTATACTCGTACAACTGATGGGTTTGTTTGGTTAAATGAGATAATCTCTGGATCTCCTAGTGCGGGTTTACAAATTGAGCTCGACTACATTACGTCACCGTAGCGAGCTCTTAGCCCTAAATTTATAAATCTCTCTCTCTCTCTCTCTCTCTCTCTCAAATTTGATATCAATCATGAGAGTGGATTATAAATATGGACCTTAGAATGTGTTATATGTCATAGACAATATACATTTCTTAGTTATTTCTAAATGGCTGTCGTAAAAGCTAGTATCACAATACGAGATAAACAGTTACGAGGTGCGAGGTGTAAGGTATACTAATAGGAAAAAACTCTATCGCTATGCATTCAATGGCCAATAAGTTTAAGGGGAAAGTAGTGTAGAGGCTGTTCTCTTCTGCGAATACCACGAGACGGACAGGTTGTTACGTAACAGTTCAATGTTCGTATTTACTGTCGTGTCTTCGAAGTACCTAAATATCTATTTAGTTTTTGAAGATACTTTGTAAAAAAAATTTTTCCATTTTTTCTCCATTATCAGGGGTATCAGAGAAAACAACGTGGAATTCTATTCCAATTTCCAGGAACAATATTTTTTTAAATATTTATGTAGTCTTAATAAAAAATAAGACCAACTGTAAGGAATATGTTTATTTAAGAAATAGTTTATTTGGTAGCACGGTAGCATCCTCGGGAAAAAAATATTTTTTTGAATAATTTTAAAATTACAAAAAAATCTGCCAGAAACTTAAGATAGGAGGTGAATTTAAATCTTCGTAAAATTTTCCTTTGCCCTCTCCGCCATGTATCTACTTGAGATAAAGATAAAAGATAAAATACATAATTATGTAAAACTTACCGTTATTATGATGTTAATTGAATAGAGTACAATTATACAGCTAGCTATATAGAAAGTTGTTTTCACATCATAAATCAGAAATTACAATTTATAATATGCCCTTTTATGGTCTTCGTGACTTTACTCAAGTTCATGTTCTGTTTTGCACGCTCAATTTAAGTGTAATTTAATTAATTATCTCCATATGTATAACATAGGTATAACAAGCTATTATATTACTATGTCGCAGCACAGCGGCACAAACTCTGAGACGGTTGCGGGTTCAATATACATTGTCACGGTGTGTTAATGAGGCAAAACGCGGCAATGAGCGTGTCGTTCCATCATGCAACACACCATCATCACAAATGAATATTTTGTATTACATATACATATAAAGTAATAACGGTAATATTGCGCAAGTGAACGTACGGCTGGTGCAGCGCGAGCTTTTATGATGTTTCAGCACGAGAGCCAACGGTCGATTCCGTTGGGCCATTAAAGATATAAAGTAAAATACACAATGTGATTAAACTTCACGCTATATCCCGCACACTACAGGGTAGGCAGAGGGATCTTGAGAACCGAGTGTTAAGAGACTCCAGTCTGATGAAGACACTTCCGTAAGTACCCCAATTTCCGCCGAATTCTAGAGGCGTTGCAAGTTGAGTAGTGGAATTTAATCATTATGGTAATTAATTTTGTTAACGATGAAGCCAGTCGTGGCACAGGAGTTTGTAATTGGATTGTAAAACCGACTGGTTGTGGGTTCGATCCCCACTCGAGCAGATGAAACATTTGAGTTCTGCCACTCAACACGCAAAGCACCCAGAAATCGGCAGGAAGTGGGGAACGGAGTGTCTTAGCACTAGGTTCTCCCTGCCTACCCTGCTGTGTGCGGGATACATCGTGAAGCTGATTTTGATTTTTTTATTTATTTCATATAATTTCGCATTAAGATTCAATCAATTATTTTATTTACACAATTCTTACATGTTAAATATGTAAATCAATCGAATATGTTAACTGAAATAATGGTTTGGTTCAGAGCCTTAATGTTAGAAACCAGAAGTGGCTATAGACTATATTAATCACAAACAGCAATACAAAAACCTTCAAAAAACATCTCTGGCTTTTCAGCAAAATCAAAGAAAAAACGCAATAAGCGAGTGCATCGTGTGTAACAACATTAATATAATTTTTTTAATTTCACGAAACGGCGCTACTTGACGAGATTGCATCTGCACCTCGCTCCAGTTACCATGGTAGCGCTCAGCTAAATCACACGAGCTGAAGAGAAGCCAATATTTTTTATAATAATTCATATTTTGTATAAAACTTTGCTTTTTGTACAATTTCTGTCAAAAGTAGGATAAAAAATAAATTAAGATTTTTAGTTTTATTAACTCTTCCGTTACAGATAAAACTACTAAGATTTAATTGAAAATTACCTCGTAGGTTAGAGAGTATAGAGCACTGGGAGAGGATTTCTCGAAATCCTTCTTGGAACAGGATAAAACCGATCTTTTCCATTTTTCGTCTATAAATTCATGCAATTACAGCTGCGGGTGGCGACTAGTACCATATATAAAACGTATTTAAACATTGTTTTTGGCTTTACGCTGTATACCTGCAAATTGCAGAGTTGGCTGAGGTAACCTGGGGACCAAGTGTTCCCACTTTCCCACTAAGTGGACTCACTTAGACGACCCACTTTTCACCGGATCCTCAAGGCCTCGTTACCACAGCGAGGGTTTACACGCTTGCACCAATACGCCACAACGGCCTCTAAAACATTTAATATTTACATTCGAACGTAAATCTTCGGAATGTGGCGTTCGCGACTCGCAAGGCAAGGATGGGCAGCGAAAGTGGCTGTAAAGTACCGGCAAGTGTGTTAATATGATGGAGGCGAGAGACCTACACCTCATTGTTTACCGTGTTTTCCAAAATATGTGGGACAGTGTGATGTGGTTCATTCATAATGTTAAATATCGTCGTGGCTGTGGGTTGCGGGTTTGCGACATTGCGTGAAGGGTGGAACTCAACGCCGCGCTTTGTGTGCGAAGCGAGCGAAGAATTCAACATATCAAATAGTTAATTTCCTCGAGTGGGAATCGAACACCAACCGTCACGTTTACAGTTGCGACTGCACATCGATGCCTTTAACTCTTCTCAATAATGATTTAATAATTCCATTACTGTCTTTCCACGCCACAATTGACTGGATAATCTGCCTCGAGCTGAGATTGTGGTTATGAGAGCGGAACGAGCGGCGCCGCGGCAAAAAACATAGCGTGTTAGAAATGTTCCGCTGTTACAGTAGTTGGTCTCGGTGACTATTGATAAAGCATTTCCTTTTGTAAATATTTATTTCAATGACTTCTTGTAAGGGTTGTCTGCATCACGCTGCATCCCGCATACAGGAGTCTGGGTAGAGAGAACCGGGGACCCTAGTGTAATGACACTACGTGTCTCATTTTCTGTCGGATCTTTTTGAGGCATTGTGTGTTGAGTGGCTGAACTCAACGCCGCGGAGAAATTAATTTCAATTCATTTGAATTGAAAATATTAAATATTAAGAATCGAACCCCCAACCTTCGCGTATACAGTCGCACATTTGGTAAATTACAGTTTCAGTGACATTGAGTAGGTAACGGAATCGTATATGTTACTAAATAAATATATAAATTTAATTTACAGCCATAATTTTAAATCAACAACTCACATTTATTTAACATTAATTTCATAGAAATTATTTTTCATTATTTTCATCGATTTCTCCTTTTTCGATACTTACACTGAGAATAATAGAGATGATACTTCGTAATGAATTCCTTCATTATTTATTCTATTTCGATTTAAAAAAACAATGCGTGTTGCAGCGGTGTTTAAGAAGTAGGGAAATTATACCCCATACTAGATCCGGATAAGATGTGGATCAATAGATCAAAGAGCGCCGAATATTCAGCGCAGACGCGTTTGGTGTGCGCACGCGCACCCAATGCTGAGTGTTGTGGGAATTGTGCTGATTTTCATTTTGCCGTTATTGTTTCTGTTTTATGTAGGAGGAGGGATTTGCCTCCATATTCTCTGTATGTATTTCATAGACAAAAAACCTAGAAAACAAGTTGGTTAATTATCTTTATATAAGTTTACTCAGCGTCAAGCTGCTTAACAAGGGAGATATGATTCTTTTTCAAGCATGTCAAGCATGTCCCTAATATTTCAAAATATGATTTTCGCACAAATATGTAAACAATTTACTTTATTGACAACTAGCATTAACAATCTAAGTGCAGGAAGACAACAGCGGCATGCGGAAACTGTAACCGCTAGTATCTTTGTTATACATCATATATGTATATATATTTTATATACTGGCCGTATTTTAAAACAACAAGCGGTTGTCCACGACTTCATTCAGTTTAAATTAATTATAAAAGTCAGAGGTGGTTTGCTAAGATAATTAATAATCTTCATAATATAATTACAATAATAATAGATTATGGATTTGAGGGAATATTATCAATTTTAAATGAAAACGTGAAAAATCATATCATATCAAAGTGAGAAGTCGTGGCGCAGAGGCACGAAATGTGACTGCAAATTCAGCTGGTTGTGGGTTCAATCCCTACTATTATAGAAATATTTATTTTCATTTATTCGCTCTGGTGTCGAGGCAAAGCGCGGCGTTGAGTTCCGCCACTCAACATGAGATGCATTCAGATGCATTTTGGCGGTCAGATTCAGATTTGTTGTCGGCTCTACTTGGGAGATTAAATTATTTTAATTTCGTCACTACCAGAGTGATAATAACGCACTAGAACCGTTGTACCTTCGCAAATAAAGACAAAAAGGTATAGAATAGCAAATTATAGTCATTTTAGTAGTGCGAGGTGTTCTGAGAATGGCGAAGGCATCTATCTGATTAGAAAACGAACGAGTGCCGCTATGGAAACTGGCATACTACGTAGTCGTACGTGTAGAATGCTTAATCTATGGGGGAATTACAGATATCCCTTGAGATGCTTTCTACTTTCAGGTTCTTTCACATTTTAACGTCTGAGAAAGTTTAGACGCCACTGTGGCGCAGTGGGGCTAGGTTTGACTATAAACACGATGCTTGTGGGTTCTATTCCATTTGCGGGAACAAATTGTCTTCATTTCCCGCTCTGGCAATGTAATGCGCGTTGCAAGTTTTAGGATGCCTCTACTAAGAGAGAAAACATAAAAAAGAAAATTGTTTCTATTTTTAAATTGAATGAATGATCAGATTACCTAAAAAACCGTAAATATTTATTATTAGTGAGACGGTACCAAAAACACTAATAATTACTACCTCAAGCAGTAATCAAACCTATACCATGTAACCTTTGAATTCGCGTACATTCAACATCTTATAGGCTCAGTGGTCAGTTGTAACCAACTCGTGTGGAGTCAAGAGTCAGTGGGTCGGTGGCTGATCACGACTGTGCTCTAACACGTTTCGCTGCGAACAGCTATGAGGCACTTATCTAGAACTAATGACAAGGCTGATTTAATGTACGTTATTCTATGATGTTTACTGAAAATTTAAAAAAAAAACCACGGTTTATTTTGGGAACTAAGGTATTTTATATTTTCTATTGTGCTAGTTATAGCCCGCAGCTTTGTTTGAGAAATTATTACGCATAAAAGGCATAAAATCATTATTTTTGTGAACACTTAAAATATACTTAGACATTCTTGCTTCCTGACAAACCATTGGGAAAATTTCAATAAATAAACAAGAGAGCTATGTACCATAGCTATGTAGTATATTTAAATGTAGCACGAGGAGCTCGTCTGAACGTCGTTTGCGTAGACTGTTAAATGTAAAAACAGTTTTTTTTATTTTCCAAAGTTCCTACAATTTCTGGAAATCCAACTTTAGGGTTCCTTTTATGCCCCCCAAGCAACCTATACAACACATTTCGGCGTTTCACAGCGCGTAGAACAGTTATACAATATATAGTTTAATCATTTCGTATCTAAAATTCATATGCGACTATTATATCGTCAGCCATACTAGAAACTACAATCTTGTAGAACAGTTCTTCTGGTAACAGCCAACGAAAAATTATAAATAATTTAGTCGTTTTAAAATATATAATTTGAACTTTGCTTACCGTGCTAGCCGGATGTGCAGGGACGAGCATCATGGGAGGCTTCCTGGCCTTCCTCACACCCTTACTCCGAGGAGGGCGGACCGCAGTGGGGACAACGGCGTGGTGGTGACCAAGCCACTTGGTTACTAGACGCTCTCTGCTGTTAGCACTACCGTATACCGGGGATTCCTCCTTGATAATGAAATTATTCACTTAGAATAATCGAAGATATTTAAAATATTTGTTTGTTAGCTTAAAGCTATATCCCGTATATAGCACAGTAGGCAGAATTTAGTGTCAAGAAACTCCGTTTTTCGCTTTTCTTGCCTCGCAATAAACACAACACAATAAGACAAAGGGCGGGGTTGAGTTCCGTTACCCAACAGGCAAGGTCTAAAAAATTTGTCGGTTCGCGGGAAACGAACCTTAACAGTAAGCCCCGTACTTATAAATCGATCTCAAATCTGAGATTGCTCTTGAGACGTTTTCATTCATACATAAGTCTACGACTATCTGAGACATGAGAACGCGTTATAAATGCCTATAATACGGGGGTAAGTCCCCTTACACACTGTGAATATAAAAAAATGTAATTTAACTAAAATAAGTATTATACCTAACTGTTATCGTATGTTATTTACTGTTAGTTATTATATTTACTTCGACAACAATTAAATAGATCATTTGAGACCTTGAGACGTCGAGACAACGAGATACAAATTATGTTGTTTGAACAAAAAATAACATATTCACAGTTCAGTCCACAGGCCCATGCAGGTCACGCATTCGAATCAAGGCAATCAATTTTTTATGCAAATACTCGTTTTATTTGTCAGTCAGTTTGCACAACTCGGTATACCTACTAAACTATGTTTGTAAAATAAAGTTTATTTTAAATACGTTAGTAAATATAAATACATCTTATACATAAATTTATATTTTTTATGTTAATGAGGTAAAGTGATTATAGACTATAAATAAGACGGTCGTAGGTTTGATTCTCAATTGGGGGATTTATTTTCGTTTCCACGCTCTGTTAAGGAGAATAAGCGTGGCGAGCAACTTCGTTGCTCAGCACTTAATGTGTCAAAAATATTTTTAATAATTTTTTGATTTTAATTTAAATGTTGATAATTTCTGAATGTATCCATTGCTGGTTCGAATCCTTGAGATTTACTACACGTTTTAAACTCACCTTTTTCTTTTTAATAGTATCTCCTTGTAACTTGGCCTCCAAATCCTTGCAAAGCTCATGCCCTCTCATTTTCTCCTCCTGAGCTCTCTTTATTTCGTCGACATGAAACACGCAAGGCTGTACCGGCTTGAAGTTGGGGTCGAACTGGTTGTGGTCGAAGGCCTGCTTTGGTCTGAAGCAAGGGCATACCCTCTTGGATAGATGGTAAATGGAGAATACGCAGACGAGGCAGTGGACTGACGCTATGATAAGGAGCGCTATGTTAGCTAATACTGGAGTCCATGCCTGCATTTCATCCTGTTGACAAATATTTATAACTGTAATATTTAGTATATTACATGATATAAAAATTCGTAAGTTAAAAAATTTATGTTTATGAAAAGGTCACATATCGTAAATTTATTTGTCAAGTGCAAGTCGAAATGGCACAGGAAGGTTTCCATGCCATTATCTCTACAAACGAGAAAAAAAACACGTTTTTTGTATGGAAGCTCCTTTAAATATTTTTTTTTGTATTTTTTGTGATGAAAGTACGAGTTTGGTTAGCCATGATCAGTCGAATAAAATAAACAGAACGTGACGGCTGCTCGCTTTATTAGGTAACAGAAATATATCATCAGAAAATTTCAATTATCTAACTATCACGGTTTATGAAATATAGCACAGACGGACAGCGGAGTCTCAGTAATCGGGTCCTGTTTTAACCCATTTATATATATATAATACACTACATAAAAGTTATTGCAAGGTTATTGCAATTAGACCTGGGAAACTATTTTTTTTTCTAATAATTTCAAATAATTTTCATAATAAAAACAAATCTTAATCCCACGGAGATATAATAGTATTCGCAACGTGCAAGAGCCGCTAACCTCAGACAGACTGTACTTTTCGCAATAAAATATATGCTAAAAGCGGTTGATTGAATTACTCAAGTGTTTTTAAGAGATTTCAAGATTTCTTAGGTAAAAATTCTTGTCAGAATGTAAGTTTTTTTACGCTTCATGCTTCACGAATCCTCCACATATCAGGATAGACAGAGGGAACATGGAAACCTGTTAAGATATTTCGATTACTGTTCTGAGATGGAATCGAATCCACAACCATCACGCTTAAAATCCTATCTATTTTAATATTCTTATATTAAATCTGAAGAATTTGTCTGATTGAACGTTAATCTCAGGTACTACTTAATACACCACCACACCATTTAAAAACAAAACCTTTACTGCATCATGAAAATCGTTTCCATATAACCCATTGTACAAATGGATCATATTAAATTCTTAGTTATTACCTCTTAACCAAGTAGACGAAGTAGGAGATAAAAGTATATATTTAAGACCATTCAGAACTATTCCAGCGGCTAATTTCAGACCGAGAAATATTTTCGCAATATAAATATATTCTGAATGCGGTCGATTGTTCTGGCATTATGATATATTTCACACGACAACCATGCACGAGTACATTTGCTGATAAACTACTGAAGCAACTGTTTCTTTTTTTTTTATATTGTTTAATGATATTTAAACTAACGAAAAAAATTTCTCATACTGACAATTACAAAAGTGTTAAAAATATGCATAAAAGTGTCGTAAATTTGAGATGAGAACTAATTGATAGACTAAAGATGTTATCTTCGAAAATTTTATAACTATGAAACAAGTGCCAGCTTGTAACTTTCCGTGAAGTAAACATTTTAGACATTTGAACCCATTTACTTCGGAAAAATACAAGAAACTATTTCTTAGTGCTTCCCTGTACCCTAAGAACCTGCACTATATACCTAGATGTCAATTTCATCTTTATCAGGATGGAAGATATTTAACATAGTTTCCGTTCCGAGGACCTCCAACCCCACGGGGACTCCAAATGGCCACTCAACACATAATGTATCGAAAACCGAGTAGCGGCGAAAGGCGGCGAGTGGGGAACTGAGTGACTCAACACTAGTTTCCTTCCACATTTTCTATTATAGAAAAGTGTAAATATAATTCAAGA
The DNA here is from genome assembly GCA_037355905.1 of Heliconius aoede. Classification (NCBI taxonomy): domain Eukaryota; kingdom Metazoa; phylum Arthropoda; class Insecta; order Lepidoptera; family Nymphalidae; genus Heliconius; species Heliconius aoede. The sequence continues at coordinate 239,309 of JBAIZZ010000248.1, read as the reverse complement.
TAATATTTCTTGTTATTTTATTATAAAATAATTTTATGATAAGTTATTTAGCTCTATGTTCCCACGCTCAGGCAGGGGCAAGCACGTACAATGCCATCTAATGATGTACAAGCGGCAGGTAATGTTTCGCTGCCATGGCGATCATCAGTGTCCTTGAACTTTACTAACATATTGTGTAATATTTATATGCTTTTAGGCAGACGGAACCTAAGAACCAAGTGTAAAGGCACTCTGTTTTCCATTGAGACACTCCGTTCCCCACTTTCCGCCGAGTTCATGAGGTAATGCGTGTTGAGTGGTGAAACTCAACGCCGTGCTTTGCCTCGTTACCAGAGAACTCAGAGAACCTGTTGCGTTTACAGTCGCACGCGCCATTCTGACTCTGCGCCACGACTAGCCTCAAATATATAATTATTTATATATTTTTTTATAATTTTTGGGGCCAGTCGTGGCGCAGCGGCACAAAGTGTGCTGCAAAATCGACTGGTTCTGGATTCGATCCCCACTAGAGGTAAGGAAATATTTATTTAAATTTATATTTTAAATTCCTCGCTTTGGTGTCGAGGCGAAGCGCAGCGTGTAGTTCCACCAGTCAATACACATTGCCTCCAATTGGGTGGAAAGTGGGGTATGAAATGTCTTAATCCGAGGTTATCTCTGCCTGCCCTACTATGTGCGGGATACAGCGTGAATCTCTCTAAATTTTTATTTTACGCTTTATCCTCCATTTAGCAGAGTAGACGAAGAAGGCGATCGCGTCCCATCCTTCAAATGTTATACCTTTCAAAATATATTGCTTTCTTGAATGAATCACTTTAAAACTGTTAAAAATAAAATATCTTACAAATTAAGGAAAAGAAAAATAATGAGTCAATCTGATCGTTTTTTTCCCAGCAAAGAAATTTAAAAATGAAAACCATATGATTGCATTAGTATCTAACCACTTACTTGCCCAATGCAGTAACTAGTGCATAATAAACCGCATCTAATTCATTTCGTATTGTGGATCATTATAATGTATACAATGTTTGCAAATTACCTACAAACAGATAGACGGAGCGACAATCTATTATAAGGAAACCTTTTAGTAGTCAGACCAGTTGAATGAACTTCAGAGTGGCCACTACTCGTCGACCATACTATATTAAATTTCAAAATATTAGTGCATATAAGTTATATTACCTCAAAACTAGCAAGCGTCTCCGGCTGGCGGAGCGAGTCCCGCTGCAGTCCGGTGGCGGCGAGCACCGCCGCGCTGTTGCCGCACGCCAGGCACAGCAGAGATAGCGCCAAGAACGCTGTCAACAGTCCGTTACTGTGGACGAAATATTTAATTATTGCAAATAATATGAATAATGTACAAAAGTAAGTTCTATTCAGTAAGTATCGCGCCATCAACACTATTCCAAGAAGGTATAATTTATCAAAATTGGTTCACTGGTAGTTGCTACGACTACAAACATACATTCATTCCCTGAGGTTAGACAAATTGAGGGCGTCAGAAGAGGCAAATTTTAAATTATATAATAAATGCACAAAAAAATTCCACCACTCAAAATACAGTGTCTCAAAAATTGGACAGAAAGTGAGGAACGGAGTGTCTCAACTTCCTTATCAATTTTATTATTATTGACAAAACTTGCAAGGAATGAAACAACATTCTGAAAATTGTCGACATTACTGTTAATTATATATTATAAGTACTTAGCGCAGTTAGATAACTTGGACACGTTACCGTTAAAACATTATAAAGGTGTCAATCAAAACTAACTGTTAGCAATTGCTGAACTAATGATGATGAAACTTTTTAAAATAGCCGGAGGTTCAAAATAAAATGGTTATTTTTCTTATATTCAGGTGATTACTAAGTTAGGCGGAGACAACCTTGTATTAACAGTGTCTCTACATTAAGTTTTTTTGTTCATCTTTTCTATCCGATTTTAACACAGCGTTTTTAAGTGCCGGCGTAAGTAACTCACCGCGACACTGAAGCGCGTCTAAATCACAAACACTTTGTTTACATAATTCAGACCAAATTAGAAAACAATGAACCAATATTTTCACCAAATAAAATAACAGAATGCAATGACGCCAAAGAATACGAAGGCTCGGGTAACTATGAGTAGGGATGGAAACTAAATAATGTTAACCGTCTTCTCTCCCCTTTAAAAATGTGCAAACGCTACGTGGCTGTTTCAGATATTACACAGGTGACTTGCGGCCGTAAGTCGAGTTATGTTAATTTTACATTTTCTCATAAAATACACTACCAAATGAAATGCTATTAAAGCCAAAGCCTATTTTGATAAAGTTTTCTTAATGATGGAATAACTTTCGGTCGTAAGTTTCAATTTGCATGTCTAATAGAAAACCGTCAAATATAAAGAACGTGTGACTGTCAACGCGACTGCCTGTCGCCCTTGTAACGAGTTATAATCTCTCTAATCTTAAAAACTCTCATATAAGACACACGACAAACAAATTGTCAAACTTCTAATATTTCAAAACAATATTTATTTAACAATCTTACTTGGTAAATACAAAAATCTATAAAATTTGATCTACCGCTGTCCGCGACCAACGACGGTAGTTAAATGTACGAGAGAAAGCCAACAAGCGATCAACAGGCCACCATTAGTTATCTGGATAAGTGTACTCAAACCGCGGCCTTTAATATTCAACTCAGAAAAGGTAGGCTTCACGCTGTATCTCGCATACGGCAGGTTAAGTATAGGGAATTTAATGATTTTAGTTCAATATTTTGTTCCCCACTATCCGACAAATTTTTAAGGCATCATGTATTAAGCGGCGTAAATCAAGCCGCCGCGTCGACAAGACACGGATAATGTACTCTAGGCTAGAGTAGAGAGCAGAGAGTGGAGAGTAGAGACAGCAACGTGTTTTATTGAACATACTCTTAATCTTGCCTATAGATTTTAAATTCTAACGCAATAAAGGTAAAGTATATTCATTTGCTCATATTCTTTTAATTTACATAAAATATATAAAAAGTTGAATCAAGATGAAACTGAGATGGCTTATATCATTTTAATTACAGACTTCGATGATACGATTTGTGAATGGCAACATCAATACGAGCTTTACTGTATATGTATTAGGGTCTTTAATTGTTTGTATATTGATGTCATTCATGAGGATATTAGTACCAGATGAGTATAGATTGAGGCATCTAAATGGAGATTACACATAAAATAAGGCCGGTCGTAGCGCAGGAGTACAAGCATGTGACTGTAACGCGACAGCTTGTGGGGTCGATTCCCACTCGAGTAAATGAAATATTAAATATTTTAAGGTGTCGTCTGTCGATCCTGCTGTGTGTGAGATGTTCCTGTGCGTTCAAAAATGATTTAAATATATTCATACCAGCGCCTTAATGACCTCAAACTTGTCGATCAAATGTGAAAAATTCAGAACATACATGCATGACTGGCATAGTTATCAATATCTAATCAACTACAAAAAAGTCCAGCACAAGGCAGTAGAGCACGTATAAGTAATCCTCACTTCTTGCACCTGCAGTGCGGAACTCGACGTCTGACTGAACACGCCTCACTCACAATTAACGTAGTAAAGTACCTTCTTTGCTAACGGAAGGTGTTTTATAGTATGCACTGTGTGAATTGATAAGCATGGTAGTTATTATTATATTGTTTTTCTTTTTATCTCTGTATATAAAAAAATATCTTTTCCGTTATATCTCTAGATTTAATAGTTTATTACGGACTGATGGATTGTTAAATTATCTCTGTTGCTTTCCTAGGGATTTCTGTAAAATATACAATAAGAGCTGGTGATGCTCATCCAGGAAACCAAACTGAAATAGTTACTATATTTATTTCGTCGCTCTGGTAATGAGGCAAACCGCGGCGTTTGATTCCGTCACTCCATATACAATGCCTCCCGAATTCGAGAGAGAATGGGGGACAGAAGTTTTAATGGAAACGAAGTATCTTAATACTAAGTTTCCAGGTGTCTACTTTCTACTTTACTATGCATTGGAAGTAGCAGTGCAGCGTGAAGATAAATTTTAAAAGTTGAATTCTTTGCTAGATCTTCTCTGCAGGACTGCTTCTATAGTCATTGAACGGAACAGAAGTGTTCCCAAGACACTACTGACATTTTAATATTACTTGATAATTCAAAGTACTTGATAATTCAAAATACTCTTAATGATATCTTTGATTAAAAAAATGCATTAGATTTTTTGTTGATTTGATATTATATTATTCGCTTTGATGCGCCAATACAAAAAAAAACCCTTGTCTACAATGAGCTACATAAGTTACAGCTGTTTGGGGAAGTGAAGGCGGCAAGATGCGCTCACGCATGACATTTTACGATCAGAGAAAACGACAATGCCACTCAGCAGCAGACAGCACGACAGACGACTGACTTTTTATATTATTACTAGTTTTTATTTAATTCTATAATTATACTTAACAGTTATATATAAATTATTATATATAACTGTAAAGTCTTTAATATGAAATATTATTTTATTTTTTTACCATGCTTAAATGAATAACAATATATTGAAATCCTGGAAGTAGGAACGAAAATGGTTTTATAAGTTAAGGAAGTTATAATATGTATAATTAATACTTCTAGTATGGACAATGTATGGCGGGTGACAGTTTAAAATATAGCATATAATTGTTACTTACGTAAAAAAATTAAATATATGAAAATATTCTCTTGGAAATACAATGGATAAAATTTTAAAATATTTCATAAATAGCATTATCTCTTGCGAAATGGTAATATTCGTCAGCTTGTAAATTTCTCCCTACAGAGATGTTAACTTATATAAATTGTTTTTAAAACCGTATGGTGTTGTTATAGGAGGGTTCAATTTTTTTATATTTTCTACGATGTCTAAAAATAAGAATGATTGTACAGTACTAAATGAACTCTAATACAAAAGAGAGTATTTCGTTACAACATTTTTTAAGTTTATAATAATATGTTAGTAATTTTTTTTCAGCTTCACGCTGTATCCTGCACACAGCAGGGTGGACAGAGGAAACCTTAGTGTTAAGACACTTCGTTCCCCACTTTCTGCCGAATTCTGGAGGCATTGCGTGTTGAGTGACAGTACTCAACGTATATAATAGTAGTTTATTTCTATAAATTCAATTTTGGGGCTAAACGGCCACATAAATATGTGTAAATATGTCTTTTTTAAGATTTCAAAATAAAAATCATTTAAGAGCAAGTAATTTTAAACCATTAAGATACTTCCTTTCGTTTACGATTGGACTTTCTGCTGAATTCTCGAGGCATTGCATGTTGAGTGGCGCAATACAACGCTGCGCTTGCCTCGTTACCAGAGCGAAATGAGAATGTAAATAATTAACTCCCTCAAGTAAGAATCGAACCCGCAACGCAAGCTTGGCCTCCTTATGTAGGTTCCAGTCAGAATTAAATAAAGGGTAAAGAAGGAATTATATTAGATTATAGTACAGTGATTAGGAAATAGGCGCACGCGAGCAAAATGCATCCAAAGTTGCGCACGCGCACGACAATGACTTTAAATAGTGCTATAAAAATATTTAAACTATTTAACTACTTCACTTAAGCCTTTTTATTCTTGTTAGTATGTAAGTTTCTATTTTGGTTCCTGTAAGTAGAATTTGTAATCACTTGTCTGGATAACTTGAACAGAATGTAAGCAGAAAAATAAACATATAACGAAATATTATAAATTCTGTCAAAAATTACTTATTAGAATTGAAGATAGCGATATTTTTTTCTATTTTGTTAATTATTATTCAAATATTAACTTATATAATTGCAAAAAAACACCAACTTACCTAGAGGAATTGTTCAATCCATAACAATCATTGATGCCGGCAAGCACTCCTACCACTCCAGCCACCACCGCCACGCATCCTGACCACAGGCCTGCTCCTACGCGAGACAACGAGGCCCCCTTGACCACAGCCAAGGCGCCCGAGCCCACCAGCAAAACTCCCAAAAACACCTGTCCCAGACCCAGGAAAACTACAATCCTTTTAGAACTACCCTCACTTCTAACACTTTTTGCACTTTTGACACTTTTAACACTTTTCTTTTCATTCTTCTGCGGTGTTTTACATATCAATTGTTCTGTCGAATCTTCTGACTTTTCTGACACAGTCGGAAAGGCCGTCACAACAGTGACGGTCTCCGTGGAAGACTTCTCGTTTGTCATACTTGATATGGCATCACGGTATAGAACCTCGCTGGGCGAGCGTTCGACTACGACTGATGCTTCATAGCTGTCTGACAGTCTGAATGGGTGAAAGTGTGTTTGATGTCGCGACTTTGTTTTTGTAAATTAATACTTGTTTTTTGTTAATTATTTTACTATTTGAAATAAAGTTCTGTCATGACTTGTAAAAGAATTTCGTTGGATTGTTTTGTCTATTGTTTGTAGTTCGGTGTCGGTTCATTGAACTGCATGATCGGTAGGTACGTGAGTGTGTTGCGAAAAATTATCTTTGTTATGGAATTCTTACTATTGAAATGTATATCTTTGTTTTTTATTTAAGAATCGAAATACAGCTTTACCTTGACACCAGGGGGAAGAAATGAAAACAGGTGTATTTGGTCATCATGGCAATAGAACTTATTTATTTTCTTCAATATATTTTCTTCTATGCTATCAGTAATATGTCAAACAATTACTACAAAATTATATATAAAATAGTTAATTAGTAAATAACAAAAATAGCCGTCGGTCAGTACCGACGATGCGGCGGCGGGCAGTGGCACGCGCACGCGCACGCGCAGGTGAAAGCGAGGCGGAACGAGCTATCTCCGGTGTTCCTAGCGACGGCCGCAGTCGCTACTCATGTTGTGTTATATCACAGTGTGTTATAAAACTACTTGTTGTCTCCATGTGGTGTGTACGTGGGAATTTTATGAGGTTTTTGGTTAAATTTCTGATATTACAAAGATGAGATAGCAGAGGCGAGACACGTAATGCCACAAAAATTCCACTGAAATTAGGGAACTGAAATGTGTTATTGGGCAGCTGAATGTCTTAACACTATGCTCGTAGGTTACCTGCCCTCTGCTTACCTTTCTATGCGCGGGACACACACTATGTGCGTGAAGCTAAGACAAGGCAACCATCATTTAGCTTCTTTGATGTAGTACAGGCCAGTACCCCAAATACATGAACTATTTTCATTTCTTCGCTCTGATCAAAAGACGAACGGTATAGAATTCCGCCACTCAACATGCAATGTCTAGAATTCTGGCGAAAAGCGGAGAGACTTAACACACTGATTAGATTTTAGGGATAGGGTATAGTAAAATATGTAGAGTATATACATTTCTACATTCTATAAGATTTTTGTTTCTGCGTAGGCTTTCAAACTTTTACGACAAAGCACAGTATTGAAGACCATCACCTAACACGCTATGTACATACTCATGGTGAAACGAATGATTAAATTTAAAAGAAAAAAAGACGTATCAGCGTGTTGATATAGCTATTAAATTGTTTATTTAATTGCTTTTTATATTAAATAAATATTTTTATTATTATTATTTAATGTGCAAAAATTATATAAATGTACGGTATGTCAAGTTCGGCGAAGCGAAAGAGGCAAGAGTACAAGCCAGTACTTCTCAGTTCGTAATTTCGGTGTTGACATAATATTAATAGCTTTGTAATTGAGCAATGCAACGGTTGATCGCTCTTATTGAGGCTTCTGCACATTTAAAGTAGGTTAGTCAACTTCAAAAAAAATAGTTCTTCACCAAAAAAAATTTCAATTTTATTTTATTCGTATATAATAAATATAAAATAATTTTAAATATTTTTTTTCCGCAAGAAAACATACATTGTACATATTATTTGTCAATCGTTCACTACAAAACTTTTAAGACACTCCATTCCCCACTTTCCGACAAATTCTGGAGGCCTGGCCTGGCCTGACTGTCTTTTTTAAATTTATATAGTTAATAACACTAAGTTTTTATCAAGAAAATTATTTCTAAAGACATAATGACATTAAATCCACTATAACGTATACAATTACATCATTCGTAGCTACGAGGGCTTATCATCACTGCTTACATCATATCATTAATACTCTTTCAACTGATTGACAGTTCCAGTAAAAAACCGGAAGTGGCAACTCCAGAAGAGGGGAAGTACAGTAGGAAGGGCGCACCTGTCTCTATATAGATTGTATGGGTATAAAATTAAGACAAAAAAAAATCCTGGGCCTTCGAAAGATTTTAAAGGCTTCTTTTAACTAACTCTTTATAATAGATACAAATACATTTTTTATTCTGTTATCATTTTTAATAAACGACGGGGATGTTTTTTATTTATAATGTTACCACACTACCTAAAACGTAATGGCTTAAATTATATTAAATTAAAAATCTCTGCATTTTTTAGTATGTCATTAAACCAAGAAAAATATTTAGAATTGTAAATAAAAATTTCAATGTAACGAGATACTAACCCGCGCGCGCCTCTTATTTTATCGTCTAAATTCTAGTCGTCGTTGCCGATATAGTTAAGGTTTGCATTACTATCAAGCGATGATTAAATGTTATAAACTTGCCACTTCTTTCATTGTTACAACAGAATCTATCGTTTTTTTTTTATATGTAAAAGGCAAATGAACGTTCGGGTCACCTGATGGTAAGAGATCACCCCCGCCCACGACCACGTGCGATACCAGAGGAGCGTTGTCGGCCTTTGAGGTGGAGATAAACGCGCTTTTTGAAGGTACCCATGTCATATCGACCTGGAAACACCACCGCGGATAGACGATTCCACAGTTCCGTGGCGCGTGGAAGGAAGTTCCTACGAAACCGTACAGTAGTGGAGTGCCCCGTATTCAGGTGGAGTGGATAATATTTGAGCTTGTGACGTACTCTACGATTTGAAAATTCGGCGGCAGGTAACAGTTCTTCAGAACAGTCCCCATGATAAATGTGGTAGAGAACGCGCAACGAGAAGACGTCTTTACGAGAGGCTAAAGTGTCAAGCCTTTCACAGATCATTGGGTCCCCAATGATTCGAACGGCTCTACGTTGTATGCGATCAAATGGTTTAAGCTGATACTGGGGTGCACCAGCTCAGAGATGAACACAGTACTCCATATGAGGCCGAACCTGGGCCCTATATGGGGCCCATCGGAGTTTTACACGTTTCTAAATATTTTCCCCTTTTTATGAACAGTTCTCAATTCTGAGATCGATCTGTCAGCATTACAGTCAAACCCTTGTGCAGTCCCACGACGGCTTCTATATAATAATAAATATTCTAATATCAAATCTGTAAGATATCAAAATAGACACATACCGACCGAAACTGTCAACTGTTCTACGTCCGGTAACGTAACGCCGCCGCGCTCTTAGGTAATGTTTGAAGGCTTTCGTTAATTACGCTTAATGCCAGTTTTTGTACTACGAAACTGATTTTTTAATACAGAAATATAGAATATTGTTAATATTTATACGATATTTATATAAGATTTTATAATAATTCTAAATACTCGCGTTGGTTGCAAGTTCAAGTTTGTATTAAATTTTGTTCATACGCTAAAGATAACCTTTTAGGCAGACAGTCAATAAACCACGAAGCCGCGGTAGCGTAGTAGCGCATTGTGCACCGTAGGGTCGTAGGTTAAATTCTCTTGAGTTTTGCCACTCAACATACAATGTATATGAAATTGGACAGAAAGTGCGGAAAGTAGTGTCTTAACGCCAGTTCTCTCCGCTTAAACTGGTATATCCCGTATATATCATTAAATATATCTTAATTTTTCGTAATTTTATATATTTTTATCGATTTTAATATTTCATATCTATAGCGTGAAACTGAAAATAAAAATATCTTCAATTTTAAGAATTACTTTTGTAATTCAGAACTATTAGCTCTATAGATAGAACCCACTCACATAATACCCATATGATATACCTTATATAATATAAAAAATATAACCATATATAGCGATTCTATAATATTCAAATCCAATAAGTTATAAACAAATATGATAATTATATAGCAGTACGTAATATATATACTATCACGTAACAGATTACACGTTATGTGTACGATTATTTTACTCGTCTCCTTACCGGGGGTGAAACTTGCATTTGCATCTTCAGTGAAAGTACTGGCATTACTTACGTAACTTACGGACTTGAGGCTCTATCGGGCGTGTGACCTCTGGAGCATTATGCTATAGGAATATGGATGATTCAGGAATTTCGTAGGACATGTCTTAAATAAACCTACGAATGACATAGCTGAAGTAATTGAGAAGTATTTTTTCATAAATTCTATGCTGTTTGTTCTGTATTATTTTAATACTACAGTATCCATATTTTTTACATTTAAATATAAGAAAATAGTTAATAATTTTAAAAATAAATAAAAATAATTTTAAACAAGTTGCTTTTGAGGCAAGTCATGGCGCAGGAGCAGAAGCGTGGGACTGTAAATGTGACATGGTGTTGATTCTCTATTTCCACACAAGAAGCATCTTCGAGCCACGTCACATAACATACAATGCCCCGAGAATTCGACGAAAAGTGAGGAACGCAAGTGTCTTTATGAGAACGTCGTAGTATACACTAGGTTCCCTCTGCCTACGATACGCACATGTGTGGGATACAGCGTAGAGTTATAAAAATACAAAATAAATACTAATAATTGAAACTAATTATTAATAACTAAAAACTGATTATTATTTAATATAATATAATTTTAATTAATTCACGTAATATTATTTATCTAGTTTTGCTTCGGCTTCCCGCCATTTTATTAAAATAACTAAGGAGCATTTGCCTGTACGTCCCATGTCTATATTTAGAATTCCAAAATATGTTTATATTTAATAAAATCATTAAATATGATAAATCTATTTATTATTTACTATTACTACAGATCTATTTACTAGGCCCACTGACGTGACTTCTTTCTTTCTCTGTTTGATGAAAGATAATGAAAAGAAAGAACAACTTAGAAGAAATATTATTATTAGATTAATTAAAATAAAACAAAACACATAATTTTACATTTAAAGGCAAAAATCAATTATAAAATAAACACACGATCATTAAAATCACCTAAAAACTAAACACAATTGTCAAATCAAAATGATAAAATAAATGTCAAATTAAAAAAAAAGAACAGACAAAAGTCTTGGAAATAAATATATAATTCAAAAATTTTTTTAGAAAATACTAAAAAACTACATAGTAGATTATAATACTGGTTGTCACAACTTGTTATAACGTACGTTAACCGCTTTACAATCTTCGTAGCGAAATCCTTTCCTTAGCAAATCTAATTTTCACTTTGTATCCAAAATTAGGGATACTCTTGTCGTTGGAGCGGAGCCCATAAAGCCACTCTGGTGTTACAGATAATGACATAGTTCTCTCTGGGCCGGTAACTCATCATTTTATATATTCCCAAGACTTTTAGTCTTTGTCAAAATTTTATTTAAAATCTTCATTGAATTTTTTTGGAATAAATCAGTATTAATAAAAGGTAAATATTACGCTTTCCGTGGTTCTCTCGCTATAGGCGCGCCAGTACATCTGTAACATCTACTATTTGCAGACTTCGCCTAGGCCCTAGGCCATACGTGCGTGCGTGTACGCCTCCACATCTCGCTAAATTAAGGGTTAAAGATAATTCTCTTTGTGAGTGTGGTTTGGAGGAAGATTGTACGGATCATATTGTATTTAATTGCCCAAAACCTAACTACCCGTAATGTACAGCGTCCTGTTAATGTAAAATGTATATTAGCTTTAATTTTTTGGCCTTTTATTTAAATGTTGGTAAAGTTTATTGTAGATAATGACATTAAGTTATAGTTGATCTCAATTTGTGTATGTTTGTTTTAGTGTTTGGTCCAGTACATCCACTACGATATATCAGTTCATAATATCCTTCAAAATTTACTGCTTCCTATCATTCGTGATTTTCTACTATATGTGACAGATTATTTTGCGTCTGTCATCGCAAAATCAGGCCATTAATTAAAAAAAAAACGTACTTTAATTAAAATCCTGCCGTAGTCACAAAAAGAAAATTAAATTATTAAATACTAAGAATATTCATGAGGAAATCTAGATTTTCATTAATAAAATCGGCAGCTTTCTCCGCAATCATGACAACGGGAGAGTTGGTGTTGCCTCTCACCACGCTGGGCATTACACTAGCGTCGGCCACTCTCAGCTGATTGATACCTTTGACCCTTAGATTCGAATCCACGACCGTACCAATAGCAGCTGTGCCCACAGCGTGCCACGCGGACATCACGGTGTTTTTGGCGAGACATTTTAAATAGTCATCGTTGTAGGTACCGTTGCATTGATCTAGTTCTAAATCGATCACAAATGCATTCTTGGATTTAAAATATTTTGTTTCAGCAATTGACCACGCTGTTTTGATGGCTTCGGGATAGTTGTCTAGATCGCTGTCATCACTGAAAGTTCCAGAATGTATAAGAGGAGGGTCAAGAGGGTCTAGTGACTCCAAACGTACTCGTCCTCTAGATTTTGGTTTAAGATTCACTACAGCTAGGGAAAATATTTCGAATTTTCTATTAATATTTTGTATTTTCTTACAAATATGCTCCTGAAAACCTAGCATTTCACGGCAAGAAGTGTAAAAATCACTGTTGACGGGCATACACGAAGGATAGATAGCGAAATCTGGCACATTTTTTGTTAAATTATTAAAAGAAATATAGGCGCCCAAATCAGATGTCTTTGACAAAAATCCACTTCTGTCGTAAAGATATTGGATGGCATTTATGTGCGAGGTTTCCTCGTCGCTATCGCAGGTGCCATTTTCTGCTGCTAAATATGTTAAAACCATCGTGTGATCGTGAAAGTTGTCACCCACGGGCAAGTCTTCGACGACTTCGATGCCCACGTACTCGAGGTGGTCCTTGGGTCCTATTCCTGACAAGAGCAACAGTTTGGCAGTATTAAATGTTCCTGCAGTTATTATAATTTCTTTACTTGCGTAGAAATAAGCTTCAGCATCACCGAGCCACACTTGAACGCCGTGTGCTGTTCTGTTGTCTATTAGAATTTTCGTAACTTGTGCGTCTTTCAGTACACGCAAGTTAGCTCTCTTAGAGGCTTGGTTCAGCAACGCTGTAAGGGAGCTGTGTCGTCTGCCATCTCGTATAGTGTGTGAGAAGCGCCCAGCACCTATGGTATTAGGGTTTGTCATATCAGAAACTATGTTAAAGCCCAACTCCTCGAAAGCTTCAAGATATTTGTCAGTGGTGAATGTGGACTGACGAGACCCAGCAACTTCGATTTCACCCTCAAAACCATGATATTGTGCAAGCTCTGGATGTTCAGTAATTCTTTCGTCAGTCAAATATTCAGTTTTCTTGAAGTATTTTAGCACGTTGGTCCAGTTCCATTCGTCTCCGACTAAAGAAGCCCAGTCGTTGTAATCAGCAGGGAAGCCCCGGGAATATATCATGTCGTTAATGGAGCCGGTGCCACCGAGCATCTTCCCGCGGGGTTGTTTCTGTCTACCGTTTTCTAACGCCTGGCTTGAATAGTAATCGTCTACAGAAGTGAAATTCCAATCGTAATAACTGTTCTTCATGACGTGCTTGAAGCCTGGGATCTAAAATGTAATAGAAAAAGTATTTTTGTTTACATATCCCATTTATATTTCACATTAATCGTGCATTTGGAGAAACCGAGACAATCTATTTATATACTATTTCGTCTTCCTCTTTCGGTCGGCTATATAATAATAAGACTGAGACTTTAAACTGATAAACACATGTTTAATGAAATATTAATTTTACTTTAGCTTCACGCTGCATCTATTACATATACCCGATAATATCATGGGTAGACAAATAAAAACTAGCGTTAAGACACGCCGTTCCTCACGCACTGCAAAAAAAGACATCAATATAAAAAAGCATTTTTACATATATGTTATTCTATTGACACCCAGCAAACAAAAGAGTTCTTAATTCTTATGTTCATATCTCGTAATATAAATTATAATTTATATTTATAATTCATAATACTCACAATGCTTTCCTGGGGCGGGTCCCCCCCAGCCTCGATCAGCAGCACTTTGTACGGCAGCTCTGACAGCCGCGCCGCCAACGTCGCGCCCGCCGTGCCACCGCCTACCACGATTAAATCGAAGGTTGAACCATCTGAAATCATTATTAAAGTAAGAAAAAGAAGAAGGGACGGTTCTAAGGTCTGGCAGCACAATATCACTTGAAGGTGCATTTGTAATTAAATCCTCTAATGTGAGTAACTACATCATTGCTAAATAATAACAGAAGGCATTAAAGTAAGCATTTCTCCTGCCAATGATGAAATTAACTGTTTCTCAATTTTCACAATTATTTAGTAAATACAGGTTTCCTACTTAATATATGCATTCGTTCTGGGAACGCGGCGTTGAGTTCTGCGACTGCCTGAAAATGCCTGAAAATTTCAGCGGAAAGTGAGGAGATGATCTTAATATCTTACTCAGTAGTACTTACAGTACTTATACTGAGTTACGAAAGAGTAAGCAATAAAATATGGTACCAGCTACCAAAACTACTGCAGTATTTTATCAGAAAGCTCAATTTACATAGTAATTACCCCACAACGGGGGTCACAGGGAACCTTTGCCAAACAGAAAAGAGTTAAATATGAAAAGTTTAAATTTTTAATTATAAACATGACTTGCATGAAGAAATGCAGAAGAATAGAAACACGGCTAGTACTTCTCGGTTCTTTTAACTCGTATATTATAAACAAAGATTGTCACTGTCACTCCTAGATTTTCACACGTATTTGTGACACGAAGGTCAACAAACAACTTCGATAACGACATACGCAGGTTTGATAAAGTTGAGAACAATGATATAACGTCACATTACTGAAGTATTTACTCTGAAATGTCCAAAAATAGCGAATGAATATCGTTCATACGAACTTTTGCGCGATAATTTTAGATTTAGCTACGAGTATGGTTTCATTTGTATGCGCCCATTTATTTTACAACAAATACGCGTAATCTTTTTTAAAAAGCAGATTCACGCTTTCTGCCTAACACTGTCGTGCTAGGGAGTTTACTGCTAGGACACTCCGTTCTCCACTTCTCTCCGAATTTTCGAGACATTACCAGAGCGAGTAGTAGCCCTACACCATGACTGGCTTCACTAATGTTTAACACAATAATAATAGTGTATATTTACTTTGCACATGAGCTTGTTCAGGCCAGGGCTCCCGCAGCAGACACTGTGACGCCGCAAAGAACTGCAGGGCCGCTGCAAAGGTGGTGCTCGCCGCGCCGCCCAAGGCGGTGCTGCCACAGGTCGACTCCAACATCCTGTAAGAGGTGAGAGGTAAACTATTATGTGAGTCAGCGATACTCTTGTTACAACTTATTAAGCGATCATTGTAACAATCGTATATAACTTTCGATATAGCTTGACAAGAGCGCATGGCTTAGTGGTCAGCGCTTACCAAAGCGCAGCTTCTATTTCTGTTACGTTGAAATATTTTATCTATATCTATCGTTAGCACGCTAACAATAGATATAGATAAAATTACACTAAATATGTTAAAAATAAATATTTAAAAAAATTGTAAAAAATAAATATTCTTAAAAAAATGGGTCTTTCAACCTATACTCTCGCAAGTTTTAGGCACAGTTCCTAAGCTCCGTGGAACGCGATGGTCCGTGGATGGAGTAAGGTATTTCATCTGATCTATGTCTACAAGTACACGAGTACACGAGTACAGGCAATGGCAGTTCCCTTTTATAGAGGGGAAATTTAAGCCGTTTCCCGCTTTCCAGCGACAAAATATAAATAGATGTTGATGATAAAAAAAGAGGTATCATTTAATGAGACCGTTGTAGCATAGTCGATAAGAACTGATGCTGAGGTTATGGGTTCAATTAAAATCCCTTGAAATGCTAATACATTATTAGTACTAATAGTTAGGGTGACACATAACATGTCAAGAAAAACTCGGCAAAACGAAGATTCGTTAGTAATTTAATATGGTGGAATTCAACGATGCGCTTTTTTTTGTTTTTTTTTTTTTATGGGAGAGGACAAGGCAAACGAGCGTTCGGGTCAAATCCAGTCGAGTCTGCCCATGCGTGTTGCCATTACTGGCGACGTGACTCTACCACACGTACTTTAGTCGCCTCTTACGACACCGACAGTACCAGGGTGATCCTATTCTAAGACGGGACCACACGGCTTATTAGCAGAGCAAGATAATGAAAATAAATTATTCTCCTGAGTGAGAATCGAACCCACAACCCTTGCGTAAGCTAACTGCAAACGCTGTTTTACCGCTGCGTCACGACGGTCTCATCTATGAACTAAATATAATTTTATTATAGCAATTTCTCGAATTGTAGATTTGTAGAAAATTTTATTTTGCATGTGCTAGTATCTACTCTAATATATATAAATAGCGTGATCTAAAGTTATTTCATAAAAATTTTCAATTTATTTCTTCACTTTTGATAGTAATAAAAATTATTAAATACATTTACTATTCACGCCAGGACGTTTACTTACTAATACATTACTTAGATAATAAACAAATGACGAGATAATCACAATTATATATAATATGAAAGCCTCGACGGCAGCATATATAACTGACTTTTAATTGGTAAATTTTTTGTAGTACTAAAGGAGAGTCAATCAAATTTAACTTTTAAAAAATGCAATTACCTTACTGTTGGACAAAGAGAGCGATATCATGATAATTCACTTCAGCAGCTAACAAAAACACACTAATAGACGAGTCGCGGCGTTATGCTCCGACAATATCTATCACGGACCTGCCCTGCGACAATACAGTCCACGCGTACATACCACCTACTCGGTGGTGACGCACCATCTCGTAAATTATGTAGATATAGAAAAGTGAGTCACGTGACAATTGTACTTCAAGATCACCGGTCAAGTGCGAGTCGGCCTTAACGAGTTCCGTACCAAATTCTGAATTTTAGGTCAACGAGAGTTCGTCGACTTTAAATAAATATTAAGTAACATATAATATGAAAGATATTAAAATTTAATTGGAAAATATAGAATAATTTATTATAAAAGTAGAGTCACATTTTTAACCTATGTTCAATTTTCTAGATATTACGTTTTTACGGAAAGTACTACTTACAAACGTTGATTTACTTAAGTTTTCGTGCGCATGCACTCATTTTGTATATTATTAAAGGTACTACAATTATAAGTGTATTTTAGTTTTTATCTGTAATATATATGTTAATTTCCCTTTTTCAGTCATTTTCATTAATTTGCTCTGTAATATTCTATTTGTTGCCATATTTTATAATATCGTGTAGTTACGAGAGGTCGTTGTAGGAAATGTCCTAAAAAAATTTGATGACTCGGCAAATAGATTGAATAATTTAAGTTTTCAGGCGTTTGCGAACACGTTTTGTATGAAATAAACTATTTGTAGTTAATTTTATTAAGTAAGTTAACGATTATTATTTTCAATGAAATGCCTATACATTTTCACTTTTCTTTTTTTTTCTCTTTACTTCGTTCCAAATTTCATAACTATAGATTGATAGGTGGATCCATTGCGCGGTGACGGGAGCGTAGTCCTGAATGTCTGATATTAATTCCAGCTTAATACTACACTATCTCTAGATAAATGGTCTTGACAGATGTAATGTAATGATCCTATAAGGGTTCCGTTTCCTAAAACTAAGTAATAGGAAAACTCTCCATTACTATTTACTATATATAATAGATAATAATGGCTTACTTATACAACAATATTTGTTTTCGAAGATGAAAGATAACTAACCGAGTGCTCGCACGTCTAATCTGGTTGGCCTTCAGACCTTATTGTCTTTGCTAGTTTGTAATCTAATGTAATGTATATAACGTACATCTGGGAAATATTTATTGAATGCAGAGTAAAGAAACGATATTAATTATATTTATTTATACAAATATCTATGAGTCTATTTTAAACTTTCAGAGGGAAACTAGTGTTAAGACACTCCGTTCACCTTTTACTTTTCACTCAACTTTCGGATCACTGGCTGTCGAGTGGCAGATTTTAATGTGACATGTCTACCAGAACAGTAAAATGAAAACGGCGAAACACTGCGCCACGATATCTTTGTATTTTTTTTTATTGTCATTTGTAAATGTGAAACATTTACAATAAAATATTATAATATAATACATACGGAACTGAAGAACTCTAAATAAAACATCAATAAAAAATATATATATCAAAAACTAGCACTAGAAATGGTCTCACTTCTACTACAGTTAACAACTACACTACTACACTACATAATACAGTACAGTGTACGCACCTGCAGTTAACGCGGCGTGCTACCCACTGTGCAGTGATAACAGACTGTATCTCTTATCAGTGGGGCTACGAGCGCACGAGTGGCGGCCGCGACGATGGCCTGCCGATATTAGGGAGGTCTAGATATAGGGAAATCTGAGCGGCCTTGTCTCAGGACAACTATGCATTTTCCGTAATGGTGTCGTTGAACCCTCTTCATGAAATACCTAGTCCACTACAAGTATAGTATAGTTGTAAATCAATCCATGTATTCCATTAGTAAGTAGTTAGCGTAAGTGGAACTACGGAACTGTGAACACGTTAATTATCATTTGTTTATTGGTTTGTTTGTTGATTTGTTTTGTGTTTTTATATATATTTTTATGTGTTTAACTCGTTTAAAGATAATATGCGACTGATGGACGGCGTAGGTAAATACAATTCAAATTCGCCACAACGACTAAAACGGGGAAATACCTATATCCCCAGTTCCCATACAATCCCAATATTGTGTTTTTTATTATATGTTGGGTACTGGTGGTTTTTTATGATTTTAATATTTTTTTCCATTACCACATATGAGGTATATGTGGTAGGATTAATTGTGAAGAAAATTGGTGAAATCATTCATTTTTGTTAATAAAAATATAACTTTCTAGTAGTCTTATGACTAGTAGTCTTATCAGACTGGTTTACTATATTAAATTATAATATAATGAAAATTTTGACACAAAATATAAGTTTGTAACTGTTCTTATTTCGATTTTTTTTTTAATTTCACATTTTTGTTCATTTTCCAAATATTTGTACTGTAAGTACTTACTTCTGTCTTAGTTAACGGAAAAAACTTAAAGATTTTAATTACAGACAGACAGCCAAAAAAGTGACGCTACAAGGGGTTAGTTTTTCTCTGTTTTCAGATACATATACCTTAAAAAATCTAAATCTTCACAAGTAAAATCGCTTGTGAGTTAACAGTAATCTAATGTTCCTTATAAGGAAACTAAAAGCAAAAGTCAATGGCCTAGTTGACTTTTTATCTTTTTTTTTGTAATTTAATAAACTTAATAAAATAAAGTTCATTCACCGACATTCGAATAAATTATTAACTTGACATTTGCTGTTATGAGAACGAAGAATGACGTCACTTTACTAAATTATTCGTTTTTTGGAGATAGTTCGTGTGCTGCAAATGACTATGAGAACAAAATAGAAGCGCCACTATGACGCAGTGGCAATACCTAATGGTTATGGGGCAGATTCACATTCACATTCTAGGGAAACTTTATTATTCTTAAACGTTTGAGAACAAATTTTATGTCGCCACATCACATAAAAACTGCTCAGTCGATCTGCTTAAAACTTGACATGGATGTAGCTCTAAAAACAGAACAATAAATGTTTTAATGGATCAAAAGTTATAGTCAATAACTGAATTCCCATAGACTTGCTAAAGAGTGCTCGCGCGCGCTTACCGATTGTCCTCCTCAAAATAATCACATAAAAACTATTTAGTCGATCTGCATGAGAAGTGATATAGAGAAAAAATAAATCGAAGCTATGTTGATTGGGCCAAAAGTTATGGTGATAAAACCAAATCTCCCATTGGGTTAAGCTTGAATCAGGGGGAGGGGGGGGGGGGGGGTCTTAGCTCAACTCCCGCAGCGCACGGTGACGGATGCTAGTCTATGTATACTCGTATGTATATAAAAGGAGGTGTTCCCACGGACGCCTCTGAAGGCGTAAGAAAAGAGTCTTGGGGTAAGTTACCTGAAGTAAAAATTTAAAAAAAAATTAATTGCTTTTCTGAACGACGAAATAAGAATAAGTTAATATGAAAAATTGTTTAATAAAATTACATGTACAACTTTTCTCCGGTATCCATTTGCTTAGATATTTTTTTTAGTTTGTAGAACTAACTAAACTAAAGTTTTTTTACTTAAAAAGGATATGGAAAAGATATTTACATAGCAAAAAACGCGTTTTTTGACACTATAAAGGGAATAAAAATTAATAGTAGTAGAAAAAAAACCGAAAACTATATATTTATGGGTAAAGCCAAAAAAAATATAGCCTTAATGGGAGGGCCCGGTTTTAGTTAGATCAGAAAAAACTGAAAACAGACCAAGATGAAGGTTCATACATCAATTAAATAAATATTTAAGAATTAAAAGATTTCGACCTTTTTTCTCTTATATCAAGCGATTTCATGTCCTTATATTTATTACACTAAAGCCGTAAGAGAAGTGTTCATTTTTTTAAGCAATCTGAAATATGCTTGGTAACGAGTTCACACTTCTATTTCCCACTTTCCACCGATTTCAGGAATTGCGTATTGAATGGTGAACTTCAACGCCCCGCTTTGCTTCCACACCAGAGTGAGGATCGAACTCACATCCAGTCGTCTGTTTGACAAACATACTATCACATAGCAAAAAAGAGCATACCCACAGCACATCTATAGTATAATAATAATTATGTAAATCATAATCATTATATACTAACAAGTGGCTGAAGTGCAGGTTACGTAAGCAAAGGTGCACGACCGACACTCGAGTGTGAGGACATCTGGCAATGACTATTATCGTATAGATATCTTTTTATCTTGGTCTCGTCTTATAAACGTGACTATATTTATATATTTTATATAGCTTCACGCTTTATCCTGAACACAGCAGGGCAAGCAGAGGGAATCAAGTGTCAAGAAACTTCGTTCCCCGCTTGCCGGCATTCTGTAGGCATTCTTAGCTTTGGTGTGAGGCCGTCGTGGCGCAGCGGCACAAGAGTGTGACTGTAACGCGACGGTTGTGGGTTCAATCCCCACTCGAGGAAGAGAAATATTTATTTACGTTTTTATTTCAATTTCTTCGCTTTGGTGACGAGGTAACGCTTTGCCGGCTTTATAAGAATTCACCTGTAAGGGTTTAAATAAGCAGGCGAAGCTGCGTGCATCCGCTGGTTAAATATATATTTATTATAGTTAAATTATATATTATGAAAATAGTTTCAGTTTAGGGGATGAATTCTAATGAACCATGAAACACGTGTTCAATTAAATATTTTTAAAAGTATTAACTTAGCTTCACGCTTTATCCCTAACGGGGTAGTCAGTGTGCGTGCGTGTTACGTCAGTCACATGGAACATATCCTTTTATACACATGTGTATATATACTCGATGTAGATAAATTTTCCCTAGAATGTGAATCAACCCCATAACCATTAGGTATTTCCACTGCGTCATAGTGGCGCTTCAATTTTGTGCTCATAGTCATTTGCAGCACACGAACTATCTCCAAATAACTAAAAGTAAAAGTGTGTTGCATGGCGGAATTCAACGCCGCGCTTTGCCTCGATACGAGAGCGTAGAAATTGATGTATTAAATATTTTATTTCCTCGAGTAAGAATCGAACCCACAACCTGTCTTAACACTTTTTCTTTCCGCCTACTCTTATTAGAGTACGGTCGACGAGTCGTTGGGCACCTTGATGTTATATTTTTTTGAAAGTTCGTGAATTGTACACCCCGAAAAAGAAATAACGAAAAGTATAAGAAATCCTAAAATTAAACTCATTGACACTACCTACTATATTACAGTCGAGATGGTTTTCTTAAATTTTTATTGGGGGTACTGAGTAGTGGCAAGACACTCCGTTTACATGAAAACACTTCCGTTCCCCACTTTCCACCGAATTCTCGAAGCATTGAAGGTTGAATGGCGGAATCAAACGCCGCGTAATGCAAATAGAGCATAAATCTATTTCAAGGAAAAAATTAATACAAAGACTAATAAGGACATCGCACCGCTACAGGACATCGCACCGCTACACGTCAGAAGGTAAGCGCCTACCAAGGGACATCCTTCCCACACCCACAACTGATTCCTGAGCTGCTCCCTTGCCGCCGGTCACCTAGCTAGGCCTCTCACGGGTAACCGTGGGTCTCACCCGGCTTGGCAGTTCCGCGCAGGGAGCACACAGCTCATCCCTCTAAAAGACATTCCTTCCAAAACCCAGTTAAAGTCGTGTTACAACATCTTTTACCTTTCCCCCATTGGCTCCAAGGCCAAAACACCCAGAGACTCAGTGCCTCGTAAGGCCTGCCGCCAGAGACCACGGGAGAGTGGGCGCAAAGCCTCGGACCCGTTACCCAGCCTCCATGAAAACAGAGGAGGCAAGAAGACAAGAGTGTATCGCCGTAAAGACTAATAATTGTTTATTAATAAGAGTTATATGTTATTTACATATTTATATATCAGATACAAGTGTTATATTATTATACATTTATGCAATCAAAATAAAATTAATGAATTAGCTTCACGCTGTATCCTACACACAGCAGGGTAGCCGGAGTGACCCAAGAGATTCCGCCGAATTCTCAAGGTATTGCGTGTTGAGGGGCTTGAAGCCAGATCAAAGAAATGAAAGTATTAAATATTCCACTTTTCGGATGAGAATCGAACCCACAGCCTGTCGCGTTCTAATTGTTATGTACAGCAACAAAAATCTCCAATTGCAAAATGGCAAAATTCACAATCTGGTAATAGGATCAAGCGCGGTGTTAAATTCTGCCACTCGACACGCAGTCTCGATTGGTTAAAAAGTGGACAACGGAATGTCTTAGCACTAGACTCTACCTTGCTACCATGCTATATGCGGGATACAGCGTAAAGTTTGAAATAACTTAATTATTAATTAAATTGTAACATTTCAACAAACATACATAATATTAGAAATATCATTTGATAAATAATATATAATAATACAAAAGTATAATAAGTTTCGTCATTTCGTGGTACAAAGTCCGAAATATCCCAGTAGTATCGGTCCCACGCTATTTTCAGTGCGACAACTGACTGATGTCACACGTATTCCCACTCCCAATCCCACTCCCACTGCCATGGGGACCTCGTAATACCTATAATAAAAAATATTTATAAGATATGCTGAATAAATGAAAAAAAAACATATAAAATAAGTTATGCTAAATAAATGAAAAAAAAACCATTGAAATCATTAAACATTATTTTGTAAAATAATAGACAAAATCTATGATTGTTGAGGCCCTTGTGGTACAGTGGCGGTAAGCGCGACGTCTATGGGTTTAATTCCAATTCGAGAGTATGAATTAATTTATTCTGATAAGAAGACAAAGCGCGGCGTTGAGCTCGACCCCTCACGAAAATCGGTTCAGCGACGAAGAAAAGGTTCTGGTTCCCTCTGTATGGCCAACTATGTGCGGAATTTCGCACAAACACTTTTAGTATATGTTGAACATATACTTAAGAGGAACTTTGATTCATTGCATATTCGGACCATGTCTTATTCCACCTATAAATATGAGTAAAACAATTAAATATTCAAAAAAAAGAAAAACACTTTACCTAACTTTCCAGCCGTAGGCATTGGCAACGGGAATATAAAAACCAGGCTCATGAAGCACTAAATATGTCTGCAACTCCCTGAACCCTGGGTCTGTACCCTCATTTACCGGGTACACATTAAGGGTTTCTTCTTCGGACTCCAACTTTCCGATTCCACCAACTAAAACAACTTTTTTAAACTTTCCTCCAGAAATATTTAACTTAATATTTAAGAACTGATCTTCATGCCCTATAAGGCTTTTGGTCACAACGCAAGCAATAAGACTCCGTCTGTCGGTCTGGCATTCGAAATCGCAAAAGAATATTCTAGAAAGTCGATGTTCTGGATTGATATCATCACTTGGATTCACCTTTAAGCAGCATCCACCCAAGAAACTGTCTTCGAAGAACGGTTCTAAGCACTCTAATTCATTGGGAATATACGCTAAAGCGTATTGTATCTTAACTGAAGGTTTATTTGACCTTCCAGAAACTTCCCCAAAACTTTCAGGATTGTCCAATTTCTTAGATTCACTTTTGGCTGTTATATTTTTGAATAACCAGTTCATATTATCCGTCATTTTTCTTTTCACAGGTCTTTCACTATCTACAACTTCGTCTATATGTTCAGTAGTAAAATCGTTTATATTTTTATTTTCCGGTTCAATTTTGTTTGTTTCTAAAGATCTTTTATATCTTAAGATATCAGCTTTATTCTTTAAGAGCCCAGATTGAGTAATGTTAGTAATAGAATCTTGAGTGGAGAGGAAATACCCATGCGGTCCCTGAGAGGAGTTAGGCTGGTATTGCATATGATGGAGATTGTACCATGTGACTGGGCAGATCACCTAAAAGAAGAAATAATGTATGATAATTTCATTGTCATTATAGTTATCTAATATCAATACAATTATATAACTAAACCAATTTCTGCCACTCAACACGCATGCCTCCAGAATTCGGCAGAAAGTGGGGAACGGAGTATCTTAACATGAAGTTCCCTCTGTCTACCCTGTTGTGTGCGGGATACAGCATGAAACTGAACTGAACTAATTACAAGGTTTTTTCATAATCGTGATTATTATACATTTTAGCTTCCAACCATGTACACAACACTGAAATATTCACCATTAATCTAATTAATAAAAAGTCTCCATTTCACCTATATTTATTAAACAGCGTTGTATATTTTCAGAGACATTTGATTGCCTCGAGTGCCTGCGCCACGACTAGCCTCTAGACAGTGGTCCAAATTTAAAAAAATAGTCGCACATATATAAGAAACACTTACTTCACCATACATTCTTCGCTTTTTCCCCTGCCCCCTACAGAACGACGTTCGAAAAGGCAATTCACAGGGCAGTGTGGTATTCAGATATGGCCACAGCGTACCCCAAAACGCCCTATCCCTTAAAAGGAACTTCTCATATTGCTCCAAGTCTTCAGAATTGGCTACGGCGTTGATATCTGCAGGATCTTGAGACAAGGCTTCATGGGTCCATGCGGGAGCGAATATGGCGATGGAACAGCCATATTCGTAAGCTACTTGGACTGCCTGAAAATATTAATTATATACCTATGCGCATTTTATAAATATAAAATTAAATTAGCTTCACGCTGTATCTCTACCTTACCTCATGTTAAGACACTTCGCTTCCCCCTTTCTACCGAATTCTGGAGCCATTGCGTGTTGAGTGGCAGAACTCAACGCCGCGCTTTGCTTCGACACCAGAGTGAGGATCGAACACACAACCGTCGCGTTACAGTTATTATTATACAGAATAATATTTTTATATATTGTATTTGTTAGACCAAAAAATCGTTGAGGCCCGACATAAATTTTTAACTCAGTATTTCACTGTTTATGTTAAAAACGTTGCCGATTTGTGATATAGAAAGTTCGCATACCTGTTGCGTATTAAAATGTCCCCCACCATAAAAGTTCCTGCCCCACACATCGATTCCTATAAAAAGGTCGATTCTCCTTTCAGCTGCCAACGCCACACTATCTTCTACTTGTTGTGGTGACCAAGAATAGTTTGTGAAGAACCCGTCCACAGCGTCGAAGAACTCCCTAACACCGTGGTTATATGTTAGTTATGAATCGTGGCCACCACGAAGTTAGAGTACCATAGATTGTGGATATCCATAAGGGTTTCTTCATATTAAAATAAAAAATTGTGGCATGGAGCTTCGCCACTCAACACGCAACCCCTCAAGAATTCGGACGGAAGTGTTTTAAACAGAACAGAGTGTTAGCACAAGGTTCCCAGATTCCCTCTGCCTATTCTGCTATGTATGTAAAGCGTGAAAAATTTCAATCAATGCTATATAGTAATTTAAAAAGCACCTAAAGGTTATAAATAACATTATTCCGTTAAGGTAAAAGAGCAATAAAAATAAATATATTTTTTATAAAATATATTTACAACTTGCCATTAGATTTATTTAATGAATATATTTATTAATGTTACGCCCCCCTTCATCAACATAGAGAGTAGGGAGCTCAACGACGTAGAGGAAGGGGAGGTTTAGCGGTATCAGTGTTAGTCGCATAAGAATGGGTTCAGCTGATCCGGCAATTACCCCTGACAATTCAATTTTATTTATGAAATGTATAGATAATATTTTCAAAACCATATTTATAATCATAGTTAGCCGATTAAAATCCAGCTTTATTCAACTATTTGTACCTGACACTAACTTGTTTTTATCGTTTAAACCATTCTGCCAGGCGAGGCTGCCGTCGTGAGTGACGCTGTCGTACCACACCAGCACCGGGTCCTCTAATTCCTGGTGGAGGACCTGGTGGAGGTGACGCACGAATTGGAGGAGAGTGGCTGGTTTTGATATCTAAAAGGAGAGATAAGTTGAGGAATGAGGCTACCAAAGTGCTGTAGTGTATCGTTTGGTTGTATTCAAAATTCAGAAAAATGTGGAATGTGTCTCTGTTTCTTGAACGTAGATTATTATTTTTAAAAACGCTGGAAACTAATAGAAGTATTAATTAAAAAATGGACGATAAATATTGTTTTACATACATAATAGAAAAAAAAATAATCCTTTGCACCGACTTTCATTTCAAATAATCTTTTGAAGTACTTTTTTTTCACTTTATTATAATATTAAATTATTGCTTTGTTTAATTTAAGCTTCACGCTTTATAGGCCCGCATATAGCAGGTTAGGTACAGACAACCTAGACCTAGGTCACTTTCTGCCCCAATTCGAGACATTGTGTATTGAATGGCGAATCTTAGCGCCGCTCTTTGTTTTACGGTCACGTTGCCAATCTGATAGCCCGACTGTGCCATGAACCCATGATTGTCTTTTTTCACTATAATATGTAAATATAAGGTTTTTTTAGCTTATATATTACATATTTTGCCGAATGCAGGATATTCAGAGGAATTTTGGGAACCTAGTGTTAAGACACTACGTTCCCCTAAAGACACTCACGCTTCTCAAGTTCCGCCGCTCGAGACATTGTTTGTTGTGTGGCGGAACTCAACGCTTTGCCTTGTTTGGAAATGTTGAATATTTTATAGAGCCCGCTTTTACAGGCTTTTACAGGCTTGTGCCACTGCGCCACGACGACTAAATAATGTAATTTAAATAGATGATAAACCTTATTCTCTATATTAAGTAACCATCCGTCGAAGCGTAGTGTTTTGGCGATCGCGACTAGAGCGCTCGCAAAGTGTCTCCACTTGATCTCGGTTTCCAATATTACGTCCCACAACGCAGCCCCCTCCGCCCATTCCGTTATAACTGTGCCTTTATATGGAAAAATCGTAATTTATATATATATATATATATAAATTAATTTTTATATATAAATTAAAATATACGTTATTAGCAGTAATTTTTTTATAAAATTATTATTATATCTTTATTTACAGCTTCATCTTAACTTAACTAACCATTATGTGCGTGTCTAAATTTGATTTTCAGGGTTTAAAAATCGGAATACGAAACGAAATAACGTACGGTATCAAGTTGAAATTAATATTAATCATTCAGGTCTACACTGCACAGTCCCTTAGAGTATAGAAAAAGTCAAGCTTTTAATTAACATAATCAATAGATATGAGCATTTACGCATCGTTGTTAGTGTAAATAAAATAAAAATCTATAGGATAAGTACGTCTACGGAGACGTAATTTAAAATTACAAACAATTATGTTTATCAGACAAAATTATTCCGTATCATTTGTACAAAACGAGGATGCACACGTGAACTTATGTATCAACTTGAACTTCCCGTTGATCTACTACTCTAAAGTAGCCTAAACTGGTCCGGAACCCTCGGCGGGTGCATCCTACCGCACTGGACCGGTTTTTAAATGTTATTTCAGAAATGAAGTGGTCACGTAAACCAACAGGGAAATTATTCTGATTTCTCTAAACTTACTGTCTTCTATAAATTATCCTATACTTTTTTAATTAAATTATAATATGAGATTTTTACTTAATATTAAACATCAAGTATATATAAATGTACCAATAACTTTGACCCCATGCGCATGTCCCACATTGATCCAGCCGAGCGGCGGTATGGTGATGAAATGGTGACTGAAGTAACAAAAAATATCTACAGCGCCCCAGTTGTAGAACGTGTACGCACTGTAGTTGCCCGTACCGTCTATAACACTGGAAAATAAAACATGACTTTTACTTTAACAAAATGTATACAGATTTTATAATAGTTGGAAGAGCTCTAGCCACTACGCTAAAAGCTCTTAATTCTTTTCAAATGAACGATCAAGCGTAAATGTCAAGTACCTATTGCATTTATTTTGTTTTAAAATTATCTAGTCCGTGTAGTGAAAACGTGTGCAATGAAACCCTGGCGCCCCGCCGCCACCGCCACTATTGGTTAAGCCGCCCCTGGGGATAGTGCTGATTAATAACACTACAGTTAAGGGATCCTTATTTGAATAATTTTTTTCAGCTTTACGGTGTATGCCCGCACTTAGCATGGTAGGCAAAGGGAACCTCATGTTAAGAATAAAATTTTAAGTTACGCCGCTCCTCATTTTCCGCCGAACTCTGGAGGCATTGCGTGTTGAGTAGCGGAACTCGACGCCACGCTTTGCCTCGACACCAGAGAAAGAAAAGAAGAAATTAAAATATAAATAATTATTTCCTCTCCTCGATTGGGGATCGAACATACAACCAGTCGATTTTGCACCACAATTTGTGCCCCTGCGCCACGACTGACCTCAAATATTAACGTTTCAATGATAACATTTAAATATACTTTCCCCGTTCTGGAAAGACAAAGCAAGGCAGGTTTGTTAGCTGAGAGCTTCAATTTCTCAGCTTTTTCACAAAATTTAAAATATAAAAATTTTGGGAAAATTTAAATTATGAATGATTCATAACATTACCATATTTAAAAAATCTTAAAAAATATATTCATATTATTTTAGATAATTGTTTATTTTATATATAAAATATTAAAAAAATACCTATCGTCATGATATCCGTTAGCCATGTCATGGCAAACCAATGTTTTAGGCAAGTCTTTCCTCTTGTGACGTTCAATTTCTTCCGTTTCCGGGTCATAGTGGCAAAACGTTTGCGGTGTTTCGAGTAAATTTTTTCCAAAAAACTTGTTGACATCCGTATTTTTCACTACATAACCACTGTGCGGTTTCAATTCAACACATAGACTCCTCCAAGTTGGAGGATCTTGCATAAATGCTGATATTTCCTCTAAACTATCTAGAGGCTTACAGGTTAGGTTTTGCTCTTTCCACATTTTCTTTTCCACCATGATGTAGAAGATCGAGATATTTTATAACTTAAATGTAATGATTTTTTTGTTATTAATTTACATATTTATACTTTACAATACTTGTTTTAATTTTATTAACATAATAAATGTTTATTTACTTGAGTATTTATATATTGACAGTGACACTTGCACTCGCAATGGCGGGTATTTCAAGACTGTGCTAAAAACGCACTAGTTGCAGTAAAATAAAGTATTACATGATAAATGCAATTTTTCGAAGCTAATAAAAACTTGTTATCGCAATATATTTTATCATCATTATAAAGTAATGAATTCATGTTCGTCAATTATGTGGTATTGAAATAGTCTATATATCAAAGATTAATTTTGTTCAATTATTACCTATAGATATTTCCTTTGTCTTTTTTAAAAATCTACTAGACTGTTGTAGTATAAATATATTTATTATAATTAAATAAAATTATTTAATTATAATAAATATATTTATACTACAGAGTTCTTTGTTTGGAATATTTATATGCCCTACTTCGATAAGCTAGTCAGGATGTGTTCTACTTTATACTATGATAAGGACATCTATTATTCATGTTTTAAATTCCCAGTCTATGCTACAAAAAAATCTTTATATATTAATCACTCAATTCGGTGGGGAAGAAAAAGTTTTTGATATTAATAATGACTCATTTTAAACATTAAGTTAGAGACTAACCTATATTGTAAAATTTCCATATTTGAGTTGAAGGCAGTCGTGGCACACAGGCATATATATAATCTCGATCTTGATATAATTTCGATAAGAACTGGGTTAATATAATCTACTTATAACTACGATTAGCTCGTAGTTTAATTCTGTTATTTTATATTTTAGTTAACACAAACATTAACAAACACTGAACATTCAGGGGACGGGGAAGGACAAGTATACAGTACGAATTAAATTCGGACAGGAAAAAAGCTGTTCACCTGTAACATTTCGCTTCGTGCCATCTGTCAATGTCAGATATAAGTCATGATCTACTCATGGTCACTCGGATTGTATTGCTAATAAGTGCACTTCTGTTTTATATTATTTTCTCACTCATATAAATAGGAAATGTATTCATGATCCAGAAACGCGTATTCATAGTAACAGATAACTTATTTGAAAATACAATTAATTGTCCTTCGTAGACATACATTTATATCTACCAACCGGTAAGTAATGCAGATTTTTTGCGAATTTTACGTTGAAATTTAAATAGAACCAATAACTGAAGTATATCTAATCATGACTATTGAGAAATCAATAATATAGACGCAATGTGACCTTATTAACAACAATCAATATTTATTTATAATTCAGTTTATTATCAAGACCTTTTTATATACGCAATTTTTAATTTTTACTAAATTATATTTTATTAGGACCTTGCACAACAATATAAAAATACTTCATCTAAATTTTGTTGTTTTGTTTTAGAATCCAAGACATGCAAAGGCAAAATTTTATTCCTATTTAAATAATACATCTACAAATGACTAAATGGTTTCCAATACAGAGACTGGTACAGGTGCGTTTAAGCACATATCTTTGTATATTACTATGTACTATTGCAACCATCCAATTATTAAGCTCCAATGGATATTATAAATATGATTATTTAGAGGAGCACAGCCTTGAGGACTGTCTGTACATGCAGACAAATACCAAATTAGTTGTAAAACCAACTTTACCTGACTGTAAATATGATCATATTCTCCAAAATACAAATACTATTCACAGCTGGGATATTCCGAAAAAGCATACTGAATTTTTGCCGACTGGGATTATGAATGGTAGTTACAGTCCAGAAAGTTGTAAGCCATTGTTTAGTGTTGCTATATTAGTAACATACAGAAATAGACAAAGTCAACTGGATATATTCATCCCATACATACACAATTTTTTGAGACAACAAAATATACATTACAAGTATGTATTCTCATTTATTTTTTTGATAAAGAAAAACCTTGCACTTTTTCTGCTGAGGTTTGGAGGCAGAGTGATCTGACTGCCAAGGCACGCCTTACTTTGTGCCCAATTTTCAGTATAATTTTGTCTAGTAAATTACCAGAGTGAAAATAATTTAAACATAATTTCCCTCAAATAAGGTCAAACCCACAATGGTTGTTCTTGTAATCAGAATGCTCTACTGCACCATGATGGTCTCCAATTACTCTTAAATATATTGTCCTTATAATTTTAAATCTTAAAACATTTAAATTTATCATTTAAGTATTACATCATTTACAGAATATATGTAATAGAACAGCGAGACGAAAAACCATGGAACAAAGGCACTCTATACAACATAGGAGCTAAACAGGCCATACTTGACAAATTCCCATGCCTCATACTCCATGACGTAGACCTATTGCCATTGGACCTAAGTAATTTATATGTTTGCTTAAAACAACCAAGACATATGAGTGCTAGCATCGACAAGTTTAGATTTGTCCTTATTTATAAATCTTTAGTGGGTGGAGTTTTGGCTATTACATCAGACCATTACCAAAAGCTGAATGGTTTCTCAAACAGATATGAGAAGTGGGGTGGAGAAGATGATGATTTTGCTGGACGAATTGAATCACATGCTCTTGAAATACTAAGGTAAGTTGTGTTTGTCTATTAAAATATTTGTCTATTTTAATAGACAAACACAGTAAGCAATAACTTTTTATTTGATATTTCAATGTTTTTAGGAACTAATCAGTGTTTTACCCATTCCAAAAGTCAATGTATTATAAAATGTCTGATACTTATATTTATATAGTAATATTCTATACTGTACTATACTATATAAATAGTTTATGGTAATGTAATGTATGTATTGTAAAAATGTAGTAGTTATTATGAAACATATCAACATAATATATATGTACTATACAAAAATATGGTGATGAGTTCCAGAATTCATCCAAAAGTAGAGAATGAAATGGTTCAAGATCCCTCTGCCAACCCTGGCACACATAGGTGTGGGATACAAGGTGAAGCTGAAAAAAATTGTTTACTTTTATAATATTTATATCCCACAGGTGCCCACCTCACATGTCAAGATACACAATGTTGAAGCACAAACAAGAAACTAAAAATGCAAATCGACACAAAATAATGGCGGAGAACGCCGGTAGAATGGAAACAGATGGACTTAACTCTATACAATATGAGACTGTTAGTGTCAAAACTCACCGCCTCTTCACCATGATAGCTGTCACTTTATGATTGGATCAAAATACTGATGTGAAATGGTAAATTAATGAATTTATTTAATAGTTATATGCACTCTTGATTGAGTATATTAAATGTCAAGTAAAAAACATTTTGTATACATATTTCTAATTAAGAATGCAATATAATAAATGAAGTGTTGTCTTTAGAACAAATAGTATTACCTTCATATATTAAAAATTTGTATTTTATTTAACTTTCCTACAGTAATTTGGTATTTAAACTTGTAATTAATTAGCATACTATAACATTTTCAATATATTTCATTAAGAACATATAGATTAATTAGTTTAAACATTTAATTGGTATATAATAAATGCAGGCTCATATAATTTAATAATATCATTTTTTGAACGGAACTTCTTTACTATTCTATTTCTTCCATACCAAAAATATAGTAACTTCCATTTTTTGATATAGTAATATTTTTTAATATAGTATTTTTTATGTTTATTTTTGTAATCTGGACACCCACTAAAAAGGGATTTTGAATAATTTTTAATATAAGAGAATGAAATAGGGATTGAAAGTTTGTATGCTTTTTTTAAATTGGCACCAATTTTTATAGAATTTGAATTTCTGATTATAAGTTTTGAGACAATGACAGTAAACGTGGAATGGTTAAAAAAATATATAATAAATGTTGTTATTATTATTTTATTTGTTATTATTATTGTGTTGTATTTATTTATTTTTTAATATCTCTATAACATATTAACTAAAAGTCAAATTTTAATAAAATTTTTGTTAGACTTTTTTCTAAACGAGATTTTTATTTAACTATCCCATGTTATTGTTCATTGTCTCTAAATTTGTAATATGTGGTTGATTCCCTTCAAAAGCAATAATATAATTCTGTGTGTATGAGCGTGTGTGCGTGCGTCCGTACCCACACTATACCACATTGTAGGGCTGCAGCTGCCCCCAGCTGTGACCGCACGAGAGCGCCACAGACAGCGGCAGAGAGCGGGGCAGGCCGCACGCCGCGCCGCTGCTCTCCATGGCTTCTTTTATTATGCCTGTTTTATTATATATTTACTGTAGTTTGAATGTTATTCTATTTTACTATGATATAAGAACAAATTGAAGTTATATTTACGTAATATATGGTTTTTATCAAATTCTTGAAATATTTTTCTTTTAAAGGTAAATAATATTATTAATATGCATCTTTTACATCGTTCACAATAAAATGTTAAATTCAGATAAAAGAAAAATTTTCTTGTCCAGTCCAACCATTAAAATACACAAACTAAAAAACTTACCAGCCGCAGTATTTAGATCTTCCTCCGCAACTTCCCATAACAATTCATCGTGTATTTGCAACAGCAGGCGGCAGTTTATGGATGGGTGCGCATTTCGAACCCGTTCCCAGCACCGTGCCATTGCCGTCTTGCATATATCTGCTGCTGTGCCTAAGGGATATTTTATCAAGTTTTGCTAAATTATTTATTTATATATTTATACAGGCAATCGCCCAATTACAATTTAATTATAAAGTATATTAACAGAGTTATTACATATGAAAATAGTCACAAAATGCTTTACAAAATAATAACAAAAGGATTTTCTCTTTTTTACAAGATCTCATATAATAAAGCAATACAAAGTAGAAGACAGACTAAAAGTATTCGACTAGAGTGTTTTTTTTACATTCACGCGTAAATTGAGTTGGCGGTACAAATGTCAAATCAATGTGCAGTTCATTGGCTAGTCTACTCATTCTCCATAATGGAGCATGGAACCAATGGTTGGTTCTAGCTACCGGTACATAAAATAATTGCCCACGTTGACGCA
>JBAIZZ010000248.1:114761-204390 GCA_037355905.1 Heliconius aoede | reverse complement strand
TTTTTTGATAAACTCACTCCTTAAAAAATGAAAATGAGCTAATATATTTAAAAAAGATAATAAATACACATTTTACTTTTTGAAATTGTATTTTCAAAGTGTAATTCTACACTTGTAGAGACAGCAGGAGGTGTAGGATGGTCAAGAGGCGCGTGTTCAAATCCCGCTACGGTTACATTTTTATATATTTTCTAGAGAAGTGTAACAATAAATACAGCTTTATTGTTATTTTAGTTTGTTAAATCTCGGTCACTCACCTGAGTACCCGCTGGCACTCGCACGTCTCTACTACATACTACCATTTCACACACTCACCCTGTATCACGAAGTTGACGGCCTGTCGCTGTGCGCGCGCACTGTCGTCGCTGGCGGCGGGCAGGCGGCGCGCGCGCCCGCTACCAGTAGTCACGAGGCCACCGGCGCGCGCGCACCGCTCTATTACAGACTGCGTGAAGGTCTTGAGGCAGGGATATGTTCCTGGAGTAAGGAGTATAATATTTTATGTAACTATTAATATTTGCAACTGGAAGTAAAGAATATTAGAATGAAGTGAAGTATGTTCAATGAAAAAAGAAATTAAGTATATAATGCCAAGTGTGCTTGTTAAAAGAACAAACAATAAATTCAGCTGAATTTGAAATTGTAAAAAAAAATTTGTTACAAATTATAAATCGCAAGACCAAAAAAAGACAAATAATACTGAACTGTTGAAGCTCGTCATGATGGAGAGAACCTGGTCGTAACCGAGGTTGAGTATCTCCATGAGCTTCCTGGTGCCAGCTCCATACAGACTTGCGTACAGTAAACGTTTTGTTTTATCACGATCTTCACTTGACACTTCATTTTCTGGCTTCTTTAACCTGTTGATGGTATTACAACTATTTTCTGTTTTATCAGCATTACATATTTCAGTATAGCCGAATAGGCTACAGGAATGATTTTATCAGATGATAAATAAGCATACGTTGTATGTTATTTTTGCAATCAATATTTAGATAATCAAAATGAACCCCGCACCAATTAGCAGCAAGTTCCACGAATAGATCGCGTGCGGTCCCAGTGGCCAAGGACAATGCGGATAGAAGTCCCTCATCAGCGGCGGCGAGTGCGAATACTCTGCACTCCATGTGCTGGAAGTCGGCCGCGAGCAGGCAGCGTCCCGCGCGCGCCCTGTATATCGATCGGAAGTTTATCTTCGTTTCTTCTTCAGGAGTAACTGCGAACGAATATGAGATAAAATTTATCAATGCAGCTGACATGGACTCCGTAACTGAGATTCTGAATTCTCTACATTTCTTTGTGTACCAGAACAGAGAAAATTTAAATATTTTAAATATCATCATTTCTTGAATGGTTTTCGAAAAGAAAAATGAACATCATGGTAATAGGCAATGTGCGAGTCACACAGTGACTCTGTAACCTCCGACATAAGAACAATACGAAAATATTTAAGGGTTAAAAACTAAAATTGTTATATTCAAAACAATAGAAAAAAACTGTTACCATCACCATGTTCAGGATTTAGCGTAAGTGTAAGGGGTGTCTTGGGTATCGCCTGCAGGTTGGGGTTGTTGCACGCGACGCGCCCCGTCGCCGCGGCTGTTTGGTCCCTGCATATATTTATATTCTCTTGTAACTTTTAAATCTAAAGACCATTTGCAAAAAATATGGAGCGAAAATGGAAAAATGGATCCTATCGGTGAGTTTATAGTATAAATTTTATACACTTTTAAGGTATAATGACCTAGTTTTGTTCTTATCTATTAAATTGCCAGTTGTTTTCTCTGATTCTTCAATTCTCTCTCCAATTTTTATGACGTAGCACACATAGTAGGCAGGGGAAACCTGGCACCTAGCATTAAAACACTTGCATCCTCCGCAGTGCGCAGTGACACAATTGTGTGACTATAATCGCGGCGGTTTTGGATTCTATTTCCAGTCTAGGAAATAAATTATTATTTAAAATCGTGTTAATTTTTTTGCTCTGGTAATAAAGCATAGAGCATGAGAACGCCAAACCTTGAATATTCGACGGAAAGTGGGAAATGGAATGTTTTAATACTAGGTTCCCTCAGTCCACCCTGCTATATTTGCGGAATATAGCGTAAAATCGAAAAAAATATATTTTTTTAATGTTTCAGGATTATCCATTAATTTCGAATAAACAAAGTGCACAAAAGTAGACAAATCAACAAAATGGACAAGATATATTGCATTACGAGTGAAAAGTGAGAATACCAAGTGGGATAAACGATGCCGCCTGTGACGTGGTGCGCAACGCCGCTTAGGAAGGTGGCGCGCGCCTTGTGCAGGTGGCGGTACTGCAGCACCAGGCGCGGCAGCGGGTGCACGTCCCGCAGAGACCGGAGCTACAACACAGTGCCACACTACAGTAGAGTGCTACCTACTACCTAGTAGTAGTAGAGCTCAAAAGCCTATTGTTATCTGCCCACAAGAACGCAACAAATACCAATCTACTCACCATAGCCTCACACGTGGACTTAGCACCTATTGTGACAGTTTCTCGTATTTTAACATTACATTTCGCGTCTAACCGCAGTTCTTCGTACAAAAGCGATCTAACTTGTAAGGTGGAGAGTATTTGGAACTGTCTCCCTGCTGCCTTATAGCATTGAGCCTCGACTTCCTTCATGCGGGTAAGGAGTTTTGATTCCATCGATTTTAACTTGTCTGTGTCGATTTTTACGCCAAGGAGTTCCATGTCTGTTATGGTTGTATTTTTATTATGCATTTACAAAATGTATTAAGTACGGTACTGACATAAAATATTTGACTATATAAATAACTGATCAAGATTTGAACAAATCGCCAATAATAGTGGTACGTTTCTTTGAACAACTATATATATTTAAGATAAAAAATGTATCGATATAACAAAAGACACGGTAGGTGTGCGTTTCATTTCCACTTACGTCATATGTATGCATGATTTAAATATATACCTTCGTCAAATCTGATTTAACAAACAGCGTTAAATTTCTATGTACAAGACGTAAAATTTGTACAATATATAAGAAATTGGCGACAAAGTATCATAATTATCTTCATCATCTTACACATATGATTAGGAAATTGTACTTTCATTTCCACACTCTGGTAACGAGGCAAAGTGCGACGTTCAGTTGCGCCAATCCGTCCAGAATTCGGTGAAAAGTAGGAAACGGAATTGTCTTCATGGAATCTAAGTATCTTAACACTAGGTTCCCAGATTTCTTCTACTAACCCTGCTATGTGCAGGATACAGCGTGAAGCTAAAACAAATCACATCAAATACCTGATATTATCGGCACAATTCGCATTTCAATATCACTGAATACTTTCCACAGGCCATGTTCCACTAAGCCAGCTTTCAACCTGGTACCACATTCACGCAACACTGTCATGTACCAACATGTCTTTTGTAAGCTGCAGTCTGTGACTATCGTGTAAGAAGGAGTGTAGTTTAAAAACTTTTGTAATTCGGTGAAGCTTTCTGGAGGTTTATCGGGATTTATTAAATTTCCACCTATCTGGAATTTTTTTTTTTTTATAATGTGAAAGAGTAACCAAAGAGTCACCACAAATATACCTATCATAGCGCAATGGGTTCTCTGACTAAAATTGCGATAGTTTAAGGTTCGATCCACACTCGAAGAAATTAATTATTTTCATTTCCCCGCTCTTGGTAGATAGAGCACCGCATTGAGTTACACAACTCAATACACATGTCCCGAAAATTTAGTGGTACGTGGGATATGGTAATGAGTGTCTTAACGCTGCTTTCCTTCTGCCTACCCTGCTATATGCGGGATATAGGGTAAGGCTGAAAAATAATACAAAAAAAAAATTAAGGTCAGCCGTGGTGCAGGGGTACAGGAATACAACTTCAAACGCGACAACTTGTGAATTCGATTTCCACTCGATATTTAATATTTTCATTATAACGACGCAAAGCGCGGCGTTGAGTTCCGCCAGTCATGAAATGTCTCTAGAATTCGGCGGAGAATGGTAAACGGAAGTGTCTTAACACTAGGTTTCCATACTCTCTCTGCTTACTTTGCTATCTGCGAGATACAGCGTGAAGCTAAAAAAATAAACTAAAATTAGCTTACCTTTACATCAACAATATTGAAATTTCTTAAAGTTAGTCTAAAATGGCGAACCAGAAATATAAGTGCCGCTTTAACATCGTAACCTATTAATGTATTTTTTGTCATAATAGAGCCAAGGCAGTCGCTGAAATAAATATAATTAATTTATATTAATATATATAAACTTAAATTAATAGTAAACAGATATTGGTATACTTGTTTTATTGTATGTTAATCAACTACAAATTTAATAAGTTTCTGTAAGGAAAGATAGCAAGTTCGGTTTCTACTCGAAGACTAAGAATGTCCTCGAGTAGAAATAGATATTTCATATAGGTTTATTTATTTTGTACGTGTAGCGGAGCAAAATACATCCCCGATTTTGCTTTTTCATAAACTATTAGATGAATACAAATAATATAAATTACTATGTTAAAGAAATATGACTGAGAAAAACTTACTTAACACAATTTATATTTTTCTCGAAATAAAAGTATGTGTCATTGAATTGTATCATAATGCCTTCAGGGACGCAAGACTCGTCTGTATATTGACTGTTCAGTTGACAAAATCCATTGCTACGAGTATGTTTAAAAAAATTGCGTAACTTAATATATTATTTATATTTTTACAATGCTAATGGCGCAGCGGTGCAAGGATGTGACTGCGAACGCGACGGTTGTGAGTTCGATCCCCACTCGAGGAAGTGAACTATTTATTTACGTTTATATTTCTGAGTTGAGTTCTGCCGTTCAACACGCAATGTGTCCAGAATTCGGCAGAAGGTGAGGAACAGAGTGTCTTAACACTAGGTTCCCTCTGCCTACCCAGCTGTGTGCGGGATACAGCGTGAAGCTGATTTTTTTCTAATTAATATTTAGAACTTTAATTTCAACTAACAACGTTATACATATTATACACCTCACCTATAAACTAAAATTGCACCAATTTCACTATTTGCAATGTCTTCTAAATCACGCTTGAGTAATCCAAAATTATTATCATCTACTACATAGAGAGCATAAGTGACATCTCTAACTGGTACATCAGATCTTACTGGCACCAGAAATTTTGAGTTTTTCTTCTCTCTGAGCTTATTCATAGGTTTGCTATTAACAGTTTTTCTATTATTATTTTCGTGATTGAAATAGTCAGTTTTAGTTGTTACGTTATTAATAACTGTACTAGGTTTACTAAATTTCATAATGCCATCTTTATTAGCGAGCTGTGTTTGAACTGTACGCTTTTGTTTCTTAGCCTTATTAAAGATGGCATCTTCATTTATTGTTCTTTTGTAAAAATCTAAATTTGGTACAGTATCGATTCTATGTTCGTCTAAAACATTTTCCTCAACTATATTCACAGGATCGACGTTATCAAGCCAATTTTTAACTATTTCTGTATATTTTTCTTTTCGTAACGATTGCTTGTTTTGTTCAACTGCTTTTACTTTCTTCGAACCTCCACTGTTTGAAGATGATTTCCGTTTCCTTTTATCATCTAGGCTCTTATCGCAATTATCAACAACCTCTCGAACATTTTCTGTGTTTAAAACATCTATCGGTATTTGTTGATTAAGATTTTTTGTACTTGTACTGGGTACACATTCTTTTTCACTATCAATAATATTTACTTCAGAGTCGTCTTCGTCGTCAAATATTTCAGCTTCAAAAAAATCATTCCACGGTATAACTTTTTTAGGTTCTTGTGTTACATCTTTTAGAGCTTTTATATTTTTACTTAACATATTATATGTTAATTGTGAAGAACATTCAAATTTCTCATTAGATTTAAAATTGTCATCTAAATTAACATTAGGCAACGACTTAAGTAAATTAACAGATGTAGATATTGACGGTTGATCATTGGTATTTACGGAATTTGTTATAAGACTGCCCATCACGTTGTCACTTATTGGTGGATTATTCGTATTAACTATATCATTAGTATCATTAAATCTGAAATGTATTCATAAAATCTGAATGTAATTATTTTATATTGTTTTTTCAGTTTCTGTCTTGTAAAAGTGTAGCCAGAAGGAGACACTCCGCTATCCACTTTCTGCTGAATGCTGGAGGCAGCGCGTGTTCGAAGTGGCGGAATCGAAAGCCGCGCTTTGCCTCGACACCAGAGTGAAGAAAGGATAATATTTCATTTCCTCGAGTGGAAATCAAACCCACAACTTGTCGCGCTTACAATTACACGCTTGTGCCCCTGCGACACGACTGGCTTCTATATTTCATTATTAAAGTTACTTTAGACTTAAGATTATTACTATTAATAAAATTAATTAAACTATTAAGTTATTGATTAAGCGGTTATGTACGACTCTACTATATAAATTTCTGTGTGCGTGCGTCGTTCTTTACAAATGGCGTTTTATGATACAACGATAATTTTATTATGTATTTTGTTTCAAAAAATCACTTTTATTGTATTAGACGCTTATAGAGTAGTTAATACTGTGGTTTTATTTAAAGTGGTGGCGACCAAAACTATATACTAAAAAGATCAAATAAATCATACAACATTACAGTAAGAAAATAATGGTATGGTTCTTTCATTATGGCGTTCCGAGCGTGCCAATTGAGCACATATCGCTTCGCCAATGTTAAATTGTGAAAGAAAACAATAAATTTATTGTGAAAAAAAGCTGAGATATTTACATAATTACGTTTTTGCTTTTGTTACGGGAAGGTTCATTAGTATATTTGCTAGCTCTTATTTCTTTATCTAAAAAAAATAACAAGCATAAATTTATGATTAATTCTTTTAAAATGCAAAAATATGAAAGGAATATTATACATATTGTTTATTTTCAATTTCAGTCTTACCCATTTTTATGCTAAGCAAGGAAGTCATTACTTTTCGTCCAAATGGCGACAACAGTTTTTCATATTTGGTTATTAGTAATTTATGACGATTTAAATATGTAGTTTTGTCCATTTTTGTTTGTCGGTGAATTGATGTTAAAATAATCTAAAATAGAAATCCGAATTAGTGGCAAAACTAGTTTAAAAAGGCGGCAATAAAAAATGACGTTTAAAATATAGATTAAAAAGTCGATAGGACAAACCAGTGAAAGAAATGTCGTTTGAAAAATTTATATACTTTTTAAAGCTAAGTTATAGCATTTAATACAGAACAGTAAATTATAACGATTTATGTAGAATCTACAGATATAATGGGCTTTTAATACACCACTGGGGATGGTATCATAACGTGAGGTGTTCTAAGTGTCAATTGATACTGAGCAGTGAGCACTTTTTGTATTCAGCCATGTGGTCCCGGCTTAGAATAGGATCACCCTGGTACTGTCGGTGTCGTAAGAGGCGACTAAAGTACGTGTGGTAGAGTCACGTCCCCAGTAATGGCAACACGCATGGGCAGACTCGACCGGATTTAATACCACTCCCGGCATTTTAAACCGGCGTGAAGTAGTGGCTCTTGCCACTGCGTTTCGCATTAGGTAATGCTGGACCCCGGTGCCCTTCATCTCCACCTTAAAGGCTGGCAACGCACCTGTGGCTCCTCTGGTGTTGCATGGGGTCGTGGGCGGCGGTGATCACTTACCATCAGGTGACCCGAACGCTCGTTTGCCTTGTCCTCTTCCATAAAAAAAAAAATATTTGTAAATTTTGGATTTTTTTTTTGATTTTATTAATAATAATGGCGAATCTTTTCGTAGATTATCTAGATCAGTGTAAATTCAAGCGCTTGAATATAATTTAATTAATAATGCCATTACACTTCTGTAGTTTAAAAATAATTTAAAAGAAAATAATTTAAAAAAATATGCTTAACATCAGTATGTTGTAATATATGATTGTTATTTAAAGATACAATCATCCATCTTTTATTTCAACAACATCACAAAATTTTATAATGGTAGCTTATATCCGTCTAATCAATCATATTACTATAAGTCAACTGTCAAAGTCATTGAAATCACAAAAACATCTAAATTATGTACAAAGAGGAAAAGACATTTAAATTGTACTGAAAGGCACAAATAAAATTAACTAATGTGTGCACACGTGTAATGATGGCATTAAATTTAGAGAGCTGCGACAGCTTGCCCCCAGATGAAGAGCCTAAACTGAAATATGATCGTATGGGCAATGACGTTCAAAATATACTTTTAAAAGACGCTGTGAGCTGTATTTGCGTCCATACAAAATTTATCTGCCTTGGAACACAGTGGGGAGTGATACATTTACTAGATCATGAAGGAAACACAGTGCCTATATCTCAAGATAATAATCAAAAGGACTTGCAAGCTCATGCCATCGCTGTTAATAAAATCTCAGTAGATATTAATGGAGATTATATTGCCAGTTGCTCTGATGACGGTAAAGTCTTAGTGTATGGCCTCTACACAGATGATAATACTCAAAATTTAACATTGGGTAGAGTCGTGAAATCAATTGCTTTGGACCCTTTTTACTTTAAATCTGGCTCTGGAAGAAGGTTTCTTACAGGTAGATCTCTATTTTTACACTTTTTATGCCACCAATTTATTGTTGAATCAAGTTAGTATATTATTTGTTCTTTAAAGTAATTAAACATTATTAAATCTTTATTACATATAAACATTTTTAGATAGTATTAAATTAGTATTTTAAAGAATAATGACTATATAGATGATTGCTGGTGAGTAATTAAAAAAATTATAGTTTCGTTCTTTACACTGTTTAGCAGGGACTTTCTGATTTTTGATATGCCTCACTTTTTGAAGCTGAGCTTTTCTGAAGTTAGTCTAATTTAAAAAATGTCCTTTTCTTCAAGATATTAAACTTTTATTTAAGACATTGTGTTACAATCTATATTTGTTGCTAAAAAAAGAATTTCTCTTCAGTTTGACTTTGAAAACAAATTTTTATACTTAAAATACTCACATTTTATATAATATACTTAATCAGTTGTTTGACAGTGACACAATGGTTGTGGACTTGATCCCCACTCAAGGAAGTGTAATATTTATTACTTAAATCACAAAATAGTCAACATACAATGCCTCCAGAAATCGTCAGAAAGTGGGGAATGGTGTGTCTTAACACTAGGTTTGTGATACAGTGTGAAGCTTAATCAGTGCATGAAATTCAAATATACAAAAAAATTATCAAAATACAAATAGTACAGTCAAGTTATGTCCACCCTGAAATTAGACTTACAGAACTTTTTTC
Organism: Heliconius aoede; assembly: GCA_037355905.1. Taxonomy (NCBI): domain Eukaryota; kingdom Metazoa; phylum Arthropoda; class Insecta; order Lepidoptera; family Nymphalidae; genus Heliconius; species Heliconius aoede. The sequence goes on along the minus strand of JBAIZZ010000248.1, from coordinate 195,113 downwards.
ATTGTTCACTTGGCTAGAAAATTATGTAAACTAAGAAAAATCAGAACAGTCATCTACAGCTAAGTTTAGGGTGGCCACAACTTGTCGACTATAAATATTACTGTAAGTACATTAAAATTTAATGTACATCAATTGATTGGGGGTATGGCTGTGTGACTTTTATTTGGTATGTCCAAATAAAAGTTCAGAATATTTTACTCATCTATATTCTACATCTTGTACAGAAATCTACAAAAACTGAATGCTAAGACACTTCATATCCACTCGGCTTTCTTAATGTAAAACTAAATAAAACACAATAGTATTTTTTACTTCCTTTACAGGTGATAACAAACTTATTCTATATGAGAAAACATTCCTGAACCGTCTGCGCAGTACGGTTCTTTGTGAGTGCGAAGGCTATGTTCAGGCAATAGCGTGGCATGACAGATTCATAGCGTGGGCTAGCGAAGTAGGTGTGCGCGTTTACGACCTCGTAGCAAGATGTTCATTAGGCTTAATTCAATGGGAAAGAAATTCTAATAGATCCATTGAAGATTTTCGGTGCAATCTTCTTTGGTCTGCCCCAAAGACCCTTATGATTGGTTGGGTAGACACTATAAGAATATGCGTAATACGTAAGAGAAGTCACATAGAATTGCAAACCCGTGATGTCACCGAATATCTCGTAGATCCAATTCACACATTTCAAACCGACTACTATATTAGTGGACTTGGACCATTAGAGGATCAATTAGTAATACTTGGTGTTCCAAAAGAGATTGATATTGAAACTCATAAAGCGCAAAGGCCTGTGATTTCGGTCGCAGATTACAAAGATTGTGAGTTTTGCGAAGTATCAACAGATAGTCTTAATATAAGAGGCTATGAGGAATACAATTGTAATGACTACTATTTAGATATGATTATTGAAGAAAATAGGTTCTTTATTGTGTCACCCAAGGATATAGTAGTAGCGAGTCCTTACAATATCGATGATAGAGTGGATTGGTTAACGAAGCATGGAAGATTTGAAAAGGCTATCTCAGTTCTGGAAGAAATTGGTGGTAAAACATCGAAACATTCGGTCGTTGAAGTAGGAGTCCAATATTTGGACTATTTATTATCAGAACACCTTTTTGAAGAAGCCGCTATTCTTTGCGCTAGGATATGCAGGAACGATAAAGTGTTGTGGGAAAATCAAATTCTTAAATTCTTGGCGGTTAAACAGCTGCGTGCCATAAGTCCATATGTACCTAGAAATCCAGATCAAGTTCTGAACTCTCAGATATATGAACAAATTTTTTGCGAGTACTTGGAAGTTGACGCACAAGGTTTCCTAATACTGGTGCAAGAATGGAATCCTTCATTATATAAAACAGGTGTAATTGTCAACAAAGTCTTGGAACATTTATTTACTACTGAAGTCGATAAAAATGTTTATTTGGAAGCCTTAGCTTTGCTTTACTGTTACCAAAAGAAATACGATAAAGCATTGACCACATATTTAGCTTTACAACACAATGACGTGTTTACATTAATTACGAAATACAACATGTACTCAATGATACACGACAAAATACTTGATCTGATGACCCTCGACTGTGATAAAGCCATCTCGGTACTTTTAAACGACAAGACTAAAGTACCCGTTGAAATTGTAGAGAAACAGCTCAAAAATAATGACGAATTTTTATACAAATATTTGGATGCCTACAGCAAAGTTGAACCAAATGGCAAATATCACGGAAAACTTGTTAGGCTTTACGCTAAATTTAATCGAAGTAAACTGTTACCGTTCCTTAAGTGTAGCGATAACTATCCTATACAAGAAGCTCTAGATGTCTGTCAGAGTAACGAATTTTACCCAGAAATGGTGTTTTTGTTAGGGCGCATGGGAAACACAAGAGAAGCGCTACAAATAATAATAGAAAAACTTAACGATATAAACCAAGCAATTAATTTTTGCCAAGAACATAACGACAAGGAATTGTGGACTGATCTTATAAAACAAACGGTCGATAAGCCAGAATGTGTCACGCTACTGCTCAAAAGGATCGGCAACTATGTGGACCCTCGGATGCTCATACAGAATATACAATCCGGCTGCGAAATAAAAGATTTAAAGGAATCCTTAGGGAAGATGATGTGTGACTATCACTTACAGATGTCTGTTCAGGACGCGTGCAAAGTGATTACTCTAAGAAACTACTTCGACCTCCATGAGAAGCTCATAATCAACCAGCAGAGAGGAATATCGGTCACAGACGAGTTTTTGTGTAGTGTGTGCCAAGGACGCATTATTATTCGAGATCTTTCCAATGCGTCAGACTTAATAGTATATAACTGCCGACATTCTTTCCACATAGAGTGTCTGCCGGACGGCGTCCAGTGCGACCATTGCAGCGTCTGCAGCGCGGTTAAGATGTGATCCTCGAGCTCAACTAGATAGGACTGTATATACGAAATATTAAAATTACGTGAGGTCGACGCTTTACCCCAATAACGTCAATGTTAATCAAAGTAGTTTATTAATAATGTTATCAGTATGGTGCTTTTGTAATGAGGTGGCGTGAATAAATTTTCCTCATGTTGCAATTTACATAATAAATCCAGATAAACACTTTTACACAGTATAATATTGTCCAAATGTTTTATTTATTTAAACCACTTTCAATAAATATTTATGTAAATAAATGGACTCTTTTAATGCATCATTTAATTCTACAGCCTTGAATTGTTTTCCATTTAAATTTATCCCAGCAAGAGAGTTGTGGTTTTGATTCCTATTTGAGATAAAAATGAAGCACGGCGCTCAACATCAGCATTGCCAGATTTTGTCTTCGAGGGAGGAAAAGCGGGATTTTGTTTCTCTGGAAATATTGGTAATTTATAAAAAAAATTAAGTATTTAAAATTCTCCAAAGAGCGTCGTGCGTTTCAATTTTGACCTAAAAATTTAGACGTTTCGCCAAAATCGGGATGTGTGGCAGCACTGCGCAACACCCCGTAATCCCCAAACAACACCCCGAAAATCCCTTGTCCTAACACTTCCTACTTAGATAAATCAGCCTCACGCTGTATCCCGCACACAGCAGGGTAGGCAGAGAGAACCTAGTGTTAAGACACTCTGTTTCCTACTTTCCGCCGAATTCTGAAAACAGGGTGTTGAGTCGCGTTTACAGTCACACTTTGTGCTCTTGCGCCACTACTGTCCTCAAATGCCAATCATGATAAAATACTTAAAAATTATTTCTACAAACGCAATAGCTATGTATCCCAACCACTATTTATTTGATGATCTCCGCTTCTCGTAGTATGTATACATTTTGATTCAAGTGCATTTTACCTATTAAACAAGTAAAGAAATATAAAATAATATTTTCGGTGAGACGAATAACTATTGATAAATCTTAGTTACAGAATTCTTAAAATACTATACTATTCAAATTGTAATATAATTAACATTTAAATTATTATTAATCCAAATGCTCTGGCAACATTATATAAAAATACTCTAACAATAAATAGGTATAGCGGTCAAAAATACTTTAAAATTGAACAAAATTATAATTAATGCTATTCTAACCAGTTTATCTTTTTAAATCATATTTTATCAAATCCTATTTGAATATTTAATCAATACTATATCCTTATTGTAATTATTTTATAACAATAAATTAAAACTATGTGTTCAATATATTTGTTACAATTTTCATTTTATTTAACTATTAATGTTATAAAAATAATATTTTATTTGTCAATTTAAAAAAATAGTCCATTTATATATTTTCTATAATGTGTCCTACATTATGTACGGTACTGTACTACAAGTGTCAGCCGTGGATTGAAGCAAATTGTTTATTCCCATGTGGTGTTGAAAAATGGACGCGCACATGATTCTGTGAGCGTTTTAAAATGTTTTCATATTATATTATTACGCGTTGAACATATAAAAAAAATCGACGGAATTGTGAAAAAGTGTCGTGTGAAAATGACAGATATGCCTCCTTATCTCTCTGTAAAAAATGAGGGGAAAAGCGGAGAGCCCGACAGTGATTCTTCGGACTTTGAAGATGATTTGCCATTGAGTTTTAATAAACCAAGGCATCTGGAGCCTATAAAGGGCGCTGAACGCGAGGAGCACACATGGAGGGTGAAGGAAAAGGTAAGTGTCGTCTATTTGTTTGGTAAACTACGCGACGTAATTGCGTATCACACCGTAGTAAGGCATGTTACGTTAAAAACAAACGCACATGTACTCTACGTTGTCGTTTACTAGTCGTTATATATATTAATTGAAATTAAACTATTCAAACATTATATGTTAGTTGATATGTTTTAAGAAAATAATATCTGAGATAATAACATTACAATTTTTTATAACAATCTTATTGGTAATTTTAAAGTAATAACGAAATATTTTAATGTTTATGTTTGTGATGTGTTATCATGTTTGATTACATAATTAAATTAGTTTGATTTATCTATTTAGTATTGTGTTTTATGAGAAATTATTAAAAAATATTAATAGAATAGTTTCTCATTAATTAACGAAATAAATATTAATAGATGGTTTGTTTAAAAAATATATATATTATAATCAAGCAATTATATTAGTTGATAATTATAAAAAGTTGATTATTACTATTTTAACAGACAAAGCAAATTTTTCATATTTGAGTGATTATTATAGACTTTTATGTGTATAGTTTTAAATATTATTTATTTGGATTTTTTAAAAAATGTATTCATTATTTTTTTTATTTAAATTATACTATGATATTTGTTGTTTCATTATTGTAAATATCTTATTTATTTTATGTATTTATATAGATTATTTATTAAGAATTATTTTTAATTCTCACTTAATTGAAAACAAAACATAATCTTAAGTTACCAATACTAGGGTGAATCTATTTATATATAGGTAGAAAATGGACTATTGTTAACCTTTTATTACATTGATAAAAGTAAAAAACCAATGATTCTTATTTAAAATTAATATTACTAAGAATAATATTAATTTATTAATTACATTATCCTACTTATATTATGGCAGAAAGTGGGGAACAGAGTGTTCTAACACTAGGTTCCCTCTGTCTACCCTGCTGTGTGCAGGATATAGCATGAAGCTGATTTTAATTTCCTTATATTATGAATTTGAAAGTTTGTGATGGATGTTTGTACACAAAAGCAAATAAACTGATTCAGATAAAACTTTACAGAAATATACTTTATGTGTTGGTATAACACACAGGCTACAACTTATGTTGGCTATAATATAATGACAAGCTTATTATGTTCATATTGGACAAGTTACTAGTATCTCATATATCTATCTACTTAATTTACTTATATATTTTTAAAATAATAATATAAATTATGTTTGTAGTACAAAACTCATTGCGTGGCACTTGTGCTGTGCCTCAATGTGGGTGTGGATCCTCCAGATGTGGTCAAAACACAGCCATGTGCTCGACTTGAATGCTGGATAGGTAGGTATTAAAATATATATAGTTCCCATAGACAAGATATCTTTAGATTGAACACTTTTCCATTTTAATTGAATATATATTATATTCACAATCAATGCAATGTCAAAACGTGTATGAATGGCAGGTCAAATCCTACACAGGAAATAAAATAATTTCTATTTGAGAGTTGAGTTTCATTACTAAATATCCTGAAATGTCCTGAATTCTGATGGAAAAATGGAAAAACATAAAATAAAAAATCATTAAAAAGATAGAAGCCAATATGTAATCTTCAGTTTTGAAAGTCTGAATAAAAATATTCTTAAGCATCGGAGTTGATATGTAGTTCAGTACAACTTGAACTGTGATGGGGTTATCTGTATAAATGTTTATTTTGGTTAATTTTAATGAATCTAGTTATTTTCGAATCTCCATTCGTAAGGTTTATGAGGTCATTGTGGGTGCTGGCTGTAACACATGATGGTTGTGGTTTCAGACCTCACTCGAGGAAAATATTTCTTTTATTTTCTTGGCCTTTTAGGACAATTATTTGGGTGTAAAGTGGAAAATAGAGGATATTAATAATATATTCTGCCTGACTATTTTCCTAAATGCCTATTGATGAAAAGCACACATTTATAAAAACAGATTAATTATTATGAACTTTGTATAGATATAAATCTAAATTATTTCTTTACATCTATGAATAATAATTAATATTAAATTATAGATCCTAACTCAGTATCGCCAAGCAAAGCTCTGGAAAGCATAGGACATGCTTTGCAGACCCAGTATGAGAGGTGGCAGCCGAGGGCTCGCTACAAACAGTCCTTGGATCCTACTAGTGAAGAGGTATTAATAAACCTTAATCTAATTATTAATATTGTTTATGTCCTTTAATCTGTTCGCATTTTATATTTCACTAGTGGCCCACTTGTGGCTTTGCCTGCACACATATAATCACATATAATCCCTTAATTATTTTATGTTGCATTATTGCATTAAAATCAGAGATATTAATGTTTATACATACAAACCAACACACAAACTCTTCCGCTTCATTATATTAGTATAATTTTTTTTATAATTATACAATAAATAGATGATAGAAGAACTTTAGCTAAACAGTAAATGCAGTGGTCTTTGATTAAACCTGATTTTTTTATATTCAGTTTGCTGCTCTTGTGGATAAAAGGCGATGTTGAGTTTTGCCAAACAATATGTAATCTTTTGATTTTTAAAACGTTAAAATCTATTTCTATATTCTCTCTGCCTATTCTACTACATGGAAGACGGAGTGTAAGGTACTCTGTTCCTCACTTTCCGTTAAATGATGGAACTCCACCTTAAAGGCCGGCAACGCACCTGTAGCTCCTCTGGTGTTGCACGGGGTCGTAAGCGGCGGTGATCACTTACCAACAGGTGGCCCGAACCGCGCTTTGGCTCGCTATCACAGCAAGGGAAATCGAACCCACAACCTGTGACAGGTTGTGGGCGAGTTGATTTACAATTGGACACAAATACGCGTCTCAGTGGCCTATTTTTCATTAAATTGTAAAAATAAAAAAAATGCAGCACTGCAGAACTAATTGCTGCGTTAATATGGAGTATAATTATATACCTAAAAAAACTTATGAGTACTTTAGTTTAACATTAGCATTATTTCTGTTCTACCTCGTAAAATGTTATGTGATAATACGAGATAAAGAAAAACATCGTATAATCTTACGTCTGTGTGAAAAAAAATATACTCAAATTACTTTTGGGCTGATAATATAAAATAGGGTGGTTTTCACTACATTCCCTTTGTGCGACGTTGCGAAACGCCACTCAAGACGCAATGTCTCCAGAATTAGACGGCAAGTGCGGAACGGGAGTGTCTTAACACCAGGTTCCCAGATATCACACAGAGTGTCTGCCTAAACCTGCTATGTGAGAGACACCGAGAACTTGTCCAATACATGAGTCACTGTGCTAATTTATAATGACGTCACTCCCAAAAAAAGTATCTCGGATGAGACATGGCGGTGCGCTCGTAAAGTGGTGGGCGGCCCCGCGGGAACGGCCTTGCCCTAATTACGAATATTTTTGGGTAAATGTTAATTATGTTATATGGTTTTACTTTTGAGTTTTAATAATACGATGTTTTTTGTGAAAATATTGGCTTAGATTTCGAGTTACTGAATTTGTTGCTTGAATGTGCGTACTTAAACAATACAATTTCGGCTTATTCCTTTTTATGTTAAAATAATTTAAAACATATTATTTATTAATAGTATGCAGCCTAACAATAATAAATTTCAGTTTGATACAAATTACCAGTAGCTTAAAAAAACGACTTATCTAAAGAAAAGCCTGTCTAACCTGAACCTATCAATATTATATCAATCTAAAGAATAAAGGTTCCTCAATCGTGGGAGTAGATTCTATATAAATTGTTCTTATCTGTTGATCTATAATCGAATCTTAATTCTAAATTAGTAATACCACATTAAACTTGATAGTTGTGGGTTCAATCTCTACTCAAGGAATTGATTCAGCCATGTGGTCCCGGCTTAGAATAGGATCACCCTGGTACTGTCGGTGTCGTAAGAGGCGACTAAAGTACGTGTGGCAACACGCATGGGCGGACTCGACCGGATTAATACCACCCCCGGCATTTAAAACCGGCGTGAAGTAGTGGCTCTTGCCACTGCGTTTCGTATTAGGTAATGCCGGACCCCGGCGCCCACCATCCTCCGCCTTAAAGGCCGGCAACACACCTGTAGCTCCTCTGGTGTTACATTGGGTCGTGGGCGGCGGTGATCACTTACCATCGGGTGACCCGAAAGCTCGTTTGCCTTGTCCTCTCCCATATATTAAAAAAAAATTGATTATATATTTTCATTTCCCCGCTTTGGTAACCAAAAAGTGGAGATGATGATATAAAATATATATATAATAATATAAAATCTAATATTAAGTAACAAAAATATAATTTAAAAACCAAAAATACAAGTATTTATGTAAATATCGCTGACATAATGACATAATTGGTGCAGATCAAGAAGCTTTGCTGTTCACTCCGACGCAACGCCAAGGAAGAGCGCGTGCTGTTCCACTACAACGGACACGGTGTACCGAAGCCCACTTCTCAAGGGGAGATATGGGTTTTTAACAGAGTAAGAATATTCATTTGTTATTCCACCACTGCAGATGCAGATAATGATTGTAGGTTCGAATTTTCGTCAACATTTGGCATGATGTTTTTTTTAATTGTTACATTTTTTTGTATATAAATCCGCGCAAACCATTGACAAGTAAATATTAAGTGATTTAATTTGTTTAGATGATGACTTGATAAGTTAAATAGCATAATGAAAATTATTGTGTTTAACATCTTAGTTATTACAAATCTGCAAGAATTTGTATTTAATATTTATATTCTTTTCCTATAATCAAATGACACTTAACTATCACATTTAGATTGTCGGTTGCACAATTTTCTCATGTCTGAAGAACATTAGCTACCACAAATTTCTTCACTTTTTAAAACATAATAAATTGATGGGCCTGTAAGTTGTTAAAGATATACAAAACAAACATTTTTTTTCCTTTTTAGCTTGTTTAGAGATTTTTGCTTTTATTCATATTGTTAGGTCCCAACGCCGCACAGTATCTTACCAGATTAACACTTTTTGAGACATTGTACTTTGAAGTGGTTTGCACGTTTTAAAGCTGGTGATTTCGACTTGGATGACAAGGAGCCGAAAAATTTTGAAGATAACAATTTGCAGGCACTGCTGAATGAAATCTCGTTTCAAACACTTCAAGAATTATCTATGTCATTGGAAGTTGACTTCTTAATAGGAAAACGTCGTAAAAGTTTGGGCATGATCTAGAAGGAAAGACATTGGGTCCCATATGAATTGGAACTAAGGGATATTGAGAGACATTTTCTCACGTGCGAACTGCTGCTTCAACGGCAGAAAAGAAAAGGTTTTTTGCATTGGATTGTTACCGGTGACGAAAAGTTGACCAATGAAAATGCTTCACAGTCATGGATTAAGCCCGGCGAACCAGCAACAATGGTGGATGGTGGCAAAGCCCAATAGCCATGGCTCAAAGCTTGTGCTCTGTAGCCGTGCGTTGGAGCAAAAACCCATTGCCACTACTATGGGTAGTAGTAGCCTTTTGTATGATCAAACCAAACATAACAAACAGAAAAACATATTTTCTGCTAGCCTAGAATTTACCTTTGTTCTTCTTAGTACTCATTTTGGCTTAACTGTAATAAATAATAATAAAAAAAATAAAAATGAAATAATTCAAAATAAATAAAAAAACATACATTTTTAAGTAATGGTACCTAACGGGTTTTTTAATCTATGATCCCAATTACAAAAAAATATTATATTTTACTGAAACTATCTATTACACTGTGCAGCGATGTTACGTCACGTGTAGATAGATACACGGTAAGTTCGCAAGCTGTCACCGCGGCGCAAAGCGACGTACTCTCTCTCCGAAGGCGCGTGGCCGACTGAGTTTGGACGAGACTTCATAGTAATTTGTATGAAGGTTTTTGATTGTAATTGTTTTACACAAAATAAGATTTTTTTTAAGAAATGAAGACTATCCGTTTCTTTATAGTTTTATCTTTATTATTTTATAAAACTCATTTAATAATTCTTGAAAATTTCGACTCAGTGATTACAATACGGGAGTGCGATTTACACGTTTTTTTAGTGATTTTCTGATTTTTTTCTACACTTATCTATAAGCATTGTCTTAAATTCGAATGTTTCAAACGCAAGTTACATTAGTTGGCTGGCTTTTTTCTCTTTTTCTAAGATTTATATTTGGCGTGTGTGATATTATTGGACTTTACGGTCTACCAAACTACTGTTATTTATTATTTTCCTAGGCCTACACACAATACATCCCACTATCGATGTACGATCTACAAACCTGGATGGGCGCGCCCTCCCTCTACGTGTACGACTGCTCCAATGCGGGTGTCATTGTCGACAACTTTAAACAGTTCGCGGAACAACATGAGAGAGATTATGAGGTAATGGAAATTTGCCTCCTTGATTCCTTATCAGGGACAGAAACTGAAAAAAAAATGTGTATGACACTTCAATATAACTTAACTTTGCTTCACCTAGCCTGGTAGTCAGAGAGAACGGAGCGACAAACGCTACGGTCTATGCATAACTCTTTCGCCTCGTCCACTGTCACCAACCTCTTCATACATGCCCTCCGGGGTCCTCATGTTTTTTACGTGACCTTCCTCCAATATATTTGATACTATGTTTTTGAAGGTAAACCGAGGTATTCCTCTGCTTCTCTTACCACTCACTTTTCCATCATAAATCTTTTTTGCCATTCTTTAATATGCACAAATCAGCTAAGCACTTCTTCATTCTCACCATGACTCATGCACGCATCCATCTCTTATCTTCAATCTCTACTGCACATACTTCCCAAATATACCTCTTCCTTCACTTGTTTATACTGATCTTACATTCTGTCTTTTCTTAATTTTCTTGAAATACCAGTACCTTTATAAGGCTTAAACCATTTCTTCCACACCCTTCTTTCAGAGTGGTGACTAATGCTTGTAACTTGCATTCTGATGATGTAATGACTACTGCATCATCTGCTTACAGCAGGCAATTTACACTCAATTCACCTACTTTCACCCCCATGTCACTTTGTTTTACTCCTTGGAGACGACATAATCTGACAAAATAAACAGAAGTTATTTGATTTTTTTGATGTCACATAAATTACTAATGTCAGTTATGAGATATCTAATTCTTTTTCTTCTTTAGCTTCACTCTTATTTTCCTCTTTAGCTAGGTGACCCGAACGCTCGTTTGCCTTGTCCTCTCCCATAAAAAAAAAAAAAAAAAAAAAAAAAAAAAAAAAAAAAAAAAAAAAAAAGGCAAAGGGAATCTAGAATTAAAACTCTTTGTTCCTCATTTGTCATCCCACTTCTATGTCCAATTTACAAACAAATTAAATTCTACACAGATGCAAGCTAGCTCCAAAGGCACTGATGCACCACCAGTGTCATATAAGAACTGCATCCAATTGGCAGCGTGTGCAGCTGGACAGAGCCTGCCAATGTCTCCCGAGCTACCCGCAGACCTGTTCACGGCCTGCCTCACCACACCTGTAAAGATGGCCATCAAGTGGTTCGTGTTGAGGACTCGCTTGAGGGTGGCCAGAGCGGATATGGTGGATCTGATTGATAAGTTAGTCAATTCATTTGTAGTATTCAAATTATGAGAGAGGACAAGACAAACAAGCGTTCGGGTCACTTGATGGTAAGTGATCACCGCCGCCCATGACTCCGCGCAACACCAGAGGAGCTACAGGTGCTTTGCCGGCCTTTAAGGTGGAGGATGTTGGGCGCCGGGGCCTGGCATATTACCTAATGCGAAACGCAGTGGCAAGAACCACTACTTCACGCCGGTTTTAAATGCCGGGGGTGGTATTAATCCGGTCGAGTCTGCCCATGCGTGTTGCTATTACTGGCAACGTGACTTTACCACACGTACTCGTAAGAGGCGACTATCTTACGACACCGACAGTACCTGGGTGATACTATTCTAAGCTGGGATCACACGGCTAATTATGTAGGGTGATAAAATCACACTTAAATAGAGTTGAGAGAATGTTAAGATACTTGTTTCTCATTCTTTTGCCCAATTTTACGAGATAAGATATATCGCATTATTTGACAGAACCCAATGTCAGTATTCAGTTAAGTATTTATCAATAACTATATAAGATTTTTATATTTTAACCACTTCTTTATCGCAGAGTGCAAACTTGAAATTAAAAATACTAAGATCTTATGCAAAAATATGTTTCTTAAAATCTTCTAAATACAATTAGTAGCTTTTTAATTATACAATTTCACCGGGCTACATTAAACACATTACTTAAATTATAATTAACTTTGTTATCTTGTTTTGTCAGGATCCCCGGGCAGGTAACAGACAGACGCACCATGTTGGGTGAACTGAACTGGATATTCACGGCCATCACGGACACCATCGCGTGGAGCTCCCTCCCCCCTGACCTGTTTCAGCAGCTGTTTCGAGCTGATCTGCTCACCGCTAGCCTTTGTAGGAACTTCTTGTTGGCTGATAGGATTATGAGGTTATTGAAAAAAAATTATTAATGCCACGAAAAATAAGTTATTTTAATATGACACATTTGTGAGAGTTTGCTATATTAATTGTGGGTGGCAGGTCGTACAACTGCACGCCGGTGTCGTCGCCCGCGCTGCCGTCGCTGGCGCGCCACCCGCTGTGGGCGGCGTGGGAGCACACTCTGGACCTGGCGCTGGCGCAGCTGCCGCTTGTGGCGCCCGCTGCCGGCCGCGCCTACCGCCACTCGCCTTTCTTCCGCGATCAGCTCACCGCCTTCCGCCTGTGGCTGGACCTGGGTGACCTGGGCGCGCGCCCGCCGCCGCACCAGTTGCCCATGGTGCTGCAGGTGCTGCTCAGCACGCTGCACCGCGTGCGCGCGCTGCACATCCTGTGCCGGTTCCTGGCGCTGGGCGCGTGGGCGGTGCGCGCTGTGCTCGCAGTGGGCATCTTCCCCTACATGCTCAAGCTGCTGCAAGCCTCCGCGCACGATCTGCGCGCCTCCATGGTTTACATATGGGCCAAGATCATCGCCGTTGACCCCAGCTGTCAGGTGGATCTGGTCAATGCCAAGGGACACAAGTACTTTTTGGCTATCCTCCAGGATCCGACTGTTGATGTGTGTATTATTTTCTTGTATAAAATTTATCATATTGCTTGACTATAAGAGCAGTTATCGGACTGATTTCTAGTTAAGAATATGATTATTTAATTTTTTTCCATCTGGTAACACGAAATCGAACATTGTATTCTATAATTCTGTGCACAAATTCGTACAAAAAGATGTAGTATAGGATATTTCGACACTCGTTTGTTTTTGTGAAATTTTGAAATATTGTTTTGCCTTAGTAAAATTTATGTTAATGAAATGTATTTATTTCAGATTGAACACAGAACCTTATCAGCATTTGTATTGGCTGGTATAGTGGACAACTACCCAGCGGGACAAGAGGCTGCATTACAGGTTCATATTTTTATTATTAGTTAATATTTTTTTTCGTTAATTTTTTCAAAATTTGATTTACTTCAACTAAACAACTCAACTTGGATATATAAATGTATATTATTTATTTTTTGGTTCCTGTATTTGGGTCCTTTTGCCTGAAATAAGTAGAGGCTTACGGCAACAATTTATGAATTGTCTAATGGACGTTTTTGAAATTAAATTTATTTAAGTATTACATTAAATGTATGTGTTGGTTTGCAGGGCTCCATGATCTCCCTATGCCTAGAGCAACTAGAGTCCACCGGCGACAAGGCGTGGCGTCTCCAGCAGTGGGCTTGCATCGGACTGGCGCGCCTCTGGCGGGGCTGGGATGCGGCGCGCTGGGCCGGCGTACGCGATCTGGCGCACGAGAAGCTGGCCGCCCTCCTACCGCATTCGCGCCCGGAACTCCGTGCCGCCTGCGCCCACGCCCTCGCAGCGTTCATCTCCGCGGGCGCAGCCACCCCGCGCACGGACCATGCCAACGCGTTGGACCAGCAGGTGGCTGTGCAGCTGGCTTCCCGGCTGCAGAAGGACGCCTCGGTGCTGGTGAGAGCAGAGATCCTGGCGGCGCTGCAGTGGATGGTGTTGATATTTGAGCAGCATTTTATGGCGGTTTATATTAGTGAGAGGACAAGGAGGTGTGATAGGTGATGGTTTTTTTAAATTATTTGTTGCATGTACTATAATATTTTTATACTATTATAAAAAACAATGAAAAGCAATTGCCTATAATTACTTTTCATTGTTTTTGTTTTGCATTCGTGTATTATACAAATTCAACACTCGTTGAACGTGCGGTGTCGTTGTGTTCGTAGGGAGGCGGTGCGTGGGCGCGGCCACATCGACCGCGGGCTGGACGCGTTGGCGCCCGAGCGCGTGCCGCGCACACCGCCGCACGTGCACGCACACTCGCCCGCGCTTGCCCTGCCCGCTATTGGTCAGTTGTAGCGCCATTACTAAACGTAACGCCAGAAGAAAGAGTACATTGGACATTTCTTCCTCATCACTTTCACTCTCATCTGATGTGTCGAAGTACTTGATTGTTTGTGTTCATAAACAATATATTCCCGAGAATAGCATTGTAACCATGAAACTTTTATTCTTATTTCACTTTTTGCTCACTTTATAGTGCTTTATAGTACAGTCAAATATATCGCAAAAATTAAATATTAAGAATTAAATATGTGTACAAGATCTCATGACCTCACAGTGGATACTAAATTATTTAAATAAATATAATTATTATACTTCCGTCTTAATTTCACGACACTGCCCCATTATCCCACTGTCTGTCTTATTTTTAAGATCTTGCGTGTTGAGTGTTGTTACTTAATGCCACGATTTACCATACGTGGAAATGAAAATAACCCACCCACAACTGTCGCGTATACAGTCGTACGCTTGGGCCCCTGCACCACGACGACCACAAAATAATAATTATTTTTATTCAACAAATTATAAATATATGAACTTAGTTTTTATTATGTAATTTATCTTTATGCCACATATAGCACACTACTCTTTCTCTCTCTAGTAATATAGTAATAATTTAAGTTATTATAATTTATGTGCAGTCAATGATATACTTTTCGTTCTGCAGGGTTTGGTTCAGTATACATGAAGCTGTGGGAAACACTGAGTGCAATGGCTAAGGAACCCCATCCGCAGTTATCACAGATGGCTAATGATATCATCAATTATGTGTCCAACCAGGTCATTTTACTGTATATTTTATTTGTAAAATATATTACTCAGCTTAAATTATTGGTTTATGTATCTTTAATTTTTTACTAAATTTTATGTTTACAATTTGTATAATGTGTGTTTTTTTTTAAATAAATAAATATATATTTTCAGGTGGACAGCGTTGGGCGCGAGACGACGCACGCGCATGCGCACGGAAGCGGCGGCTCCAGCTCCCTGCCGCCCTCGCCTAACGCGCGTGCGCACGCGCACCCCGACACGCGCACTTTGCCGCACATGGGTCTGTACCAATTATCAATAATACCTCACCGTTCTTTTGTTTAGTATATGAGAATGATTCATTTCTATGAATGGAAATCTTTAAGTATAGATTTGTATATTTATACACATCATACAATCGATGGTTGTGAGATCGATCCTCATTAGACTCAATTGTAAATTTTGTAACATTTTACGTTACTTTTGGCCTGCCACTGGTAAGGTGTGTATGCTTAAGCAGGTGCATAATTAAACCTATTCTTCAATGAAGTATATTAATCAGTCCTATGTGACTGTTTCTGATTATGATTTTTTTAATAATACAGGGCGCAGTAAGTTCGGTCTACCGCATACGATATCGGAAGACTCGGTGGCTCATAGAAACCGCGAACGTGACTCCACTTCTTCAAATTCTAGTTAGTAGCTATAATATCATGTTTTATATATGTGTAATTTTTAGCAGGTTGAGGTGATTGGAATAAATAAACTAAATTTGATTCTCTAAAGTCTCTATCTCTGTAAATTAGAGTTTATATTAATAATAATGAATATTATTAATATATAAGCATAATTACAATATTATGTTCTTTGATATAGTAATTAATTAATATTTTCTTACATTGCTTTTGTCTTCAATGTCAATTAATTTTAGACATCTGATGGGTGTCATAAAAGAAACGCTATATTTAAAGAGAGTATCTTCTCTTAACATATATTTGCAGGTCAAACAAAAAAACCAATAGTGACAACTCAGTTCGTTGAATGGGCGACGGCGCAGTTCGCTCGCGGCGACGCCAGCGGCGGCGTGGGTCACTTTGCCACCGGTGAGACAGAATCCGCTACTACCACGGAGGAACCTACGTCCGTTGACGCTCCCAGTCCGGCGTCCTCGCCTGTGGTTGATTGTGAGAGCAGAGCCCATCATGAGCGTGTGTGGCGTCGTGCCAGGAATAGGAGTATACGGAGAGAGGCAAGAGGTTGGCTTTTTTTAAAATTAATATTGTGGTGTATTGTAGGTGCAACGTTTGGATATTTGGGAACATAATTTTTTTTGTTTTGTGACTTATTATGTATTTAAAAATACGTATATGATTACAAAAAACTTGTAATACTTCTCATTTTTTTTCGTCGGGTAACCCGCGAACGAAAAAAAATACAATGTTAAGAATTATGTTATATGTAAAAAGAAATACTATATTATAGAAACTATTTATTGAAAAGTAAAATATTTATATATGCAAATATTTAATGTTCAATCAGCATTACGCACGGCGCCCCCGCCGCGTCTGGAGACGGTCGCATTCCACTCGCGCTGTCCGCTGCCGCCCGCTGTCGTGCAGTTCCACCCCTACGAGCAGCACGTCGCACTCGCGTCTAAGGAGAACTTCGGCATCTGGGACTGGGGCACTGCCGCCAAGCTGTGCGTGGGCGCCTGGCGCCGCCCGTGGGGCCGCATCACGGCCCTGGCCTATCTGGACGCGCACCACCACGCGCTCTTGGCCGCCGCCAGCCACACGGGCCAGCTTGCGCTCTACCGCCCCGCGCCGCCCGGCCGCCCCGCAGAGCCCGCGTTGCTGGCCGCCTGGCGCGCCCTCGACGCGCGCCCTCCTCCCGCGCCCCGCCCGCCTCCCGCGCAGCCATTGTACGGCGCGCCTGCGCCCGCCCCCGCTCCTCCGCCGCCCGCCACGCTGCTACGCTGGAGCGCGCGCCGCCACTCGCTGGCGCTAGCAGGTGCCGCGCCCGCGTTGCGCTTGTGGGACGCGCGCGCCGAGCTGCTGGCGGCCGACATCCCCACGGGCAGCACCACGCCTGCCACCGCGCTTTGGCGCGCCGGCCCGCACGTGCTGGCCGGCTTCGCGGACGGCACAGTACGCGCCTGGGACGAGCGCGCGCCGCCATACGCACCGCGCGCCGCTCTCGCGCCGCTGGGCGCCGCCGCACTGTGCTGCGCGCTGCGCGAGGACGCGGGTGCGCTGGTGACGGGCGCGGCAGACGGCGAAGTGCGAGTGTACGACGTGCGCAAGTTGGCCGCGCCGCGCGTTGTGGTGCGCGCGCCAGCGCCCCTCGCCGCGCTGGACGTGCACCCCTGCGCACCGCTAATGGCAGCCGGCTCCGTCAACCAGAGCCTCACGGTATACGACCTGGAGGGCACGGCTCTGAGCACGGTGCGCTTCCACGAGGGGTTCATGGGCGCGCGCATCGGGCCGGTGTCGTGCCTGGCCTTCCACCCGCTGCGCGCGGCTTTAGGCGTGGGCGCCAAGGACTCTACGGTGTCGGTGTACGTGGCGGAGGCGCGCCGGTGACCCTCGCTCTACGGCCTCGCGCTGCCGCTGCCCTTCGCGCAGTACCGCCCCGAGTGACCGACTGACCACTGGTAAACGCAGACCAACACTTATGCTATAAATATTAATCTAAAAAAATACAATTTTTAATGTTGTGAAAATGCATATTTCCAGGTAGTAAGACTACATGTAACGAAGGCAGCTCGACGCCCGCGCCGCCGACTAGTATAACGTACGCGCTGTATGTACTTGTATATATATATATATTTTTTATAATTGTATATATATATATACCTTATATGTAATATATACGCATGTATCTATTACATATTAATATACACACATTTGTTCACATATACATCTATCTTCTTCAATTTACTTCTTTATTCCAAGATAATTGTAAATTTTTAAAAAAATACAATTATATCTTTTTACTTGCTCTATATATTTTACATTCACAGATAAACAAAAATGTCAGCCGAAGCGAATGTGTGTATATGAATTTGACTTCCAAACCTTAGGTGTAAACTGCTATCCTTCACTGTACTAACATTTACTTCACCACACAAACACTGTGAAATAGATATTGTGAAATTCTAGGAAATACAATCCTTATTTCTAGTCTGTATGAATTTTTTATATAAAAATTATATGTATTTGTATATTATAAATTAACCCACCGAAATAACAGTGCCATAAGCCAAACAAACACATCCATTTATTTTTCTATAAACAATTCAGAGTACTTTCTTATAGCCTTTTAAATATACAAATATTGTTGAAAATTACTAAAAAAAAAACAATTGACTAAATACTTAATATATCTGACACTAGCAATAGCAGCTATTTGTTAGTAGTTGGACTTAGAGAAATTGCCTTTTTGCGTACAAAAATAATGTTTAATACATATTCGACATTTTTTGTGTGTATATTAATAATATTTAAATTTCTCTTAAAATTAAAATATAAAGTACTAAATTTAGGAAAGAACTTTAGCCCATACATTGCAGAATATCATATAAGCTTAAGTAAAAAGAAAATGTTATAAATTATTACTTCATTTGATTTAAGTGAAAATATTACTAATGTTTAAAAAAAATAACTATGTATATACTGTTTATGTTGAGTCAATAGCAGCATTGGAAAGTAGAGGTAACTTTCTGCTTAAACACATTATTTCTTCTATACAATATTACTCTTTTAACTTATATTTATTAAGTATGGAAATAGTTCTTTAATTTGTGTGTTTCAGAGAAGTAACTTTTCATAAAAATGTGACTTCTACATATTACACGTCAAATTTGATCTTTTTAATTCCACATAACTGAATATAACCAAAATTAAAGATAAATATTTTTACAATTTCAGCCTCTACTTTCTGTCTTATTTTTTATTGTAGTACACAAGGTTAATATGTGGCAGGAATCCTGTCCATATGTTTATTGATGATCTTATGGGAAGTTGATTGTTGGCATTCATAAAATTTTTACTGTATTATTGTGCAATAAAAAATATAACAAACGAAAATAAGTTTAATGATTGAAAAGAAAATGAATATTTTTTCAAACTAATAGAAAATGAATATTTATTCAATTGTATTATATAATTAATGCAACAAATTTCAAATGTCAATGTTCTCTTTTGTAGGCCTTTCTAAAAAAAAAGATTGAATGTTAAATGTAAAGTGAATGGAAAATGTAAAGTTATAGGATAATGAACATGTAGTCAAATTAATTGTCGGGACAAGGTTCATATATGAAGGGCAGTAGCGACAAGACACCTGCCACATCTGCATACTATACGTATGAATACAACATATTTAGCCAAATATATTGCTGTGTATTGTTGTAGGTAGGTACTAGAGTACTTTGTACATATAAACATACATGCACCTTTGGAATAAAATGGTCTAACTCACAAAACTGCAATTTGTAAACAACCACACATACTGTCTTAAAATAATGTTATTAGTCAGTATTTAGCAGAAGTCAGTTAAAGAAATTAAGAGTTGGGTCACTTTTATTCCAAGAGTGTGATATATGCTGTAGTCGCAATATTACTGTTAGTGTTCAAACAATAGCAAGGCCGGAACTCAACCCGCTACCGTCTGACAACCGCCTCATGTGTTCTATCATTTACAGGTGCCTTAAATATGTCATTAATTTCACCACTACACTGATATTTAAATGTTTTTTCTACATGTATGTTTGTCTGTGTGGTGGGCTGTCCTGCGGTGGCGGGGAGCAGGCAGGAGCTCTCGTAGCACGTCTCAACGATAAAGTGTTCAAGAGGTGCTACAATTTGTTATTACCTTAGATTTAACTCCAGCGGCAGCTCCGGCTCTAATAATTCACAATTTTTTTTATTTTTCACACTCGTGATTAGTGATCAGAAAGTTCCTAAAACACAATAGTTACTAGATGCCATTTTGTTTAAGATTCAAATGTTTTGTGTTCTTTTGCTTACAGTATATTCAACCAGTCGTAGGTTGTACAAGTTGAAGTGAATCTTTTGCACATTGTTTATTCAGGAAGAACAATCAAAAGTAAGAACTTCAGGGCGGCTACGACTCATTGATCATACTGTTGAGCATAGGTGATAGTTTGTGGGAGTATCGTGGGGGGGCTATGGGCGATGATCTGTAGCTTTATGTCTAGTTAGTGTAACAAACTCAAGCATTTATCCATTTTATTTGTGCGATGTTGAACAAAATTATATTAACTTTAAGTTGGTAAAGTGTCACATTTTACAATTAATTAGTGTAAAAATTAAGTTGGTTTATAAATTGATTTATATCATCGCTTTTACATATTGTGTAATTTAAATTGTACATTTTACATAATAATATTGTTGTTGTTAAATAAAACAAAGTACATAACTATTGTTTTGTTTACCCTATCTTATTGTGCTGCATTTTGTTCATTTTGGTGTTTTGTACCATATATTGATTTATTTTGTGACAGTAGAGGTTGGTGAGGTGAGGAGGTTGTTGAATTGAGATTACACAGACTATACTATATACATTATAAATATTAGATAAAATGACAAATTTAGAATTTTTTTTTATGGGAGAGGACAAGGGAAACGAGCGTTCGGGTCACCTGATGGTAAGTGATCACCGCCGCCCACGACCCCATGCAACACCAGAGGAGCTACAGATGCGTTGCCGGCCTTTAAGGTGGAGGATGTTGGGCGCCGGGCCCGGCATTACCTAATGCGAAACGCAGTGGCAAGAGCCACTACTTCACGCCGGTTTTAAATTCCGGGGGTGGTATTAATCTGGTCGAGTCTGCCCATGCGTGTTGCCATTACTGGCGACGTGACTCTACCACACGTACTTCAGTCGCCTCTTACGACACCGACAGTACCAGGGTGATCCTATTCCAAGCCGGGACCACGGCCACACGGAATCTATGAACTTGGTCTATAATTAATGCTCAGACGGACTAAGAAGTACAAAATAATGGGGGATGGAGCATCTTAACACTAGGTTGCCTTTGCCTGCTGTGTACGGATTAAACTGTGATTTATTTTTAATAATTAAAAGTTAATTGAAACAAAATATTTATTTTCTTTAATAACTTATAAAACTTTTTGTTACCATTCTACTTACAATTACATCAAGTAAATCCACATCACTCTTTAAATTATTTAGTTTATATGCACTTTTTATATCTTTTGAGCTACTGAGCTTACATAGATCGCTAATGGGACAGATATTACCATCAATTTGTTTAATAATTTCATCACTGTTATCATTTTCATTGTTTATAAGGAAGCAAACAAGTAGGTTATTATCTTTCTCAATACCAAATTTACTTAAACTTTGCGAAATATTTTTTGTGAGGGATAAATTGAATAGCATTTCTGAATAAACAGTCTTCGTAAGCATACTATTAGATCTCTCTGACAACACTGCTCGGTTAGCAGCGACTACAATTTGCAAGACATCCATTATTAAACTAGGTTTTATCACTGCACAGTTCCAAATACCCTTAATTATATTATTTCTAATGGTTTCCACATTGTTTACATCTTTGAATAAATATATTTTTATGGTTGTTTGCGTGTCGGGGTCGAGGGCGCATGTATAATTTTCTGATGACATTTTGTTTTCTTTTCTATTGATATGTTGTTGTTGCCTGGTTAAGATTTCGTATTGTGTAAATTACAAAACTCAAAATTCCATCAATGCTTGAGAATTAGACTTCATATAAAATTTCACATATATTTTGACATAGACAGAGATTTGACAGTTCGGAAATCGGATCCAAGATATATCCCTCGTTATATTTTTTATAATAATACGGTAATTAAAAAACCATAATACCATTGGAAAACCATATAATATAAAACATTTTTACTAATTAACTACACTTTTATTTTTATATCTAATTTTACTGTAACTTATTAACAATACTAAAAGCACATTGGTTAATATCTGCTATACTTTTATTATACAAGAGAAAAGGTTAATATTTTATTATTATTGTAGTATCGTGGCGCAGCGACACAAAGGTGTGAATGTAATGCGACGGTTGTGTGTTTGATTCCCACTCAAGGAAGTGAAATATTTATTTAAGTTTATGTTCCCATTTTCTTCGATATGGTGTCGAGGCAAAGGGCGACGTTGAGTTCTGTCACTCAACACGTAATACCTCCTAAATTCGGCAGAAATTGGGGAACGGAGTGTCTTAACACTAGGTTCCCTCTGCTTACTCTGCTGTGTGTGGGATACAGCGTGAAGCTGATTAATTAATTAATTGTAGTATAAAATGTACTACTACAGCATAAGACTGAAAATTGAATGTACAACGATTGTCATGCATTGACACCAGACATTTACAGATATACAGTTTTGAATTTGAGTAGCTTTTAAAATTAAGTTGAATTTAGATTTTAGTTGTTTCTAGAAGCGACAAACGTAAGTTTCGCTAAATCATTTTTTAAACAATACCTTAAATATAACATGATCATTTAAACGAAACAAATAGCATTTCAGATACATAAATATTTATAATACAGCATCATCATTTAAAGTCTGTTATCAAATTTGATAAGATATGTAATTAATGGTCTAATTCTTTAAATTATTCTTAGGTATTATATATCATAAAGTTCAAATCGTAGCATCGCTGCAATGTGGATCCAAAGAATGAATTCATTAAAATCGCTTTATAAGCTACAAACTCTACGATGCTTGTCCACCAGAACTCAGGAAGTGGAAAGTTTAGGACCTGTGATATTTCATAAACTTGGTGGAGAAGATAAAGGTATTGCAGTATATGGCCTGAACAACCCAAAAGAACGAAATGCTCTTAGCTTTGACTTAATCAATGCAATGAAAGAAGTCAACCAAATTGTTAGAGAAGACACCAAAATTTCAGTAGTGATACTGCATAGCTTAGTTCTTGGAATTTTCTGTGCTGGTTAGTAACAATATTTTAACGTTTATATTAAGTTAAATTATGTACTTATGATTGTTTAAAATATTCTTATATGATCTACTTTTAGGTGCCAATCTTAAAGAAAGATTTAAAATGAATGATGACGAAGTAGCCAAATTTGTGAGAGGTTTGAGAAACACATTTATAGAAATTGAGGATCTACCAATGCCCACTATAGCAGCTATAGAGGGTGCAGCAGTGGGAGGAGGACTGGAACTGGCACTAGCTTGTGATATAAGAGTGGCAGCTGCAACTGCCAAATTAGGGCTTGTGGAGACTGGAAGAGGTCTTATTCCCGGTGCAGGTGGCACTCAGAGGCTACCGAGAGTAGTTCATCCAAATATAGCTAAGGAACTAATATTCACTTCAAGAATTGTCAGTGGGGAGGAAGCTAAACAACTTGGTGAGTATAAAATAAGCTGTTATGTAACAACACACTAAAATTTGCTTTATAAATTAATAAATTAACCTACAATTTATATTATCTTTAAATTCAGGTGTAGTGAATCATGTGGTCCCACAGAACAGCGAAAATAATGCAGCTTATGAGAAAGCCATGAGCATAGCTCGAGAGATAATATCTAATGCACCGATAGCTCTCCGTTGTGCCAAGCAGGCCATCAATGAGGGAGTCCAGCTCAGCATTAAAGATGGATATGAAGTGGAACAGAAATGCTATGAGAAGAATATACCAACTAAAGATCGGCAAGAGGGCATGATCTCATTCATAGAGAAGAGGAAACCTCACTACAGAGGACATTGATGCATTTATTTATCATAATGTGTATGAAATAAAGATAAAACAAAATAAAGAAACAAAACAAAACAAACAAAGATATTAGGTACAAGTAAATAAACTTATGAAACTTCACAGTCAACTGTGAAAATCTGCTGTGCACTCTAGTTACTGTTGTATGTGGTCAAACCACTATTTTTATATTTATACTTTTACATACAGAATGAAATATTTTATTCTCTTTATTTATATATATATATATATATATATATATATGCAAATGCAGAAAACAAATGAATAAAGGTTTTCAGTATATATATATATATATATATACATATATATACTGGAAACCTTTATTCATTTGTTTTCTAGTAGATAATCAAGAAAAAAGTAAAGTGTTTTCACTTTTGCTTTGTATTTACTGTCAGCTTATCACACAAGATAACATGAAACATGAAAGATCAATAAATGACGCAAGGTTGAAAACAACTGTGACATATTTATTTATGGAATAAAGCTCATTATTATGTACATTTTAAATAAATTCGATAAACACTTCAGGTGTTTAATATTTACTCAATATTAAGGCATGTTTTCAATTGTTCTTTGGTGTCATCAGGAGACGTTACTATATGGCCAATTGTCCGTGGGTCATTGTAAATTTCATGGTCGTTACCTCCTGGCATTGTCTTGTCTCCAAAGAAGTGGATCTCACTGAAATTTTCACTATCAACATGTTGTAGACAATATGTCTTGTCCCAGCCAGTGGGGAACACATCCACACTAATTTGTCCTCCGAGAGCAAATGTTAACTTTGAATTTGCAAATTCTTTTTGAAGAGCCTCTACAAACTGGGCCCTGATTCTATGTTGAATGTCAAATTTGGAGAACTGTTCCCTTTCGGCCTGACTGCAGGAGCGACCGACGGGGCAAATATTAATCATACTCGAACGGAATTCCACGAAATTCCCTCGTTTCGCCGGTAGCTGTAATTTAGACATATATTCCAGGGCGAAGTTGATAACTTTTTGTAAGGTCTCCTCACCGATGTAGTTCAATATGCTCTGTGTACTCTTCACCTCCCCCTGCCGGTAATGCATAACTCCATTTTCGCAGAACACGTAATCAAATTGATTGGTGACCTCCTCGCCGCTCATTTGCTCCACGATTTTAACATAGTCAGAACCGCTGACTAGTCCTACTGCGACTTTTGTTTTTACTGTGTCTAATAAAAACCTTTTAAGATCCTCCGTGATGGTCTGCCTCGGTTTAGTGAGTGTGCCGTCCACGTCGAACAAGTACAAAACGTTTTTTCGTGCCATACCGTGTTGGGAGTATACTAATTCAAATTTTTGTGGCAGATGCCGGTAGTACCGGAGCCGGCGCTGTAGTGTCGTGTACCCAACACCCACACACCACTTATAGTCAAAGTGTGTATGGGTGACTGACACTTGGCACGTCGTCGGCCGTCTGCTGTCATACAGTATGCTTGACGAGTCGTGGCCGCCCTAGTTAGCTTTAGACCTATAGACTAGATCGCTTTTAAGATTTTAAGTTTTTACTTTTTTATATTACGCGTTTGTAATGAATGTCACAAGCTCCAAAGCTTCACTGACATATGAATGCCATTTACACGCGTTTTTCGAAGTTATTACAGATTTTGTTTTAGGTTTGATATATATTTTATTTTTAATAAATAAGAACACACAGAAAGCAAAAATTCGGAAGTGTAGTGATAATTGTTTTATATCACTTGGCCTTATATTAAAATAAGAAAATATGTAGAGCAATTCTCTACTATTTATTTGCTAGTTCACAATAAAGCGCAACAAAACACATCCGTTCGGCACAAATTCATGAGTAACAAATATAGATATACTCTATAAACCTCATAAGGGAGACTTTTCCCAAAAGTACAATGCAAAAAAAGTTTAAAAAATAAGCTTTAAGGCAGCCGCGCCTCGTCGGCCGTACTGTACGTCAGAACAGATGTCAATGCCAGTTAGTACTGTAATATTGTATTGGTAGATATGGGTTGTTCGTGGTTAGGGGCGAAGGCCGGGGCTCCGGTGGCGATTCTAGCGCTACTTTGTATCATATCCCCGGAGACAGTACTGTCGAACAAGGCGCGGAATGTTCTCATACTTCTAGGTAGGTTGGCTACTTGAGTTTTGTGAGTTTCAAGTAAGATCGGCCACAGAAAGCTACATTATAACTGTAAATTGTAATATTTATTGCTTACGGTACTTATATATATTTTATAACTTGTACTAAGGAGCAACTTTTTGTCATATGACAAAGCTGTTTGGAAGCTCTTTGTGTATCATCACTACATCATTTAAACATCATTTAAATATTTTTTGTAAAAAGCGGACGATGGAGGCTTTGAACTGGGTGCCTATAGGAATAAAATCTGCCAAACTCCCAATATAGATGCTCTTGCTCAGCGCAGTGTTATTTTTAATAATGCTTTCTCATCCGTCAGCAGCTGTTCTCCCAGGTACGACACGGTTAAATTATTATTTAAGTACATTATAAGAAAATATTTATTAACTACTTTACAAAACTATTGTCATAGTCGCAACATACAGTACATCATATTATGATAGAATTGGGATAGAAAGGAAAATATCCAATTTATATTTCTTTCATAATGCTTCAAAATATCTTGAGGTCAGTTGTGGCATAGGGACATAGTGTGACTGTAAAACTGACTGGTTGTTGGTTCAATTTCCACTTGGAGATGAAACATTTATTTAACTTTATGATTCCATTTCTTTGCTCTGGTGTCGAGGTAAAAGTGTGGCATTCAGTTCCACCACTCAACACGCAATGCCTGCAGAATATGGCGGAAAGTGGGGAACAGAGTATCTTAACACTAGTTCTGCCTGCCTACCCCACTGTGTGTGGGATACAGTGTGAGCGTTATTATATTAAGTATTTATTTCAGCCGAGCAGCATTACTCACTGGTACACCGAGCCATCAAAATGGCATGTATGGGCTGCACCATGGTGTTCACCACTTCAATTCCTTTGATAATGTTACTAGTTTGCCAAACTTGCTGCGAGAAAATGGAATATATACAGGTAAAAACATTGTAATAAAATAAAATTATGTTTTATTTCTGTTCAATCCTATTAATAGTGTTTTTTAAAATATTTATAGGTATTATAGGTAAGAAACATGTGGGTCCAAATAATGTATATAAATTTGATTATGAACAGACCGAGGAAAATAATCACATAAATCAAGTGGGACGCAACATAACTCATATGAAATTATTAACTAGAGAGTTTCTTAAGGAAGCTAACAAAGAAAATAAGTATGTTTCCTATTTAATTTTCTTAAATTAATTAAAAATATAATATGAACCTTATTTTGTATTTTAAATCTTCTTATATCTGTTCTGTTCTGGAATGTAACATAGTATAGAAAACATAAAAAGGAGGTTGTTTGGTACAAAAAGAGACATGCAGTACCCAATATGAAAGAGACACATTCAATCTTATAATCACAGCCATATAAAAAAATCTATATGTGACCTAGATGTACTTGAAAAGTCCATTTAAATAAGATTTTAATATATAATTTTAGGCCTTTCTTCTTATATGTGGGCTTCCATGATCCTCACCGCTGTGGGCACAGTGAACCTCAGTTTGGTTCTTTCTGTGAACGTTTTGGTTCTGGAGAGCCAGGCATGGGCCAAATACCTGATTGGACACCATGGTATTATCAATGGGATGAAGTCCAGCTGCCTTATCATGTACAGGTATATTAATTTATTTTATGTATATTATTCTTTCATCGTTTTTTAGATTGTTTTATATAATGCAAAAAAAGTAGCATCACATATTTTACCTACTCTAGGCAGAGTGAACGTAGTGTGGACATACTTTGTTCCTCACTTTCCGCCAATTTTCAAGACAGTGTGTTGAGTGTTGGAAATGAGCCACAGATGTCTATTATATTTTCATATTATATTATTTTAAGGATACAGAACCAGCCCGAAGAGATATTGCTGCACAGTATACAACTATGTCCAGACTAGATCAAGGTGGGTATTTATGCATCATTGACTCACTTGTTTCACTATATAAATAATTTATCTGAAATATTGTTTTTTATTTCCAGGTGTAGCATTAATTCTGAAAGAAGTAGAAACAGCTGGACATAAAGCTGATACTCTCATAATATATACATCTGACAATGGCATACCATTTCCATCTGGTAGGACTAATTTCTATGACCCAGGTCTTCGGGAACCCCTCATCATATCCTCTCCAGATCCTCTGGCTAGGAAGAATGCGGCATCCGGGGCGTTGGTCAATTCACTTGATATTATGCCCACTGTGTTAGATTGGTTCGGACTTATAAAAGACAAAGAAATGGATAATGAAATATGGAGCAATGATAGACCTAAAAGCTTGTTACCTATTTTGGAAAAAGGTATATGAATAATATTTTTTGTTAATTATCATGTTATGATAATTAACAAAATGAGGCCATCGTGGCGCAGTGGCATAAGGGTGTAACTGTAATGCGACGGTTGTGGGTTCGATTCCCATTGGAGGAAGTGAAATATTTGTTTACGTTTATATTTCCATTTTCTTCGCTCTGGTATATAATAAGGACGTTAATCATAACATAATGTTTAATGTATTTAAAGTGTTATTCCATAACTAGAAAAGAAAAAGTATTTTAATGGGAGATAAACGGAGTAGTTCGCTTAATAAGCGCCCAGGGTAGCTTTACATTTTCAGCGCCTCAATTAATTCAATCAAATTCATATTAAAATATACTCCCAAGTTAATAAATGAATAAAATCTTCTAAATAATAAAATCGTAAAATCTTTCCCCCTCACTACGCCTCTTGGAAATCGCCCAAGAGACACATAAACAAATATTTATCAAAACGTTGTTTTAATTTTTTAGAACCCCCATACTCCGAAGAAGACGCAGTATTCGCGTCGCAAACCCATCACGAGATCACCATGTACTACCCGATGCGAGCCATACGCACGAGGCGCTACAAACTCATTCACAATTTGAATTTTGGAATGCCGTTCCCCATCGATCAGGACTTGTACGTGTCGCCCACATTCCAGGTAATACGATTAATATTACGCGACTCGACCGGATTAATACCACCCTCGGCATTTAAAACCGGCGTGAAGTGGTGGCTCTTGCGACTGCGTTTCGTATTAGGTAATGCCGGGCCCCGGCGCGCAACATTCTCCACCTTAAAGGCCGGCAACGCACCTGTAGCTCCTCTGGGGTCGTGGGCGGCGGTGATCACTTACCATCAGGTGACCTGAATGCTCGTTTGCCTTGTCCTCTCCCATAAAAAAAAATACGGTGTTTTACTAATTTTCAGCATTACTAATTTTATCAGGGTGATTGAAATAAAGTAACCAAGTTTGTTTCTTTGTAAATAAGAGAAACGACAATTGAAATTCGTCTCTCTTTGTTATGTTTCTCTTTATCCAACCCCCTTAGTTTATATTATTATTTTACTAATTAGTATTTTTTTACATTATTTTTTGTTTGCAATGTCAATTCATTTTAAAATGTCTGACGGATGTCAATAAAAGAACGCTATATTATATTCTCTTTACACACACACACACACACACACACATATATATACATATATATTCCATGTGTTTGTGATTTTTAGGCCAATAATAGTTTATCTAAATCAAGAATCTATACAAATATTCTAAGTTATAAGCATTCTCCCAGGATATTTTAAATCGCACACGCAGCAAGCAGCCCCTACCGTGGTACAAGACGCTCAAGCAGTACTACTACAGGCCGCAGTGGGAGTTCTACGACATACGCAGCGACCCCGAGGAACTTAATAATTTACACGGTAAAATGAAAAAAATGTATATATAAGTAAAATTCGAGAAAAGTAAACTGAAAGTAAACTTGCTTTTTGTCCAACTATACATGTATCATAAAAATTACAATATTTGTGCCTGCAGGCAAGCAGTCCCTCCAACAAACAGAGGCAGGGCTCCGCTCGCGGCTCCTCGCGTGGCAGCGGTCCACACGCGACCCGTGGTTGTGCGCGCCGGGCGCCGTGCAGGAAGGCCAGGACTCCGTGTGCCGATCGCTTGATAACGGGCTGTCACATTATCATCCTAGATAGATGAGAAATTTTCATATAAACACTATTTCAAATATTACCTTCTTGGATTGATCTTTGTTTTGCTCGGCAAATGAAAATATTACATTATCTCAAATGAGAATCGCACCCACAAACTGTCGCGTTCACAGTTGCACGATTGAACCCCTTCACCAAGTTTACGCCTTTCGCGTTGTATCCCGCACACAGCTGGGTTGGCAGAGACTCATGCTATATTATAGATTTATTACTAACAACTGATTCTCCTCGATGTATATGTTGTAGACCAACAAATCTATTCTAAACATATTCAATATATTCTGTTGATTATTTTATATATATTTTTTGTTTGTGAATATAATATAAAGATTTGGTAAAGTTTCTTTAATAAGTTTTTTGAATTGCAGGCATTTATAAAAAGTAGAGATGACCGAGCTACATTCTTATCATTTCGTAATTTTTCTTTATATTTGTGAAAATATATGCTCTGTTAACTTGGTTGTCACAACTTAAATAATATTATAATTGTTAAAATAGATTATTAAATGTTGGATGTTACTATGTTTTATATTATATAAATGCACGACATTTGCTCATTAAAGTCTAAGAAAATGTTAAAATTGCACAATTTTAAAGATTTTCTATTATCTGTTTTCTAATATCTATTTTAAGAATTTCTATTATCTGTTAATAATAACATGTGTAGAATTTATTGTCTTGCCCTAATATATATGAAAAAAAAATAAAAAACGAATATAGATATTTTATTGTTTTATTTCCATTCAGATTACATTTCAATACTCAAATGCATTCTACAAAAATGGAAAGACTCTACAGAATACAGAACAGTAGGTAGTAAAGATAGAAAATGGGCAAATAATAAATAGTGACAGTAAATATGTTCACAATCAGTCTTAAAATAAAGCTAATTTTTATTTAGTTATTAATTAGAATTACAGCTCGCCTTTGGCGTTTCTTACCCTTACCCTGAGCCTAAATACTAATATTTATTGATATACTATTTTATTCTATTTATATAGAATATACAATCACTTATAAATGAAATATATATATTGTTTTATAAATTTAAATGAAAACATATTTAATATGTACAAAAAATAAACTACCAACATAAAAATAAAATTTTATATATACATAAATACTTTTCATCCACCTTTAAAAATGTTATAAACAGAGACGATTACTGTTAGATTATATGGAGTTAGGATATAAAGCGGCTGCATCAGCAGACCAGACAACTAGTACATAGATATATCTGTTTCTCCTTGAATGCTAGTAGAGTTACTCTGTAGGGAAACAATTTTGTTCAGCCTCCCTGATGATACTGAAAATATACATTTATTGCATTTACTTTTTACGTGACGCAGTGGCACAAACGTATAACTGTACTGTACACGTGACGGCTGTGGGTTCGATTCCCTCTCGGGGGATTGATTTATTATTTAATAATGTTTTCATTTCTTCGGTCTGGTAACTGGGAAAGTGGTATACGGAGTATCTTAGCACTAGGTGCCCCTTTGTCTACCTGTATGTCTGCTGTATGCGGGATACATCACACAGTGAATTAACGTGACGCGATGGCACAAGTGTGATTATACGTGTAACAACACGTTTAGCCTCGAAAATTCAGTAGAAAGGAGTGTCAAACACTAGGTTCAGTGTAATATGCGGGATACAGCGTGAAGATGAAAAAAAAATTATCAACTTACGCCATTCGGCGAGTGTAAGACTCGCGCAGCTTCTCCAGTGTTATGGACATGTTGTAGTCCAGCTCCGAGAGTCTGTTCATACGGCGCGTTAGATCCGCAGTCTGTGAATATACACTCATAAATATTTAAACAAACATTGCAAACGTGTAATTAAATAAGTAATGTTGAATTTGAAGGAAAATAGAATTTATAAAGCATTTTTTATGGGTATGTGGCGAGCAAGACCGAAGTACTCTAGCGATGAAGAATAAAGCTCTACGTCCTCTACATGCTGCATATGCAGGGGCGCTGCACCCCGTTGTTGATTATTCAATAAACCGACAACCTCCGCAAGTCAGCATTAAACTATATTTGTATAAATATATTTCTATAAAAATATAACGAATTACGAATAAGTAGATAATACTTGAATATAGGTAATACTTACGATTTCAGCGATGCGATCCATCTCTCTAGACTTCTCGATAATCGTGGTTACTTGGAAGTAGATGAAGGCGTAAATGACCACCGACAGCGCTATCATTAAGAAAACCCTAAAATTTTCAGCCCTGCGAAGGTATAATTCGTTTTCCTAGAAGGACAAAGAAAATAATACGTATATTTACTACTAACGAAGCGCAAACCGCTGGCGGCTTTGCCCGCTTGTATTATTCAATTGTTTATATCCTGATCTGAATTTGACAAAATCGGACAATATCCATATAGTTTAAGCCAATTCAATGTAATTCTTTATTTTTTTTATTTATGGAAAAGGACAAAGCAAACGAGCGTTCGGGTCACCTGATGGTAAGTGATCACCACCGCCCACGACCCCATGCAACACCAGAGGAGCCAGAGGTGCGTTGTCGGCTTTACAATATGAGAATACAATAATGAATACTGCATTTAAGTAAGCCGTTTCTGAAAATAGCGTGAATGCACCATAGAGAGATGTAGCGGCAGCCGTAACAATAGTCTGGTTATAAATGTGACAGACGACGGTAATGGGTTTGATTCCCATTCAGGGAAATGCATTATTGTGTTCTCCAGCGCAAAAAATACAAGCAAAATTGTATAAAAAATAATATGTATATACATTGATTTTATACATTTTAAAGAAAAATTCTAAGGCGAATTAATCGCATAAATTTTGCATTTAGACACATTTTTGGAACCCCAGGGTTTCTTAAAGTGTATAGTTTGTTTAAATTATTCATATATCTGGTCCATCACCCAATAGTACTCGTATAAGCTTTGCTGGTAACACACTTTATTATTAAAAAATATATAAAATTGAATTTTTAGTTCACATAAACTTACGCATTTCCCAAAGATACACTCAGATGTTTCAGACATGGTGAGTTTCTTTTGTTTACTAATAAAAACTGTTTAAGTTTGGTTTCTTGTGCAGTCGGCGCGACTTGCAAGGCGGCCGGTCTGTAGCCGCGTATTGATTTTTAGTGCTTACATATCTAGGATATCGGTACTTCGAATCAATGATTGGGCTTTAAGCGAGGAGGGTCAGAATGCAAGCGCAACAGGCCTGCACCCAGATGCACCCTGCTGCCCTTGCAGTATACGATTTCGACCTAAGCATAAATAGCAAACTAGGGTTATATATACGGAGAAACCAAATATACTAAACGAAACAAAATATTTTTATGGAATTTTCACTGTATTAATTTTATATTTATATGGAAATAGTTAAACTTTAAAGTTATTTAAGCCGCAATTTAAGAAAGTGTTCCGTTTAACGTAATAAATAGTTTAATTTTAATTTTGACATCTGTCATTGTCTTATCATTCGACTTCTAATTCAAAACACTAAATGTTAAGAAAA
Source organism: Heliconius aoede (assembly GCA_037355905.1). Taxonomy (NCBI): domain Eukaryota; kingdom Metazoa; phylum Arthropoda; class Insecta; order Lepidoptera; family Nymphalidae; genus Heliconius; species Heliconius aoede. Next base: position 161,415 of record JBAIZZ010000248.1, on the reverse strand, counting down.
ATGCATTATCGAAATATATAAATAGTAAGTTGTAAATTGATTGCTGATTAATTATTGTTAATTTATATTTTTCACGTAACTTTATTATGTATTATTTTCAGGTAACAAATCTTTTACTGAATATTTAATACGAAGAGGTTATTATTTATTACACTTGCAAACCAAACAAAAAAATAAAGTATATAATGGCCACTAATTTCGTTAAGTATTCCCAATTAATAAATTCATCCACAAAATACGCGCAACGGATGAAGAGGCTATCTAACCGTATATTTGGTGAGGTAGCTGTTCCTACCAACTCTAAGTCAATGAAGGTTGTTAAGATGTTTGAGAGCAGGCCTCTACATACCAACGAGGAGATCATACACTACTACCCTCGGCACATGGAAACCCATGCGTTGATGTTAAAGCTACGGGAGTATGGGTTGTTCAGAGATGAACATCAAGACTTCAAGGAAGAAATGAAGCGTCTTCGTGAACTTAGAGGTAAAGTCAAGGTATGGAGGAGGAAACTTAACCAAGAAGAAAAGTCTTAATATTCAGTGTATTTGTAAATAGTTTTAGATATATTTAAATAAAAGTAACATTATAAAATGGCTTTTATTGGTAAATTACTTGTTTGAAGGACATAAATAAGATGGCTAAACAGAAAAGTTAAACTAAACAGAATTTTTCTTTTCATTATTAAATTTTTTATATGGAATTTTAACATTTTTGCTTGTCCCAGTGAAGAATATTATATACATAAAAAACATAATAAATGAGACAGATGGCAGCACTACAGTAAATAGGAACATTCTCAAGGGACTCCAATACATTTTCATATAGTTATTCATATCAAGTTGTTTTTCATACATGTGCTCTCTTTGAATTCTCTCAGCATAAACAATGTTTTTAATCCAAATGTCAATCCTGTAAATTAATTAAGGTTTTTTAAACAAATATTATGTAACAAGATTATTATGTGGCATTTGCTTAACAATAACCATGAATGCTAACTTGGAAACTTGGATATCATTTTTGTATATCTGGAATGCAAGAGCACAATGTAGTGCCTAACATTAGTTTCTCTCTATCTTGTTATAAATATAAAGCAAAAAAGGCAAAAAGTCAAATTCTATAATGTGAAATATAAAATTACTTTTGCAAAAAGTTATCATTCCTAGTATAATTAAGGCCCTCCATAGTGTCGGCATATGGGTGGTCAAGCTGCAGCAGTGCTAGATCTACCTCAGGGTACAGCGGGTGTTTATAGCGAGCCACCACATGATGAAAACATGCATCCGAGATGCCTTTAGTAATTGTTTCTATGGAGAATTAAAAAAGAGTTTAAATAAAATAATGATTTAGTATAATAATGAATATCAGCCTCACGCTGTATTCCACACACAGCCGGGTAGGCAGAGGAAACCATAGGTTCTCTACTTTCCTCTGAATTTGAGACCCATTGTGTGTTGAGTGGCGGAACTCAACCGCGGCCTTGACACGAGAGCGAAGAAATGAAAATATAATTTTAAATAAATATTTTCTTTTCCTCGAGTGGGGGTCGAATCCACAAAAAGTCGATTTTGCAGCACACTTTGTGCCCCTGCGCGACGTTTGGCATAATGAATTATGAATAAATATTTTTGCAACAATATTTTTTTTTATAAATATAATTTACAGTACGTAGTAAAATATTTTATGTGTACCATGTTAAATTACAATTTTTTTCTACAAAGTAGTACTCGTGTAGAATTTTGAAACGTTCATGGGACTACAGATAGGAAAGTACCAATGTAGTTTTATATTCTCTTTACATAGTTTTCGGTGTAGTACAATTAACTACAACAAAAACTATGTAAAGAGAGAAAACAATATTTAAAAAAATTTGAATGGGTTTCTGAAATTTCTTTTTGCATGAAAAAAAGTGTAATATAGTTATATTTCTGTGCGAACTACTCTTAAACAAACCATAAGTGCAGTTAACGACACCCATCTTCACCACAATGGGCGCGAGGCGGTGGGCGCTCAGGCACGAGTGTCTCACTAGCAGCCAGTCACGCCGCCACAGCAGACCCGGGCAGCCACTGCCCGCCCCAAGCCCAGTGCCATCCGCTCCAGGTCCTGTGCCACCCGCTCCAGATCCTGTGCCACCCGCCTCAGGTCCTATGCCACCCGCACCAGGCCTCGCGCTCCCCGCCCCCGGCACCGCGACGCCCACGCAGGCGGTCGCGCGGCGCTCAGCGGTGCCCTCCAGCACGTCCTCGAATAAACTTACCGCTGCACACGTGTTAATTAGCAAATATGTGTAGATATATTTAAGCATTTTTATGTTTATCAAAGTTTATCTTATATTTATTCGTATTTTTTCAACTTTCACGCTCCTTGTCGTCACCAAAGCCAAGACTTTTTATTTTTTTGGTATTATATTATTTCCAGCTAGTATTTTGAAAGGTTTTGTAAAAAACTAGGTACTCGAAAGTTTTATAATAATAAATTAGTTAACATGTAAATATGGTTTTGAAAAATATAACTTATTTTGTGAGAGTAAACCTCATACGTTGAAGAGCTAGAGGCTGCTTGTAGAAATTTGAGAGTCCTGACATGAAGTACCTAAAGTTTTAAAAGCAATAATAGATGATAATACGAACAAAGTCTGTCACACAACACTAAGCGATAGAAATATTTCATTTGAAAAAAAAAAAACTATTCTGAGTAAATTGTTTTTAGATGTATTAGTTTTTTAGAGCTAAAAACTGTGATTAACTGTGGTTGCGTGGTAAAGTGGTGCTGACAAAAACATTCTGTATACATGAAGCGTGATGATGCATTTACATATGTGACACAAATTCACGAACATGGTCGCATGTCCATCAACACAAGTCCACAGATGTGATCACATGTCCAAGCAAGTCATCACAAATCGGCACACATTCTCACAGCCATATATCCGCGATCATACATGTGTCCGTATGTGTTTTTTTTTATTGCGGTGTAGCACTGATGATATATTTGGTTATAAATATTAAAATTTCATTAGGTTCTATCTTTTCGAAACGCGTGAATTCACCGACAGCACATACAAAAAGACCTGTTTATAGAAGAAATGTGTTGTAATTAAGAGACTGCTTTAGTTGAAGAGTGCATTATGTTTTCGACTTCAATTTTTTAACTTATTATTTAATTAAAAAATAATTAAAATTCAATTTATTAAAAAGGTATAAAATGAAAGATGTACAAAATAGCCATCATTTATTTGATTATAAAATGTTCCGTCGTGCTACGTGCGTGGAGGCGGTGGTGGCTAGGTGTAGTCGTTAAAGTCGTCGATGGCGAGGCGGCGCGGGTCGGGCGCGGCGTAGGGCGCCGGCGGGCGCGCGGCCGCGTGCGCGCGCTCGGCCAGCGCGCGCGCCCGCAGCCGCTTGATGAGGCGCAAGCGCTCCAGCGAGTTGGAGGCGTAGGCAGCGCCGCCCAGTGCCAGCGACTGGCTGATGTGCGAGGCGAGCGCGGCGTGCAGTGCCGTCTGGCGCGCCAGCAGCGCCGCGTGCTGGTCCGACACGCGTTGCGCGCCTGGCACCAGCGCCAGGAACTTGGCGCGCAAGCGCTCGTCCTTGGTCTGCAGGTGCACGCGGTGCGCGGCGTGCGGCAGCGGCTCTACCACCACGATGCACAGGTTGAACTGCCCCTTGATGGTGTGGATGTCGAACTCGCGGCCCGAGTCGTTGTACACGATGGACACGAAGTCGTTGCCGATGTATTTGCGCTTCTCGTTGCAAAGCGGGTCGCGGGGGCAGCTGGGCATAGCGGTGGCTACGTGGAACAGCACTTGCATAATGTCGTCGCTCCACACGTACGTGTAGCGCCCGTCCTTGCCGCCCTTCTCCAGGTTCAGGAACAGGTTGGGCTCTTCCGCGCCCTCCAGCGGCACCAGCGTGCCGAGCAGACGCAGGAATTCCATATATCTGTGAAATATACACAATAAATTTGAACCGCATACCAAAAACCAGCATTTCTAAATAATATAAATTGCATTTACATCATACCTAACACTTCCATATTCATTTTTCAATATAGCTACTTCATCGTCTTGCTGCCCCGGGCCCACGTAGAGGACTCCCACCTTAAAGTAAGAACATAAATATTTACTAATATCTGTCACAATGTGCCAGTGAGGGTGTATGAGCGGTGTGGTGATGGTGATGTACTGACTTTGTAGGTCTCGATGGGCGGCACGAGGTCGAGGTTCTTGATGGTGCGTTCGTGCTGCGGCCCCGATACCTTCAGCGGACGCTCCAGTAGTGGATTTAGTAGGGTAGGCATCTCACCTAAACACACAATACACACAATTTTATATACACAATAGAAAATGTAATTATAATATATAGCATAAAAGAAAAAAAATTGTAATTGTAAAATCGTACTCAGCCCAAAATTATAAACTTTTAACCCATCATGAGAAGTTTGTTCTAGGTTTAGATTAGTACGATAAACTTGGCTCGTTCCTTTTTATACTTAATCGCAGCAGCTTTTTACGCTCCATCCTGCATATAGCAGGCAGCAGTTAGCCAGAGAGCAACCCACTGAGTCACTCTGTTCTTCGCCTTCCACCCAATTTTGAGATATTGCGTTTTGTGTGGCGGAACTGAACGCCGCGCTTTGCCTTCATTACCAGAGCGAGGAAATGATACATTAAATATTTTGTCTCCTCGAGCGGGTGTCGATCCCACAACTTGTCCGTTTACAGCAACGCCCCACTGCGCACCACGACTGGCCTCGACTATTATACACAATATTACCGGGCACAGTCGGCGATATGGGGTACGTGCTCATGTTGTGGTACAGCTGCAGGAACACGAACGAGGGGGACACGCCGCCGCCCCCTCCGCCCGCGCCGCCCGCACCGCCGCCGTCCCTTGTGGCTGTACTCCCCATAGAGTTTATGGCTTGACTACGGTTTATTTCACTGTGGATAAGATATTAACAGTATAATTCAAATATATATTTACTCGAACATGCCTAAAATAGAAATTCATTATTGTATTTTAGGAAATGTGTATGAAATAGACTGAAATAGTTTTTATCATGAGAGCTTATTTGTAATCTGATAATAATAGAACCTGTGTTAGTTACATATAAACATCATGTTTTACTGTTAAATAAATGTGTAAATTCTTTAATTAAAACCTGCGGTCATTTACAGATAAATTAATTTTTTAAACTCGCGTGGTGCGGCGGCAGGAGGGCTGCGCCACGCAGCCTCTAAAGTTGTGTTTATTTCATTGTATTAAGTTACAAAGTTATAGAAATATAGATAATTCAAATTTGTTATTAAGTTGTGGCGCAATATTAGGTGATGAGTGGTGATATACCCACACAAAGATATAAATTAATTTTCGTTCTTTAGTTATTCTAGACATTATGTATTATATATAGGTGACGTAATGAATAGTGTATGTAGAAGAAGAGAGGCCTTCGCAGGGCAAGTAAGTGTAATAAAGGTAGTGGTAGTGTAATAAAAGGCGTGTGAGATGATTAGTATGACAGTACACAGGTGAGGCCACTTGTGGCGCAGGAGCACAAAGTGTGACTGTAAAATCGACTGACTGTGGGTTCGATCCCCACTTCAAGAAATGAAATATTTATTTACATTTCATTTTTTTGCTCTGGTGTCGCGGCAAAGCGCGGCGTTGAGGTGCATAGCGACCGAGTGTGTTGACACTAGGTTCCCTATGCCTACCCTCAGTACAGTACGCAGACGGCCCTCACCGGTGTCTCCTGGTGGGGCTCATGACGGAGATGGTGTTGGAGCGCTTGGAGCGGGCAAGCGGCGGCAGCTCTCCGCCCGCGGGCCCCTGCGCCTGCGACACGCGGCTGTCGCTGCTTGTCTGCAACACGCGCACGCTCACCCGTCATTTACAGTGTAGTGTAGTGTAGTTCACTCGTTAACAAAATACTCAAATTGATAATCTAAAATCAAATCTGCGCTAATAACCGCAACTAACTTCAGGTTAGCTGCTAATCAATTGTACTATACACAGTCTCATGTACCAAAGTGGTCACGCCTTACATGCATTTTTTACATTGTAATTTCTTTAATTTTATAGAGCGGTAACAGTAATTAAATGAATAGAATAGAAGACGAAGATAATTACATACAACTTTTCCAGAATATAAGTAAACTAACCTGCAAGAAATCTTATAAATACTTTTTATATTTTTAACCTCTTGTGTATATAACTATATCTAAACATACTTCTGCAAATTGTATAAAATTATTAAATACATTACAGTATATATAATGTTATAATATAAGAAGTTATGTAAATTGGATACTATAAGTACACAAGGACCGACAACCGATGGGGAAGAAAGGTCCTTGAATGGCGACCATGTCTCGGCAAAAGGAATATAAGTATAGGCCGCCCTCCAACCAGGTGGACCGACGACCTAAAGAAGACAGCGGGAAACCGCTGGATTCAAAGGGCGCAGGACCGGACGGAGTGGCGAGCATTAGGGGAGGCCAATGTCCAGCAGTGGACTTGAAAAGGCTGATGGATGGATGAAGTACACAAAAAAACCATGAAGTTGTATTTCTTTATAACAAGAAAATATGAAAGTTAATCGTACCTTCTGTAGCTGGTGATGAGTAGAGCTTGTCGCAGTATTGTTTGTCTCCGCGGTGGGGTCGCCTTCCGTCTCCGAACCAGTCGTACCTGCCATATAAAAGAATATACAATAAATAAAAAAAATAACATATTACATAATTTGATAATAAAAACTCAGAGAATGAAAGAGATGAAAGGTTAACAAGCAACTTCAGGGAAAACACGAAGCTCTTCTGGCGAGAAGTTAGTGTTTCTCGAGGTTGTGCGCGAACTTGTGTTGAGCGAAACGCTGTGTCTTGATGTTGCTGATGGCGAAATCACTATAAAAGGCTGATGGCAAAATCGCTATAAAAGATGTTGAGAGTACAATACGAAGTCTCACATGTAAGTCAGCAGGAGTAGGTGGAATTACTGCCGAGATGATCAAATATGGTGGGTCACGCGTTGTTTTGTTCTTAACTATCTTAACTTGTTCTCGTTGGTAATTTATACTGGAAATGAGGGAAAGCCCCAAATGATTGGCGAGATGCATTCATCGTGCTTTTGTATAAAGGCAAAGGTTCACAGACAGACAGCCAAGCCATAGGGTTCCATCAGTTCGATTAGCTTAGGTAGTAAAGTTTATGCTAAAATATTAGCAAGAAGAAAACAAGAGAGATCTGACCAACGTAATACGGCAGCAAATCGTGGGTATTGCAGAGAAGAATGAAAGAAAGATGAATGCCGTGGAGATGTAATCTATTCGTAGGATATGCGGAGTGAACTTAGTTGATCGAATCCGCAATGAAGAGATATACAGAATGGCAAGTACTAGCAAGGATACCACGGTGAGAGTGAAGAAGAACGAATGAGTGATGAAAGAAAGGCAAAAAAAGATTAATGGCGAAAAAGTGAGTGCTAAGATAAGTAGAGGAGACCTCAGTTGACCTTCGATAACAAAGTATTAAAGATACTGAGGGAAGGTCACGTTAAAAGTATGAGGATCCTTGAAGGCTGATCTATGAAGAGGTTGCAGTGACCGACACGAAAGAATGATACCTGGATCAGAATTATAAGTCATCAGATGCGGATGTCCAGCATGAGTCTGCGCCTGGCCCTGGGCCTGAGGGTGTGGCTGCGGGGAAGTCCCGCACATCTCCTCGGGTATGGCCTCGCATGAGACACGCATGTCTGACTTCTTGTTCGCTTTTTTTGATGCGTGCATTGATATTGGTGCACTGTTGGACCAAATTAAGGCATTTTTATTATTTGGAAATTTTGTTATCTTAATTGGGTTGTTTAGATTCTACTAAAGTATATTTTATTTATATTACTATTTCAAATAATTATATAACTGTTATCTGAATATATATTTTTTTATATTTAAAACAGTACAGTTTAATTTAAAAAGTATATCGAAATCGGTGCATTCATACGTGGGCTCGCAGCTGGGCAGCAGTATAAGGTCGTCCACATCCACAGTGAGCTCGTGCTCCGGCCCGACGCCGCCTACACTCGTCTCTCCCCTCGCCTTCCACGAGGAGGACATCTCGGGGGAAGAGTTGGAGCGACGCACGGGATGGCGAGATTTACCCTGGAACACCATAGACATGTTATGTGTATGTGTGTGCGATGAAACTCAGCACCCTGGGAATTGATCCCACATTTACAGCGGTGCAACTGGCCTCGATAAAGACTTAAAACTGACTGACCTCAGGCACAATGAGCAGCATGTCATCATCATCGGTGGTGCTGGACGAGCTCTGTCTTTGGGGAGAGCCCGGTATGTTAATAGGCTGCGTGGACATGCGCGTCCCTCCACCCCCGCCCCCACTCCCACCGCGGCACAGGGTGTGGGAAGGGCGGGACTTCCTCTCGCTGCCCACTACTGAGTCTGAACTGTTAAAATAATAGTTTCTTAGTTATTTTGAGGATATAATTACCAAATATATTTTTTGGAATATGGCTCTAATTATGGTTCCGGCAGGCAATAATACGGCAGGTAGTCCCTATGACACAGTTGCAGCGGTCGTTGAATATTATTATAGTTATTATTAATTTAAAATAGTTGTGTATATGGTAAATGTGTGTGATATGATGTCTGCTTGTACTGAGTCACCCACAGACTTGGTTTATACGAGTATATTTTTAAAATTTATGACATTTAGAATAATTATAGATATAACGTTACTATGTATCATTATTAATTTTTGCAAGATACTAATTTCAATAAATAATTGACGATGTAAATGAAAGCTACAACAATAATGGAGTTTATAAAAAGGCAAATAAATGTGAAACATAATCTAAGGATATGGTTGTCAAATATGTCCCTTCCGCTTTAAAAAAATGCTCTATCAAAAGTGTTACAGTGATCAGATTTAGTTCAAATATGCGCCGTTTCCTTCGATAATCTGTTTCCATCTAGACGACAACTTCATAATACCCCCCTCCGTTTTTGCGAAAAACTCGGATAGCCACTTTTCTCAAGCTTTTTTTGAGGCCAAATTTACACCACCAAGGGCGTTCTGCATGGACAGCAACAGGAGGTAATCACTTGGCGCTATGTCCGGGCTATATGGTGGATGCAATAAAACTTCCCATCCGAACTCCCGTATCTTCTGACGAGTCACCAAAGATGTGTGTGGCCTGCCGTTGTCCTGGTGGAACACAACACCCTGTTGGCCAATTCTGAACGCTTCTGGTCAATCGCCTGCTTCAGCTGTTCGCAGTAAATATTAGAATTAAGCGTCCGGCCATATGGGAGCAGCTCATAGTGGATGATTCCCTTCCAATCCCACCAAACACAACAAAATCTTTCTGGCTGTCAATCCGGGCTTGGCCGCCGTCTGGGCCGCTTCACCGACCTTCAACCGTTATGTATGTGATGATATTATGTATGTGATGGTATATGATGAGTATGTGATCCATTTTTCGTTGCCAGTCACCATCCGCTTCAAAAATGGATCGAGTTCGTCCCATTTCAGCGGCATATCGCAAGCGTTGATTCGATCCAGAAGGTTTTTTTGCGTCAAATCACGCGGCACCCAAACATCAAGCTTTTGTTTGTATCCAGCCTTCTCCAGATGATGTATAGTATTACCCGATACGAGCACTGTAGCGCTTTGTACATAGCCGCGAAATTCAAGACAAAAAGGCGGAAGGGAGATATTTGACAACCTATTATAAAAATTGTTAAATAATTCTCAGCCCACAGCCGCAACTATCGGTCTCGAAACGCCGATATATGATATGTAGGTAGATAAGGGAGTGTACGTTAGCACATAGAGAGGATTGCACAGAATTCACACGGGAATGGGATTTTCGTCTTAATTTCCACAAACAGTTGCGGCTGGCAATTTTAATTGAATATTTATAACATTAGTACCTAGATTTGTGCAGATCGGGCGCACGCGAGCGCTGCGACGCGGAGGCAGAGCGCGACGAGCGCGGGGAGCCCTCCGACGTCTGCGGGGCGCGAGTGGTGCGTACGTAGTACGAGTAGAGAGAATAACACACAAACAGAAAAGTCAAATAACTAAATCAAAAATATAGATCTAAATACATAGACAGATAGATATCTTTAGTATGTTTTAAAATTAGACTAGAAGAATATTTATACCTGCAAACTTCGTAATATGCACCAATTTGTAAAAGTGCATATTGCAAAATATCTACGAAAGATTCTTAGTAACAAAAACAACACGGTAATATAAATAAAGAATTAACTTACAAGGTCGCTGGCACTGGATAGATCAACAAGCGGCGGCGCGAGCAGCGCTAGCACGTCTTGTAAAGGCCACTCTTGTAGCTGTGATGAACTTATCTGTAAAAGTTCATAGATATTTTATTAATTTTTTATGTCTCAGTGGAAGGGAGGGTATAATGTAAAGTGCTTTCAGCTGATAATAAATAGTTTTTAAATATTGTGTGACATATTAAATCTAAATATTGATGTCCTTTTACAGGAGCAGCATATAGGGAAAAATATTTCAAACTCATATGTAAAATAACTAATTAAGATACGTCAACAGTTTAGACGTAGGACTTGAATTTCGTGTGACGGAGTTACGAATAGATACCAATAACGTAACTAACTTTGAACTTTGCCACCAATACCTACGACTTCATTTCGGAATGAAGCGCGTGCGGCGGTGTCCCCGCGGATAGGTTTGTGTCTGCGTGCGTCGTTCTTAACAAGTTTTTTATTTAGTTTTATTTTACAACGATCATTTCGTTAATTATTTTGTCTGAAAAATCACTTTTTAATTTTTGGCAAAATGGTATGAGGCTTTTATAGAGTATTTAAAATTGCAATTTCATTTAAAGTGGTGATGACAAACACTCTTTTTTTTACCTGTACTCACAATTTTTTTACCCGTTTCTGTGATAAAATGGGAAGTAACTGAATGTTATATATACAATATACAACGTATATTTTTTTTAATCTAAATCACAAGTTCTTGAAATACGCGAGCTAGCATGCCCACGCCTCTGCTCCTCTTACAGCAGCACCCTGACGTGGCAGTACGTACCCTGTTCTGCAGGCGCATGAGCCAAGATACGTCCCCGGTGGGCGAACGAACGTGCAGCTCGGCCCACTGCGCGCACCAGCACGGACACGCGCCCGCCGCCGCCAGCGCGCCCGCGCGCGACCATCCCTCCTCCTCCTGCATAGAATTACGCTTACTTGTAACTACTGTATTTTTTTACGGAAAAAGAGAAGGCGAACGAGCACACGGGTCGCCTGATGGTAAGTGATCACGGCCGCTCACAAGCCCGTGCAACTCTAGAGGAACAACAGGTGCGTTGCCGACCGTTGAGGAGGAGATAGAAACACTGCCGCAGGTAGCCCTACAGTGGATGTACCCTACAGCATGGCGCGTGTAGAGTGCCACGTATCCAGTTACCCTAAAACGAGACCGAGACAGATCACTGGGTCCCCATGACTAACATCTGATCCACATCGGTGCTCAGTGCGAAGAAATAAAATATTCAGTATTTGAATGTCTTTGGTAACGAGACAAAGTGCGGCATTAAATTTCGCCACTCAACACGTAATGCCACCAGAATTAGAGGGAAAGTGGGGAGCGAAACTGTATCTTAATAGGAACGGTGTATCTTAACACCAGGTCCCTGTCCACCTACCCCGGTATTAGCGAGATATAGCGTGAAGTTGATAAACATACTATCAATAAATGTTATATTAATATATTATATAATATTGTAAAAGTTTTTTAAAAACATTGTTTATATGTTATAAATACATTTCTCACCACTTCTTTGGACATTTTTTCAAACCGTTGTGTAAATTGAGCAAGAGCATCTCCGACAGGATCAACTGTTTTATTCTCCGCGGAATTTTGTCTGAAATGGATAAAATATACATTTTTCTAAAAAAACTATCCAATATGTGTGTCAGAATATGAAAAAAAAGTTACACAAGAAATCGCCTAAAATTGTCTATATGCTGAAACAATAAAAAAAACACGAGCAAGCGTCTTGACATTTATATAGACGAAAACCAAAGATAATGGAGTGTTTTGACAATAAATTATCTGTGTTTAAAAAACTCCACTGAATGTTAAAAAATGCGTGAAGATACGAAAAAAAAACACTAAGCGAGAAAAATTTCTTATACAAAAAAGCCGTGCAACGTCGGAAAGCCGCTAGGAAACGAATAATTAATTAGCACAAAAAGCCAATATTTATTATAAATAGGAATAGGATTGGGAATGTTTAGATATATAGATTATGACATAGTTGGTTAATTGTGTTTTTTTATTAAACAAAGATATTTTTTATCTATTTCATCTCGTCATTTTGAAATATTTTACGACTATGCTGAGTATTACATATATGTATTAGGACCTTGAATAAGTTCTCGCTGGTTTTTCAAGATGGCGTTGCGGCACTCTGTGCATGGAATTTCGTACGGTAACGAATAAAACGAACGAACGAACCAAACTAATAGTAGTAGTACTATATGTAACCTCAAATTATAGTAGAATAGTGTTTACTACAGTGTCAACTACATATTTATTTTTCCTTTGTGAAAATGTGTACTTTTGTGCCAGATAAATTGTTTTTGCGGGGAATTTTAATGCACTGCTTTATTCAAAAAAACTTTAGCACATAGAATTCTCGTTGAGACATATGATGACAATGCTTTGTAGAATACAACGTGCAGAGACTGGTTTAGGCGCTTCAAAAGTAATGATTTTGACCTTGAAGACAAAGAATTGGAGGCATTGAAGAAGATCCATGTCAGACGTTAGTAGAGCTCGGGAAAACGTTACAAGTAGATGCGTCAACAGTTTCAAAACGTTTGAAAGCGTTAGGAATTATCCAAAAGCAAAAGCATTGGGTGCCGTATGAGTTGAAGCCGAGACGTAGAACGACGTTTTCTCATGTGTGAATTGTTGCTTCAACGGCAAAAGAGATAAGGTTTTCTGCACCGCATCGTCACTGGGGATGAAAAGTGGATTCACTACGACAATCCAAAGCAAAAAAAAATCGTGGGGCATGCCGGGTCACGCATCAACATCGTCGCCAAAACCAATTATCCATGGTTCTAAGCTTCTTCTCTGCATTTGGTGGGATCAGCAGGGCGTAATTTATTATGAGCTGCTTAAACCTAATGAAACTATCACGGGAGCTCGCTATCAACTTCAGTTGATGCGTTTGAGTCGCGTTCTAAAAGAAAAGCGGCCACTATACGAGCAGAGACACCACAAAGTGATTTTATTACATGATAATGCTCGGCCACATGTGGCAAAACCAGTCAAAACTTACCTGGAATCATTTCAATGGGAAGTTCTACCCCACCCGCCGTAGTCACCGGACATAGCCCCCTCCGATTACCACTTGTTTCGGTCGATGGCGCACGGTTTAAGCAAGCAGCGCTTCCATTCTTAAGAAGAAGCCGAAAAGTGGCTTGATTCATGGATTGCCTCGAAATATGAGTCCTTTTTCCGACGGGGGATTCAATTGCTACCAGAGAGATGGGAGAAAGTGGTCTCTAATGATGGACAAATACTTTGAGTAATGTCATTGTAAGCATTATATTTTAAATTATTTTTTTTAGACAAAAAAAAAACAGCGATCAAGGTCCTATTATATTTAAATATAATTGTTTATTAATATATAAAAACCATTTTTTTAATTAATAAAAAAAATGCGAACATAATATTCACCTGAAAGATGGCATTGAAAAAAAATAAATGAATCAATAAAGACATAAAGGAGACATATAATAAGTGAATATACAAAAAGGAATATCTTATGACAATAGTAATGTGTAAGGGGCATATAAAGTGGGGAAGTGGCAGGTGGGCAGGCGGGAAGTGTGGAAGTGAAGAGGCGGGAAGTGGGAGTAGGCCGACCTGGTGGTGTGTCCACTGGAGGGCGGCTGCAGCTCGGAGATGGAGAGGGAGGAGCAGGAGGTCTCGGTGGAGCGGCTGTGTTGCAGCGAGTACTTGCTGTAGCTGCACACACACACACACGCACTCTTAGCCCAAGCCCACGCCCACACCCAAGCCCGCACCCCACAATATATATATACTAGGTCACGTTAAATGTGTGGATGTGACATGATGTAAATCTTTATAATATGAATATGGTCATTTGAATCTAAAATTTTGGTCTACTGCTATGTTTTATACAATTTTTTAAACACTAGTTTTACTACTGTCTGTAACAGTAACTTAAAAGATCAGTACAATTTTATTTACGTCTCCTTATACATAGATATTGCTAACACTATTTATTTTTTAAATTAGTTACATTTCCCCATTTTATAGAACAACAAAAGCTTCATGCAAGTAAATCAGAAATTTTGAAAAAAAACAATGATTGCTTGTTAAAGGCCAATTAAGAAGCAATTCACTTTAAAACAGCCAACTTTTCTCACTGATACAGAGTGAGTTACTAGTGGCGGCTACATTTATAAGCATTGTTAGAAGTTACTTTCTTGTAACATTTTCCCAATAGAAAATACTAGCATCTAATACTTTTTTATTCTGTAACCAGGTTAGAAAAAGATAGAAATATAGAAGGAAAAGGAAAACGAAAGACAGTTCATACCGTTTGACTTCTGGCGCATGGTTGTGCACCTGTAGGTGGTTACTATTGGTTTGGTTTTGCTCTGAACTGTCGTTTACTTGTACCTGGCGTTAAAACAATATGTTAGATATCACAAACCAGTCAACAAAACATATTTTTTTTTAATTAAATTGAAACATGCTGTATAATGTAAAAAGTTTTTACAATTTACTGCTATCACAATTGGAGCGGTATCAGTGAAAGTACTGTATAAATAAATATATATAAGTAAAGTACATGTTTTGGCTACATGCGTTTTTCATTTTCCGGTCAATTAATATTTAATTGAATCAAATCATCAAAAATCATCATCATCAAAAAATAATTGAATCATCATGTAAGCACAAGTATTAATGACCAACCTGCGGAGCGGGCGCGTCCCCGTTGTCGCTGGGGGGTGCGGGGGTTGCGGTAGGCGCGTCGGGCAGTGGGCTGGCCACGCTCTCCGCGTGACGGCGGCACAGCGTCGCGCACCTGCAGTGTCACTCAACTTACAAGGGTATACGTATAATACCCAATAGGGGCTTTGATGTGTAGTTACGACACTTGTTATTTAGTTATTATAATTGATCTATTATAATACATTCTCTATACCCTTGTTAGAATTTACAATCTGTTATATATATATATACATTTTTTTCATAATAAATAATAATAATATACATTTTTTTATTGGAACTTAAAGAGTGATAATTAAAGTTCGATAATGACTACTTTTCATTAAAAACTATTGAAATCATTAACGCCCCTCTCCAGAAGTATTACAAAATTATTCCAAAAAACACAAATTACATCAAACATTATATATATATATATTTTATGGGAGAGGACAAGGCAAACGAGCGTTCGGGTCACCTGATGGTAAGTGATCACCGTCGCCCACGACCCCAAGCAACACCAGAGGAGCTACATGTGCGTTAAATAGCGAATACTATCTACATATCGTTATAGCAGCAATAAAAATACATTATCACAAAAATCCACTGTATAAAATGTACTAAAAATCTGAACGACCGAGTAAACAAACAAACATGAAGTGTACCTTTCACAGAGCCCCTGTTTTATAGAGTTCTGCTGGCAGCCCGAAGTGGTGATGGTGATGAGCTTGTGCCCCACCAGCCACGTGCTCGACTGACCGCCGTTGAGCAGGAACTCTGCTGCTTCACTCCTTACAATAACTTAATTATTAATATGAAATTAACTACTAAAAATAATTAATTTAATTATTATTATAAAATGAAAGAGATGAAGGAAGGACGGAATGCAAAATCAGTGTAAATGGTAAGATATTAGATTAAGTGAATGTAAAGTGGTATATTTGGGAAGTATAATCAGCAGAGATGGAAGATACGAGATGGGTGTGGAAAGGTGTATTGCTGCAAGTAACAGGGTTAACGGTGCGTTTGACGCTCCGTTCTCTCTGACTACAACGCTGTCCCCATACCTCTGCGGCTTAACAGAGCAGGCGGTGAAGGTGTATCTGGCGAGCAAGTCCACGCAGGTCTCCGTGAGCTCCACGTGGAAGGCGGCGGGGGCGGAGGCGCCGCCTGCGCTCCGCGAGCCCGACAGCGGCGCGCGCGACACCGCTTTGGAACCCTAAGACCAATAATATATATGTTACAGAATAATGACTCCAGTATTATAATCGATGAATTTTCAACTACAAAAATAAGAACACACACAGCTAGCTTCAGGGCGGCCACGACTCGACGACCGCACTGTACTTGTATTGGCTGACATGACTATTCTCATATGATTAAGTGGGTAGCTCACTGACCATACTTGATTGTCAGTTCAACTTTACTTTTTGTGACAGTATAAATGGTGCGTGTCAGTAAGTTCACTTCTATGTGAGCTCTCAACTGTGTTGATTGTGCACACACACCATGGTGACGGTTTTGCCTCTAGGTGTTAAATAGTCGAATCGATTTTTATCTTATATCATTTAGCGTGCTTCTAACTCAATTGTATCGAATATTTAATTCTTTTATGGGACAATGTGTACGCTTTTACAATAGGAGCGCAGAAAAGATTGATTGATCCAGTCTATTTCAAAGGTATCATTACCACCAACAAATAAGTGTAATTCTGAAAAAAAAAAATATTTTAAAAAAGGTCAGGTCAGAAGCAGTAAATTTAGCATATCACCAGTTAATATTTTATTTAAAACAAAATTATTTCACATTGGCTGTTTTTTAAGGTTCCATACTCAAAGGGTTAAAAGGGACTCTATTACTAAGGCTCCGCTGTCTGTCTGTCTGTCACCAGGCTGTATCTTATGACGTGCTACAGCTGAATAAAATATTTTAAAAATATATTTAAAGGGGGGTCCTATACAACAGACATGATTTGTTTATAGATGTAATGTAAAACTTTTCAGAAATATAAGCAAGTATGGCAATAAAGAAAATACTATAGAAAAAAAGTAACTCACAAGACTAGAGCTGCGCTGTCGATTCGAAGAGTCCTCGTTGGCATTCTGTTGGAAATTGTTACTTTTGTACTGTAGCTGCTCTTCGAACGGCATTATTATGTAATTGTGTAGACCCTGGAATGCAGTGATTTTTTAAATCAATCAAATTTTTTAAATCGTAAATTTTACAGTTTGATTTTAATGTTCAGCAAATACAACAATTTCAGTAATTACATGAAAACGGTGACACGTAAATTGCTTATAGCCTGCTTTGATAAATAGACTGGTTAATCCTGTTGTTCTTGAGATTAAGCGTTCAACAAAACAACTGTGCTAGGTATCTGCTTGACATGTTCGCCACAAGTGACAGCACTCACGTGTATAATGAACCGCACGAAGTTGCGGCGGTAGGAGAGGCGGCATTTGAGGAACCAGGCGGCGATGACGTGGTGCGCCAACGACACCACGTAGTGATTGTAGCGCGAGGGGTTGGTGTAGGGCAGCAGGATCGCGAACACCGACATGTACTGGTCCTCCACGAACGACGCGAACACGTGCGGTAGCCGCGTCAGCGCTGCACACATACACATGATGACGTTATCGTAGAATTAAACGTCAGAACCAGCTTATGTCATATTACATTATTATACTATAGTTATTACATTTTAATGTTGTCACATAATTTCGAAATTAATTTTATAATTCAATACTTTTTTCTATTTACATATAATCATGCGGTCTTGTGTAAAAGTGTGACTGATCAACGCAACGTATTGTTCATGGGTTACCATTTTCAGTGCATTTGCTATATATATATATATATATATATATATATTTGTTATCCTAATACTTCATTACTGTTTTTAGAAGTAGTAATAATTTGAATGAAAGTAGCAAGTAAATAACGTTTTGAAAAATCTCACTAGACAGGAACTCCAGCATGGGGCTGGCGATAGCTTGAGTGTCTGAGATCTTGGAGAGGTCCAGCAGCACTTCAGGTAACATCTTCACCATTGTGTCTCTTGCCTCCAGCGTGAACATCGTTAACGCGTTGATGTACGGCTGGGGGGTGCGCAGTACTGCGAATTTGATAATTAGAATAGTATATCATTATTACCCTGATAATAAATCCATGTATGTGGCGCATACTAAAGTTGGTAACAGATTATTAACAGATTTTCACTTTATATGTTTAAATTAAATCAAAAATATTTTTTATATATTAGACATACGTTTTTAATGCGTTTAAAGTTTCATGATATGCTACTAATAGATCATAACTAAAGAGGATTTAATCTACTAACCCATGCCATACTTGAGAAGGCACCTCACGATGCGCTGCTGCGTCTGTGGCTCCAAGTAGTTGTGGTAGGAGGCCAGAGCCGCCAACGCTGGCAGCGCCGTCGCGTGGAACTCGGACACGAGCAGCTTGGTACCCCCCGCCGCCCCGCCAGCGCCCGCACCGGCACCCCGCTCCGACACCATGGAGCACAACGTACTCGCCAGCAGGTCGATGTCCTGTGCGCGCCGCCCCACGGCAAGCGCCCGCGCGTGCAGCAGGTGCGGCAGCGCACGCAGTACTTGCGCCAGCACGGTCCAGTCCGCCTCGCGCGTGAGCGCCGCTGCCAGCGCGTGCGCCGCGCGCCCCACGGGCAGCAGCGCGGCGCCAGGGGGCGGGGGCGGGGGTGCGGGCGCTGGCACCGTGGGAGGACAGGCGGGCGCCGGGGGCGCGGCGGCGGTCGCGGTGCCAACGCGAGGCGCGGGCGGCTCGGCCAGCAACAGCGGCGAGCACAGGGGGCGCAGGCGCGCGGCAGCGGCGCCGGACACGGGCGTACCCGCGTCGTCATAGCAGAAGCCGACCATGTTAAGATCGTTGGCGCGCAACGCGAACAACATATCGAAGATAAGCAGGCGCACGTCGGGGTGGTGGTGCAGAAGCGCGGGGCGACGGTAGTGGTGGTCGAGGTGGTCGAGTAGCACGAGTAGAGCGCGCGCAGCTGGCGCGGCGGGTGCGCGCAGCAGCTTGGCGTGCAGCAGCTCGAGCAGCGCAGCGGCAGCGGCGCGCAAATCGCTGGTGTCGGCGTCGGGCGGGTACTGTGCCTCCGACACGTGCATCGAGAACGGACGGTTCAGGATCTACGCGAAACAAACACCATACACCTCATTTATAACAACACAAACCATATTATACAAATACTAACTTAAAATATATTTTTTTATCAGTTTCATGCTGCAGCAAGCAATTAGCTTCAGCAGGATAAACAAAGAGAACCTAGTGTTAAAACACTCCATATTCCATTTTAAGTCGAATTCTGAAGCCATCGCATGTTATGCGGCGGAACTCAACGTCGCGCTTAATACCCACTTTAAAATAAATAAATAAATAAACAAAATAAATTTAAATAAATATTACATTTCATCGAGTGGGGATCGAACCCACAACCAGTCGTGTTTACCACACACTTGTGTCCAATCGGCAAAAGTACGGCAAGAAAACGAGTAGGCGATCGGGCGCACGCGGTCTCAGAACTTTTTGTATTTTGAACATATCTCCTTCTTTTTCTAGTCGGGTAGAAGTCGATCTGTCTGTAAATAATCTTTACAATTCTTATATATTGTGTTCTATACCCAGCTCTCTTAAGGTTTCCCAGATTCTTGAGTGTATCAGAGAATGGAAAGCTTTAACTGGTATTCAGTATATTTTTCTACAATTGCTCTTACAGTATCAATGTGATACTGTAAGAGCAATTATATCTGAAATCTTTGCGGAATCCAGCATGTTCTATTGGTTGTTGCTGGTCTAGTTTCCTTCCTATTGTTTTAAAGATAATCTTTGCAAAGTTTTAATAAATATACACCATAATTTTATGGTATGCATTTTCATTTATATACTAATTTATTTTTTACTCAAAATCCTACTCTATGTTTTTCTGTGGTTTTCAATACCAATATATAATAGAGTATGAAATCTAGGAAGGCGATAATATTTTCTTCCATTCTTCACATTTCAATTAAGTTATGAATATCTCTCTATTTTGTAGGGTCATTGACATGTTATAATAAATTTTCTTCCACCTTAGTGTTAATATACTCTTGTATGTCTCCAAACTCCAAACCAGTCATTTGCCAGGGTAGAATTAAAAAGTTAGTTTTCAAATTCTATGTAGGTACGTTTGCAATAGTGTAGTACGGTACCTTCTCGAGCTGGTCGATGAGGTCGATGCAGGCGTCGGCGGAGCAGAGGCGCGCCAATGCGGGCAGCGCGCGCGCTGCGGCAGCCCGTAGTGCAGGCGCGGCGTCAGCGGCGGCGGCGGCGGCCAGCGCGCCGCCAACTCGTTCGGCCAGCTCGTCGGGCGCGTGGCGGCGCGCGAAGGCTGCCAGGCACGCCAGCGCGTGCAGGCGCACGGCCGCGCGCCGCCCGCCGCGCACGTAGCGCTCTGCCAGCGCCAGCGCCGCGCCCGCCGACCCGCCACCCAGCGCCGCGCAGCGCGCAGAGATCAGTCGCATCGTCGACGCCTCCTGCCAGCATGCGCATATAGCTGCTGTACTACTAAGCAACGCTCTTTGTTGTTATTTTCTTAATTATTATATTACGGAAAG
Source organism: Heliconius aoede (assembly GCA_037355905.1). Taxonomy (NCBI): domain Eukaryota; kingdom Metazoa; phylum Arthropoda; class Insecta; order Lepidoptera; family Nymphalidae; genus Heliconius; species Heliconius aoede. The sequence goes on along the minus strand of JBAIZZ010000248.1, from coordinate 140,733 downwards.
AGATTACTCAACCTTAGTTCAAAAAATATTTTAAAAAACATAACTAAAAATAGTACTTACAGGTCGATCGTGCCCACAAAAGTCAATAAGATCTAACAGAGCATCCGTATCACCATGAAAATGGCCAGTCTTATGCAGTTGTTCGATGGAGGTTATTAGCTCGTGGACCTGGACGTGCACCAGCTCGTTGCGTGGCTCCACGTCCACGTCCTGTTGCAGCACGGCGCGCACGATGTCCAGCACCAGGTCCCAGGTGACGGGGTGCAGATCGTGGGGCGCGCGCGCCAGTAGGCTTTGTAGCGCCACCACTATCTCATATGTTACAGCTGCGTGGCCGCCTGACAGCGCCTGATACGTACAAATACACGATACAAATAAAAAATGCTAATATGTGCATAAAGGTCATGAAGATTGACATCAAATCGTCCATATAAACGAGTTTCTACAGTACAATGTAAAATTAAATTAATTATACAGATTTGATATTATCAGAACTACCAAACAGATGTATCTACATTCTGTCAAAAAAGTACCAGGAATTGTCGATTTAAATCTGGCGGGGCAATGAGGCAGGTAAAATTTTTTTTTCCTAGATTGGTACCACTGTCCTTAATTACTATGCCAAGCTTGAGCGGGATGTGTCAACTAGTGTGTTTGCAACAGCTGGTTAAGTCAGTCGATGTGTGATCAAAAGGCTCAAGCTGATACTGGGGTGCACCAGCTCAGAGATGAGAATAGTACTCCATATGAGGCTGAACCTGGGCCCTATATAGTGTCACTCGGTATTTTGGCATAAATTTATATAGTAATTGATATTTTTATTTCTGTACTGCATTCTGCATATAGCAGATTAGGCCGAGAAAACACCACTGTTCTATCTTTATACTAAAATGATAAAACGAAACTACTTCATTTCTCAGAGAAGGAATGGATCGACTTTTTTTTATTACTTATTACTATATAGTATATAAATATATTTATATATTATATGGTAATAAGTAATATTACTATATAATAATACTGGCCTATAAAACATTTTTTACTTCCACTGTGCATGTGCCTTTGCTTTTTCTTACTTCGTGTCTTCTTAACTACAATACTATGTATATTATATTGTGTGAGTTGTGGATTTTTGTGTGATTTGAGGCAGTCGGGGCGCAAGTACACAGAGTGTGACTGTAAAACCGACTGGTTGTGGGTTCGATCCCTACTCGAGGAGATGAAATATTCGTTTAAACTTATATTTCCATGTCTTCACTCTGGTGTCGAGGCAAAGCGCGGCATTGACTTCTGCCACTCAACACGGAATGGCTCCAGAATTCGGCAGAAAATGAGGAACAGTGTCTTAAAGTTAGGTTCTCTCTGCGCCCCTGCTGTGTTCGGGATTTGTGGACTTGTATATTTTAAACTATTTAAAAAATAAACAGCGAATTATTTCGTCAGTGACTTTTACTTTAACATCTACATATATTATATATAAATACGTGTATTTATACGAACGTGTTCTATACCTTCAAAAAAGCAGGTAACACTGCCAACAGCGACACATGCAGTGTGTGCACCTTGCGCGGGCCCCAAAGCGCCATGGCTGTATAGAACACCGCGCCGCGCGCCAGCCCCGCCGCCTCTTCGCCGCCCTCGCTGCCCTCGCCCACGGCGTTCAGCCCCGCGGTCCGGATGAGGCGCGTCATCTCTCGCAATGCCGCGTGGCCTGTGTCAGCGCCTACTACTATACGCATTAGCTGAAATATGAATAAAGAAGGTCTCTTGTGTAAGCCCATATATAATGTGATTATAGTGACAATTAAAGGAAAACACACAGACGCATGCATCTAGGTGTAGTACAGTCGACGAGTAGTGGCCTCACTAAAGTTAGCTGTTTTATTATCTTCTTTCTGAGTGAACAATACTTGGGTTGGTAAAAAGTTGGGTAACCTTAACTTCAGGGTGGACAAGACTGATCTCCATTATTCCATTTTGAATCATTGTGGTTTGAGAAGGGAAACATATTTTTTTAAACTACATTATACATATAACAAAACCGTAAGAATGGAGCGTCTGTACATTGAATATATTAACAAAATAGCAATTGAGGGGGTTTTAGAAACAGTAATAGACCCCAAATACACAAAAAATGTCTGTTTGTACGCGGTAATCTCCGGAACAACGGATTTGAATGAAACTTTTTCTTCTTACTATATATATATATATATATACCTATTAAGTCTAGGCAACATATAGGTTAGTTTCTTTTGAAAATCTCGATAAGTGATGTAGAACCACAGCCTGACTAAACTATAAGAGATAAATATATTTTTAGCCTTTAGTGCCTTGGGGAAAATTGAATAACATGACAAACAATCTCCACTCACATAACAAAAATGAAAGTCTGGATTTCCTGACGTGGAACCCTAGCAGCTCATTTAATTTCTAAGAGATATAAATATAGCGTATAGTAATAGTTATATCAAATAAATATCAGCTTCACACTGTATCCCGCACATAGCAGGCTAAGAGCACCTCCATGTGGTGCCGGCGGTAACCGTTGAGGTCTATTTTATAATGATAAGTATATTACTGAAAACTTTGTTTCCCCCTGAAGAATAAGTACGTTCGTGCATCCCCGGATTAACACAATTCTATTGCTTTATAATAATGATATTTATATTAGTATAAATATCAAGTATCAATATTGTTCGTAGTTATTAATTCAAAACATTTAAAAATTCTTATAGAAATTACGGTACTGTAATATATATATATTAGACGTCATTATAGTTGCCAGTCACTTCTGTATATAATCTAAATGTATAATCATGTAGTTAAGGCGGGCAAAGTCGCGAGCGGGTCGCTAGTAAATTAAATAAATTTCACAAGATTCGATCTCTTATATTTTCATTTGTCGCTCTGGTGTCGTGGCTGTGCACACACATACGTACACGCCCACCACCGCCGCATACGCGCACATGTGGCACGCGTGGTTACGCGCACACACACAAACACACGCTCCTACCTTGCGGCTCGGCTGACAGTAGTGTTCCACGTTGACGGTGCGGCATAGCGCGGCGACGAGCGCGGGTAGCGCGGCGCGTGGCAGCAGCGAGTACGACACCACCGCCTCTAGCAGCGCCAGCGCGCCTATCACTACGCCCGCCTCCGCCGCATACGCACACATGTGGCAAGCGTGGCTGTACACACACACACACATCAACACGACTGACTATTGCTGATTCTCAATTTCTACATTTTAATTCAAAATATTTGGTAAAGGCAAAAGCGTGAGACTGCCAGTGCGTGCAAGTTGTAGGTTCGATTTCCATTAGAGAAAATGAAATGTTTCATATTTTTATTTCCCCGTTCTGGTAACGAGGCGAAACCGAGGGTTGAGTTCCGCCACTCTACACACATAATACCTATAGATATGAGCGGGAAGTGATAAAAGTGTCTTAAAAATAAAATATTGTTAATTAATTGATAAATATGTATGTGGTATCAAGATAGTCGACATTCAAAATCATACAATGTCATCAATTTTTGGCTATATTGGAATAAATTAAAAATATATATTATATCTTTTTATTTATCAGCAACAAGATTTAGAATATATTTTTTTAACTTCACGCTGCGTCCTGCACAAAGCAAGGTAGAAGGAACCTGTGAATCTAATGTTAAGACACTCAATTCCGCATGACATGCTTTGCCTCGACCAAAAAAAAAAAACATTAAATATGTTATTTTTTTCGAGTGGGAATCGAATCAATAATTGTCGCGTTTACAGTTGCACGTGTGTGCGTCACGACGGATTCATACCTAATCATTCATAATAATAAAAAATAATACATACTTCACAATCCCATGAACAATTTCCTCATTTAAATACACGGCGTTAAACTTCACAACATTGGTGACGAGGCTGACGAACTCTACAATATGTGCTGGCACCTGGATCTGAGGCAGCCACTCCAATAAGAACGGCCCAATCTGAAATGCCATACAAATATTTTTACACTATAGTTTTTTTTTAAATTTCGCGCGTTAAGACACTCTACTCTCCAATTCGACCGCATTTGAGATATTGTTTGTTGAGTGGCAGAATTAGATGCCGAAGTTTGTCTTAACAGAATGGAAATGAAATTAAATAATTTCTTCAAGTGGAGATAAACCCTGCAGCTATCGCTATTTTCATTCAAACATAGAAACATCACCAAAGTGGCCTTTACCTTGCTTAATTACATTTAAAAAATGTTACGTTCCAGTCCATAGCACTCAATATTTGTAAAATGGTAAAAAAATCCCCAAGTGAATGAATGAATAAAGGTTCAGTATCATTATCCATAAGAACAGCAACAACAGTCAAACAATCATGGGTCTCGAGATACAGCCTAGTGATAGACACACAGACAGTCACCACAATTAAAATTAAACATGCTGTACAACACTTAAAAGAAAGAACAAAAAAAACAATTATACAAGACATGAATCACCTGTTCCTCAAGACATTTAATGTCTTTCCCCGAATTAGTTAATGTGTAAAGTAGTTTGAAGCGTAGCTGATAGTCCTCGGGTGGATGGCTTGTGTGTGTGTCCTTTAGATATGTGAATAAAATAGTGCGCATAACTAATAGTTCTGATTCGCCCTCGGCAATGCATTTTAAGAGCCGCAGCACTGCGTGGCGCGCTTCTATATTAGGATCTTCAAGAAGGTCTCTTGTATAAGCCCATATTTTTTCTATACCACCCTGGAATATACAAAAATAAAAATTATGATAAATAGTTATACTTGTAGTGAATTAACAAAAAATAGAACAATTAAGTGAGTCAGTTATAACTATTTAAAAGCAATATACAATGAAAAGTATTTTTATAATTATATAGTTCTGATGTCATATTTTAATTCAAATGTGTATTTATTTTATTGAGGCCATTGTGATGCAGTGAGTCAACATCTATAAGTTTGATAGTTGTGAGTTTGATCCACATTCAGGGGAATGAATTGATTAAATTTCTATGAAAGGAAACAAATAATAATAATATACTTTATTTTACACCACATTACAGAGAAAAAGAAAACAAACACAGGAGGCATATTTATCACTACTACTACTATAAGTAGATATATAAATTATATGAATATAAAGTCGGGTAAAAGTATTTACGTATTGTTCATACAAAAGAAAATATTTTTTAGCTATATATTTTTATATATTTATAAAATGTATATACTGTTTTGATCGATGACTTCATAGAAGTTTTGAGATTTCTGATGATAAAACTCTGACAGTAGTGTTCACAATGTTCTTTTGAGATTAGCTTTATGCTTCTTAAAGAGTTCTGCAATGAACGAAACAGGTGGAAGTCTGATAGAGCAAGGTCACAGTTTTGCTGAGGATGCATCAACTCATACCAGCCAACCCCTCTCAATTTTTGCTGTGGCTTTGTTGTGGTGGAAAATCACACTCTTCCTATTCACCAACTCCGGCCGGTTTTTCTCAATAGCTTTTTTTAAACCCCATCAAATGCTGACAGTAGAAGTGGCAAAAGCTTATAGTGGACAATTCCTTTCCATCCCACCATACACGTAGCATCGCATTATTAGAGCCAAGTCAGGCCACGCTTTGCCATCGTCTGTGGGTGTCGATATGTGTGTCGATTCTCAGACCATGATTTTTTTCGCACATTCTTATCACCCATTTGTAGTCATCTATAATGAACTGTTTAACGGAAACACATTGCATTAAGTTTCTCAATGAGATCGTGTGGTACTCAAATGTCAAGTGTTTTCTTGTACTCAGACTTTTGTAAATGATGTTAAAATCATATATCCAGAGCGAACCTCATCTTCCACACTAAAATTTCCAGACTTGAAACACTTGAACCACATTCATGCCAGTTTTATTCAGACTACATTAGGTCTGTACACCCCACAAATTTCGTCACAATTTTACCTTTTTTGTAATACAACTTTAAAATCTTGTTTTGTTTTAAAAATATTTTCTCATGAAGATTAATATATAACAAAGGGATTACAAATTAAAGAATGGTGAAGAAATTACAATTTCAAGAAATAACGATAAATATTATAACCATTTTTTTATTTAGAATAAAATTTTATTTACAATAAAGTCAAATAAATAAATATTGTAAATATTTATTTTAAAATTGGGAAAGAGAATGTCAGTGGTAGATATAGTTTTATTGATTTTTGTTCTTGTTAAAACATTCAGATGCACTGAAACTGATAGGCTGGTAATTATTGGTGTCATTAATAATGCAGGTTACCTACTATAAGTATGAAGAAGTAACATTGCATATGTACTTTGGAAAAGCTCTAGGAATTTTCATAAGCAGGTATATAAACTCTAATGCTCTTATTTGAGATATAACATTGAAAAAAATTTGTTGCTATGCTATCCTCAAAGATTGCATTGATTATAATAACTTGATATCTGTATTTGTTAAATATGTACATTTCTGCATAATTTATTGCTTGGTATTGTAATCATAATTTGTTATAATATTATATCATATTTACTATTAAGTAAATAGGTTAGAAAATATATCAACAAATTATACAAAACAAGAAATAACAAAAGTTGTTTATCAAGCTGATTTATGAGAAATTAACAAAGGTTTCTCTTTGTTTTTTTTTAACGATTGTTATTAATAAATCAATTATAATTTAAATTACAAAATGTTTTGGTAATCTGGAACTTTGTATTTTTCTATGGCAGGGTAATATTCACATCATTTGAAAAACCTAATTTCTCAATTGTTCTTTGATAAATTTTTACATTATCCAAATAATAATTGAGGTACATTTGTAATTAATAGGATGAGGGTATAACTATACTACAAGGTAGGTACTCACTTCCTGAACGCGGAACTGCAGGATCTTTTCGCCAACGTCCTTGATGGCACGCAAGCGGCGGTTCAGCGGCGCCTCCGGGCTCAGCTCCCGTCGCAGCTCCGCGGTCACCACCACCTCATTTTGTGCCACAACGGGCGCTGCGCCCACAAATACACACTGTTAGCTACCAGCTAGCGCGGTTAGCTACCGGCTCTCGGCCTCCCTAATAATAAACATGGCTAGCTATACGCACCCGATGTACCCTTCTTGAAGTACTCTTTTAACTTGTTGTGAAGGGACTTTGTGTCCCTATCTCTAGAGCCCATTGTGCGCCCGCAGCGACGGTGGCCCGTTGTTATATTAACCTAAAGCAAAAGCTAGGCGCGGCGATTACCTATGCGTGTGAAATTGAAAATAAAAACACATATTTATTAAAATAATTCCCACTACCGCTCTGCTTTGCTCTTCACCATTTGACAGATTGATAGTCCTCCGTACAGCTGACAGATATCAGCTCGATACATGAATATGACTAAACTGAACTATTTACTTGCTAAAATAAGACTGATATGGCTATATTGTTACAGATACAGGACAATATAGTAAAAAATCTAAAAATAACTTATTATCACAATTATTTGTAATATATGGCAATGAAATTAGTAAACAAATTAAGTAACACGATTTCTGAACGAAAGTTGAGTGTTGCTAGTGATAAAATGATACAGTACTGCCAGTTTTGTGTGTTGATTATATTATTAAAAATATATATTCTGAAATTTATTGTGGATAATCCTAAAATAAGAGATTTTATAATAAGAGATAATGTCTGCTTATAATTTATTGATTTTTAAAATAAAAATATGACAAATCGTATAATATATGACTATGTAAGCAAAGCTTTCTCGAAAGTAGTACATTGGTTCAGTGTTAATAACGTACTATTGAATAGTAAAAAAATTAAAAGTATGAATTTTAGAACACCTAACACGTTGTTAAAGCCGATGTACTCTTGAATGGTGAACCCGTAGATCTGGTCGAGTTTATGCTATTTTTGGGTTTTATCATAGACTCCAAATTACAGTGGGGACCCTATATTGGGTTGGCGATCAGACTTAGCGCAGCACGAAGCTACTAAAAAAATTCATCATTAACTGACGTTGAAACGGCTCGATTTGTTTACTTAAGTTGCTTTCATAGTATTATATCTTATGGGATTTTACTTTGGGGTAATGTAGCCGGTATTCAACCAATACGAGTATTTGTCCTGCAGAAGCGAGCTATTCGTGCAATCTATAACGTAGGTCTTAAAGTCTACTTAAGGCAAAAGCTTAAAGAAATTAAATCATTAATATATTTTTGAACATATATGCTAAAAAGAATATTAATGATTTTACCAAAGTTAGTGATGTTCTTAATATTAATACCAGGAATAGGATTAGTGCATCTGTAACTCGATTACATCGAATCCGTAATTTCTCTTTTCCAATAGAATCACAGAAAATGTCTGAGAATTTTCTATATCACGATTTTAAAAAATTATGAAAAGACGTTTGTGTATTAAAAGGTTATTACCAAATTATTCTAATTATTCCCAAGACCTTGTTTCAAAAGTATTTCAATATACTATTACTTTATATATAATATACTATACTAGTCTCGCCATCCACCTTCATCACAATTTCGAAGTAGTATAGATAGTATACACAATAACAATTTGTAGCCTAGCCGACACGGGGATGCCAACCTGTCGGAGGCGGTGTCGTAGGCCCACAGGTGATTACAAATAGCCGACTCTCATCAATGGAGGGCTCCGCCGCCATCCCTCTTCATAATACGACAGTTTCGTGACGTGGCTGATTTACTGAGGCTCCCCGCCCTCTCCGTCTCGTCTGCGACTGGCTAGGTTCATTAGTTTAGTAATTAATTTCGAATTTAAAATGGTAAAGCAATTGAGAATATTATTTTATTTTTTATTATTTATTAAACTCTTTGTTTTATATGAAATGAAGTATACGTGTTTTATTATAATCTGTTGGTATTTATATAAATTAATATATTACTCCCATAATAATAAATAATAATTTTAAATACCGGGGGTGGTATTAAATCCGGTCAAGTCTGCCCATGCGTGCTGCCATTACTGGCGACGTGACTCTTCCACACGTACTTTAGTCGCCTTTTACGACACCGACAGTACCAGGGTGATCCTATTCTAAGACGGGACCACACGGCTAAGATACTGGCAATACTACTATATTGCGGGCAAGAGACTAGTTGCTGCCCGCTGCTTCAGCGTTCTCTGCCGGCGTTCAGCGTTCTACGCCGTGCAGTTTCGCCTTTGCGTTTTCAGTCAATCGCTCAGTGCCTAATGGATTTTTTTTATATATTGAAATAATATATATTTCGATAAAATGCTTTAATTTTTAAACCTAAAATAGATATTATATGTATAATTTGAAGACGTTAACTTTACCTAAAGTTCAAGGATAAAGCCTTTATAAAATACGGATTTCTTTTACTCGTCCTTGGTACTCCGGCACGCGACGCCACTTAAATCATATTAACTATGATAAATTATTTATGTATGAAATTATTGGTAATTTGAAAGTAAATAAATATGTAAAATAATGTTTTTGTAAACTATAAGCATATTTCATTGTATAGTGTTGCTATTAGTTTACTTAATCAAAATCACCAGCCTCGCGCTGTATCCCGCAGCAGGATACATATCAGAGCAGGCAGAGAAAATCGTGTTAAGCCATTCCGTTCCCCACGCACCCGCGAAGTTTTCGATTCATTGATTGGTGAGTGGTGGAGCTATTCTCGAGTACGTGTGCTTCTTAACATTAGGTTCCCTCGACGTACCCTGCTTGCTATGCGGGAAAGCTTACTAAGCGTTAACCCTAATAGACATAACGAGTTCTATACATATATTTAAATGAATTCTATATAAGAATTCGTATATCTTATAGGAATGGAACCTTAATTAATTAAATTAAAAAATATCCACGCCAACTCTCAGCGGGCTTCTAACAATTATTCACATAAAAATTCAGTTGCCGGCGTCTTGGCTAATGGACGCGGACTTAAGGAGACGAGGGGTGAGGAGGTACACGCCAATCTTCCCCACTTTGGAAGTTGGCACTCGTAAATTTTTATTTGTGGGCTAAATTCAATTGAACTAAGTATGTCATTTATGCTCTTTCGCATTTTGGGCTTTATTTTAAAGTTAGATCTGAAAGGATGTGTTTATTTATATGTCGTAATTAGAAAAGCGTTGATGATCTCTCCAGCTTTTTACTTGATTGATTTGCCTTTGTGATTTTTTTTTGATAATTTATTGAAATTTCGTAAAAAAATTAAACATTACATGATTAATATTACGTATTATTTCTTATATTTTCGCTGTTTCTCTCCGCCTACAGGCAATCCAATGTGAATACACTCTGTTCACTACACTTGGCTCCGTTATCTGTTTGCGTGTACCATCAATCAGATGGTGCTGAAAGTGGTTCTTTGTCTGCTTTCCTCAGTGAGGACTTTTTATTTCTCTGAGTGGGAATCGAAAACACAACGTCACGTTTAGAGACGGCGTGCGTACCGTTGCGCCAAAAAACAACATTTCAAATTAATTGTTGTTTTAAGTAAGTGTTTTGTTGTTCAGACTGGTGTGGCCCAGGGGCACAAGGGTTGGACTGTAACGCGACGGTTGTGGGTTCAATCCGCATTCCAGGAAATGAAATCTTTATTCTCGCTTTATCCCGTTACGCGGGGTCAGCTTTTTTTATCATGCGGCGCCACGTAATCCGCTGGCATGTATCCTCCTCCTTGAGTTTGAGTCTCTTCATATCTCTGCGGACATTCTTCAACCAGGTCGTTTGAGGTCTTCCCCTTTCCCTTCTTTTTGTAGCCATAGAAAGGCACTTTTTCACAACGTAATAATTGTTTCGCATATTTTGTCACTTATGGGTGCAACCTTAAAGCTTCCTCTTATGTGTTCGTTGCGTATTCTATCCTTAAGTGTCACTCCGCCCGCCCATCTCAGCATACGCATCTCAGCATCGGTTGTGTGCAGCTTCTGCTCGTGTGTCTTTTTAGCTGCCCAGTCTTCGCTGCCGTACAAAAGAGCTGGCCTCACTACCGTTTTATAAACTTGCCCTTGGTTCTAATCGGCATTTTTGGGTCACACAACACTCCTGTAAGCGTACGCCACTTCACCCATTCTACTGTTGTCCTATGAATCACATCTGCGTCAATAGAGCCGTCTTCAGAGAAAACTGAACCTAGGTACTTAAAGGTTTTAGCTCTAGGGAGGGCCGTGCCGCTCAGCGTGATGCCTGGATTTGCACAAGCGTTGGGGTCGAAGTTGCAAAACATGTATTCCGTCTTTGTTCTACTGAAACCTGTGTTCCTGCAGCACTTGTACCTTGTCCGACACCAGAGCCACGTCATCAGCGTACAAGAGATTCATTGGGGTTGGTTTTTGGAGTTTTGCAGTCAAATAATCCATGACTACGTTAAAAAGCAGAGGGCTCAATGCACTACCCTGATGTACACCAACTTTTATATCGAAGCTGTCAGAGAGGCCAGCTGAGCCTCTAACAGATGTACGGACATTGCTGTACATGTCCTTTATAATGCGGATGTAGTATTCCGGTACACTGCGAGATCGGAGCGCCTGCCATATCATGGTCCTTGGCACACGATCAAAAGCCTTTTCGAGGTCAATAACCATCCATCCACAGGTTTTCACCGTTTTCTTTAGCTTTTTCTATTACCAGTCTTACTGCATGAATAGCATCCATGGTTCCTCTCTTTGCTGTAAAACCAAACTGATTTTCTGTAAGTGAGATAATAGATGTAAGTCTTCCACAGATCACACGCTCCCAGATCTTCAAGGTATGTGCGGTAAGTCAGACACTCTTGCCACTTAATTCTTTCAACTCTTGGTATTTTATATTTAATAAAACGTTTAAGTTTTAAAGCCACCAAAAGAAGTCTATGCTGTGATGTTAGTGGCTCCCCAGGGATTATTTTGCAATCTTTGATTTGTTTAAGATTCTTTCTATCTGTCATAATATAATCTATCTGTGTTTTGGATTTTCCGCTCTTATAGGTAATAAGGTGTTCTTCTTTCTTTTGGAAGATTGTATTAACTATAACTAAGTTCAATGCTGCCGCAAATTCCAATATGGTAACACCCTCCTTATTCTGTGTTCCATATCCAAAGCCTCCATGATGATTTTCAAAATCGTCTGCATCCTTACCCACATGCCCATTAAGATCACCACAGATGAGCCTTTGTTCATTTGCAGGTAACGCATTTAAATGTGTATTTAATTCTTCCCAAAATTCTTGTTATTCTGTTTGCGGGGCATAGACAGAGAAAATATTGAGGCAAGCTTGGTTCTCCAGGGCTAGTTTTACAGACATGAAACGATCACTCACTCTATTTATCTCTATCACTTTCTGACTCATATGTTGATCTAAAACAATTCCTACCCCGTTCCTTCCGCTTTCCTTACCATAATACAAGAGGTTATATCCCTTCCCAATTTGTCGTGATTTTGCACCTTTCTATTTTGTTTCTTGTACGCAACAGATATTGATGCGACGTCGTTCTAAAATGCTGCTTAACTCAGCACTGTGTCCGGTCATTTTGCCAATGTTCCAACTTGCAATGCGTAGTTCGGACATTGTCACAGTGGCCTGATGTTTTATTCTACCGTCGATATTGGGGGACGCCCTAGTATTTTTCGCAGTTCCATCGCCAACGTCGCTTAAGGGGGACCTCTAGTATTTCTCGTTTTTCCTGTATGATGCCCTTTCATGATAAATATAATTTGGCTTATGTTTTACGGTCGGTTGCCACCTGACACCAAGGTCGTAATCTTCCTGGAAAATTTGAGCGCCGCCGTTGGCCCGTCATGGGTTCTTCCGCCGCCATCTCTAATGAGCACTTCGACCTGAGCACCCATCACAACTCTGGACCTCCACTCCGAATACGTTGAAGAAGCTCCGGAGTCGGGTTTGGTTACGAAGTTGTCTCTCCGGCCTGTTGGTTCGCGAAGGGTATTTTATTTCCCCTCTACCCTTCACCAGCCGCTGGCTAGTGACGAGTATTCCCCTATCCACCACCTTAGAGACGCGCTCCCCCTGTCTGTCTGTGAGGCTCCCTGTCTACCCTGCGCTGTGTGGGATACAGCGTAAAGCTGATTTAAAATTAATATATATTTAGAGTATATTGTATAAATAATTTGTTAAGGAAGCATTTTAAAAATATTTAAATATCCTTTTGGTATTTTTTTTTGCCTAACTGTTTTAATTTAGTGATGTACATCTTCGCACCTTTGCTATTATATATATTAAGGTTACAAATGGAAAGCGTGATATTGCTACATATAAAATAAAAACAACCGAAGGTCAGGCTGGGCCTGGCCAGATGTATTTTTTATTTCATAATAATGGCACGTGAGTACAAAATAAAATGACTCTTCTTCTTTTACGTATTGTTAGAGTGCATAATTAATTATTCTCAACTCATTAAAAAGTAATTAAGTATATTTACAGTACACGTTGTTTCATAAAATTTAAAAATAATATGTGAAAAAATATAATAATGTGAGGCCAGTCGTCACGCAGCGTCACAACAGGCAGACAGGTTCTGGGTTCGATGTCTATTAAATGATATAAAATATTAACTATTTTAATTTTTTCGCTCTGGTGCGAGGCAAAGCGCGACGTAGTAGTTTGGAATGCCACGCCATGTACACTACGATGTGTATAAAATGGGCGGAAAGTGGAAATGGAGTTTCCTAACACTAGGTTCAATTTGTATTCATTGCTTTACGCTGAATAAGTAAAGCTTAAGTTTATAAAATTTTACTATTAACTTTATTGGGATATAGTCTGGATATGATACACATCAGCTATCAATAGCAAGTGGAAAAACCGCGTCGGCAGTATCGCGTGGCGTCAGCGGCCGTTAGTAGTTGCAGTTCCATTTACGTTCGCAGTTTTGTGCTGGTAGCACTTCCAGTGATATATCGATGCGCCGCTTGGGCTTTCCAAATAAAAATAAATCTCTATACTGTATTGTAACTGAAATGACCAATACGTAGAAGTATTCAATTTATTTGCTAAAGCTATATTAAAACGGAGTTTGGGGTAGGTGTAAATAAATAAGATATGTAGGTTGTTTGTTAACTTGAGGCAAAGTGCCTCGTTGAGTTCCACCTCTCAACGCGCATGCGCTATAGAATTCGGCGAAATATGGAGAGCGGAAGTGTCTCTGTCTGCTATGTAAAGCTTAAATAAATTAAAGCGTAATGCTTAGCAAATATGTCATAATTGATGATGGATATCGTATTTATTGATTTTATTTCCAATCGTGGGAACATATTAAAAACTAGTAATTAGACATATTAAATGTAATTATTAAATGTATAAATAAATAATATATATATTGAATTTGTACGTCCAATCCGTACCATCGAGCGGCCATCGAGTACCGATCGACATCCAATAATTCTCTCTGTTCTTCTGTATGCTTCAGCGCGTTTCTTATAGAGAAGCGAATTAGCTTATTATTAATACAATAATATACATTACATTAGAAACCGTCTACTCGTAAGCTGAACTTACAAAGACTACAAATAACTTCAGTTTAGATTTTAATTATGGATTTTACCTGGATGTTACCTACATATTGTACTTATATATAATTGCTTTATTATTATTTATTCTATTTATTCTATATCCACACGTTCTAAATTTCCGAAAAATCGAAATAGTCATTGAATAACAATAGTAATAGTAATTTTACTATAATAATAATGTTTGTCTGTGTAATTGCTTATATATGGTTTTTGTACAAACTATTATAATTAAAAAATTTGAGATTATTTTTGTGTTACTTTTTTAAATTTAGTGCTTAATCTATCTTAATATTATAGTATATAGGGTGTTTATTCATAAATGATAAAAGGAATTTTTTTAATAAAATCCTTCTGGCAACGTTTGATCCCGGCCTAGAATAGGATCACCCTGGTACTGTCGGTGTCGTAAGAGTGATCACTTACCATCAGGTGACCTGAACGCTCGTTTGCCTTGTCCTCTCATATAAATAAAAAAAAATGTCGTTTCGGTCGAGTAGTTAGTTGCTATTTTATGTGCAGTTTTATTTATGGGAACTATATGTTGTGGTGATTTGGAGCTAGAAATGCTGATGAAGCTCCAGTTCCGAGAAATATTCAACCTTGTGCTTCGCTCCGTCAGGTGTTATTACGTGAATGTTACCGTCTATTTTCCAGCACTTGGTAACACTGAAGCGCTTTCTCCCGTTTTTGTTGTTTACACAAAATAAATGCTAAATAATTTTTTACTCAACATATTTAATTATTTACAATGAATGTTTTGAACTCCGTTTCCTTTTAATATTTGTATAACACAGTAAAGGCATTACGCGGAAGCATAGCCGAGTTGTTTGGGCGCTGCGCCCCCGGGGGCAGGCGGCGGCGGGCGGCGGCGGGCGGCGGCGGGCTCTCTCTCTCTCTCTGTCGTCATGCTTTTGGACAGGACACAGCACAAACATTTGTATACTGATTAAGCTACTTTTTGCTACGATTATTTATTATATATATTATTATTTATTATATATATTATGATGCTATTAGCTATATTAATGAGCATTTTTATGTTAATTTACTTAGTAGTTTTTGCGTGAAAGAGAAATAAAAATCAGATGGATTTTTATCTTTACACACTTTTATATCTATTTAAGCTATAAACTACATGTATTCTTTTAAAAACAATCGTACTGTAGGAAACTGTAATTTATATTTATAGTTTATTTATTGTTATTTTCATATTTCCACAGTGTAATTTATTTATTTCCCATTTATAAACATACATACTCGTACATTTCCTGGACTTTATATATTGTATAATAAGTATTCGTATTTGGTTTATGGTCTGGTACTTACTCGTAGTTTATTTATATGAAAGAGCTCGCTGACGTTCACTGAAAGGCTAAGGAGTTGTCATTTTCACATCTACCTCCTTGCTTTGTTCTGTTCTGTTCTTTTTATTGTGGCGTTCCAGAGTGCCAGTCGAGCAGAAAATTACTTCGCCAATGTCACGTTGTTTGGAGAACAACAAAAGAGTTTGTACGACAAAAAAGATATTATTCCACACCAGAATAAAGCACGTAAGAGATCCAGTTAAAATACTGCCTTCACTTATAATAAGACAAAGATATATATACCAACATAGACTAATACAATACTCCTCTATGTTTATATACCTTTACGGCATATAATTATTCTAAGTCGGTGCTTGCCGCTCGATGCGCCCTCTACACGTTCCGTTGTTTTCTATAAATAGTATTTCTTTCCAAGTTTATACTTATCGTCTTCTGTTTGATAAAGGGTGTTCGGGTGGGGACCCGAGAAAATTAATTATTATTGCATAAAATTTTCATTTCTTCGCTCTGGCACTAAGGCGACAGCCCGGCGTTTAGTTCCGCCGCTCAACACGCAATACCTCGAAAATTTCGGCGGAAACTGGGGAACGGAGTATTATAACACTAGGTTCTCTCTGCTCATCCTGTTCTATGTGGGATACAGTATATATATATAGTATCCAATATACAACAGAGTATTAAGAAATACCTTAAATTCAGTAAACAATAACTTCATAAATACTAAATAGAGAAAGCTAAAGCCGCTTCGGTCGTTCCAGCTTCCTGATCTCCCAGATCTCCAATCCTCGCTTCACTCGCTATACTAGTATACTGTACGTGACAGATTACTGTTGAAATTCAAACAGCCGAGCGCCGCGTCACGTGAAAGTCACGCTGAAGTTTTTTGACAAAAGGACACTAAATGCGATGGGATACATGCGAGAGCTTAACAAATATTTATGTTGTGATCAAAAATACACATCAGTTTATTCTATTTGCCAAATATAAAGTGGACTTATTTTCAACATAACAAAATAATTTTTAAATAATAGAGATAGAGTTAACGAAATATTTTTTTATTTTCTTAATAATAATTGTAATTTTTATGTGCTAATTAATCCTTAAAAATAATTTTTTATGTCATTTCTTATAGAATGAGCTCTCGCACATATTTTTAGGAACGTTAACGTCTATTTATCACGTTTTTCAGCTAGTTTTTTTTTTTTTTTTTTTTTTTTTTTTTTATGGGAGAGGACAAGGCAAACGAGCGTTCGGGTCACCTGATGGTAAGTGATCACCGCCGCCCACGACCCCATGCAACACCAGAGGAGCCACAGGTGCGTTGCCAGCCTTTAAGGTGGAGATGAAGGGCACCGGGGCCCGGCATTACCTAATGCGAAACGCAGTGGCAAGGGCCACTACTTCACGCCGGTTTAAGATGCCGGGGGTGGTATTAAATCCGGTCGAGTCTGCCCATACGTGTTGCCATTACTGGCGACGTGACTCTTCCACACGCACTTTAGTCGCCTCTTACGACACCGACAGTACCAGGGTGATCCTATTCTAAGCCGGGACCACACGGCTGACTAGTTGACTACACTATTTATATGTATTCTAAGCATTATCCAGACCTGATCCACCATGATCCATATCACACGACCGCGCGCTCGCGTAAAACCATTTTTTTTACACTTGAAAAAAATAAATGCGAATCAAGTAAAGTTTGAAAGCTGAGCCGGTTACAGCGGGTTGGGGACGTCGTTATGCGCTTTCGGACTTCGAATACGTACTACGTACTACGTACTGTACGTACTTAATTACGTCTTAATTACTTGTCCATGAAAATGGTTATGACCGTGTCCGATCAATGATGGAGCGATTCTGAATTATTTGTTGGTGTGAAAGGTGACTTATGAAATTTGGGAGTGCTCTTAGCCGTGATTCAAGAAAATAAGCTCAGAAATTTTATGAATTCCAGATCTTTTTAAATTCTTTGTTTACTATTTTTTTCTTTTTCTGGCGGATGTTATTAATTATCATTTACTTTAAATGTATTCAAGGATTCTTTAAGGATTATTAATTTCTTCCATTCCCCACTTTCCACCGAATTCTTGAGACATTAACTTAACTTTGCCTCGTCGCCAATACTAAATATTTAATAATAATACTTAACTCTCACAAGTGGGAATCACACCCATAGCCGTTGGGTTGGGTATGCTTTTCCCCTCTTACGACGGCTCTTACAAATATTTAAATAATAAAAATACCTTGTCACACAATATTAATATAATTAATTATTTAATGACTTTCACAGTTCTTATTTAATGGCGTGTCTTTGTTTACTTTAACTTAATATTACGAATTAAGCTACTGGCATTGAATAAATAATTACATGGCAAATATAAATATTTATTATCTGACGTATACATTTTAATTCTAGCCGCCTTTAGCCTTGGCCGCAGATTAAAAATACATCCTTAGCCGTTTTTATAGCCTTATTTTAGTAATTTATGGTATCGCATCCAATTCATTGTAAATTTAAAATAAAACTTTACCGCTTATTTCTTTTATTTATAGGAAACATATTATTGTATTTATAAGTATTTTACTAAATCATTCAGAAATAAAAAAGTTGTCAGAGTTTCTAGAATTTTCATCCATTTAGTAATTTGGTAAAATATATAAAATATACAGCGAGTCGAATTTCTAACTGACTCTCTTACTTCTTATCTATATAGAGGCCAGCCGTGACGCAAGGGCACAAAGTGGGACTGTTAACGCGACTGGGTTTGAGTTCGATCCTCAATTGAGGAAAGAAAATATTTATTTAACTTTCCATTTCTTCGCTCTGATGCAGAGGCAAAGCGCGGCATTGAGTTCCGCTATTCAGCACGCGATGCTTCCGAACGTCGGAAAGTGGGGAACGGAGTGTCTTAACACTGGGTTCCCTCTACCTACCCTGCTATGTGCGGGATACAGCGTGAACCATTTGTTAGAAGTAAATATAGAAAATTAAATTGTAAGTCACTTTTTTCAAATTACTGTGAGTCCAGGACTGGAAGTTACTAAAATCAAAATAAAGTAAAGTGTCGTGTAAATAGGCTTCCCATGCTAAGCGAGAAAAACCGATAACTATGGTGCTTTTTTAAGTAAACTTATTTGTATGTACAATATTAGTTTCAACAATATCACGAGGAAGTTAGTGAGGTACAAGCATAGTTTAGCTTTAGGGTTCAGAGTGCAGCTGTACTGCGATGCGCTCGAACGTCATTTACAGGTGTACATTGTATATTTAGCAGTCAGCACTCTCTTAGCTGGAGGTGAGCTCCACAAAGCCTGAGGCGACGCGAAGGGATGCTTGCGGCAGAAATACTATTTAATTATGCAATATCGTTGTCATATTATTGTTAATTTATACAAAATCTGTACATAAATTGTAGCCTATGTCTTATTCTGGTGTATAAGCTATGTTACTGTAAAGTTTCATCTAAATCTGTTCAGTAATTTTTTTTCGACAAACGTACACAATTATAAACATTACAATGAATGAAGGAATTTGAAATGTTGAACTCTGTAGCCCTCAGTTCTACCTAAGGTAATACACCAAAGTCCTTATTAGAGGTTTTGAGGTGCAAGTGTTTGTTGAAAAACATTATTTACTTTAAATATATATTAAGGCAATTGCCGAGGTATTATATCAAATACTGAAATATACAGATTGCCAGTAACAAACCGGTTTGAAAAAAAAACCTTTATTATACAATATGTATATTAAAGGCTTTTTTTCAAATTCACTTTTCCCCGCATATCGCAGGGTAAGACAAAGAACACCTAGTGTTAAGACAATCCGTTCTCCAAGCACTGCCCAACTTTCCAAACATTATGTGAGTGGCGGAACTCAACGCCGCGCCTTGTCTACCAGAGCGGCGAAGTGAAACAAATTCAATCCGAGTAACATAGGACACCATAGAACTACTTCTACAATTGATCTAGTTAGATTTTACTGAAACACAATCGTTTCTGCTAAATTTGTACAACAATGGCTTCATTTGTGAATCCATCACTCCGGCTATTAAAGACTATTCGAAAGTTTGCTTTTCAAATGTATAAAGTTCGGTGAAGTAGCATCATTAAGGGGCTCGGTCTCTCGCAGGTGCTTCCCGCGTCCGCCGTCAATGTGTTGTTTAATCCCACTGAGCTCCACATTCAAATAATTACTACTTGGTGAGGTGTAATACGATAATTCTTCAATAGCGCAATAGTAATTAGTGCAAAAAGACAACAAGTTCATTTAAATCAATTCAAGAGAATATTAATAATATACTGTTAAATGAATATATGAGACTTAAAAATGACCGCTAACGCGCTGCATCCTTCATACAGCGCGGTAGGCGGAGAGGAGGAGGAGGACCTAGTGTCATGACACTTTACACTTCCTTTAAATTAAAGTCATTCTGCATTTACACATAAATATAAGAACATACTGAGCTCGGTTCATGTCTATTGTTTATAAATAATATACAATTCCTTTGTTATTGCTTAAGTGTGTCAAGAGTGTTCACAGTGTCAGTTAAAACAAACAAATATTTATTGGATTAATTTATGAAACAAAATATTTTTAATAAATATAATTAATAATTCAGCTCGTCAGCTCCGTCAGTCTATGTATCTATATATCTATCTTATTTTATATTATAAACAGGAAAGATTTGTATTTTTGTACGTATGTTTGTATCGTTTTCACATAAAGTCTACTGGACCGATTTCAAAAATTTTATCAACATTAGAAAATTGCATCTTCACTGAGCAACATAGGCTGTATTACATTTTAAAAAATAGGGATCCCTAATAAAAATGCAATAAACTAATGTACCCAAGGTGCGGAAACTATTGATGATAGAAGAAAACAATGTTCTACGGTGTTATAGGGCGCAGCATATGTCATATGTCTATAAAGAAATCCCGGCTACAACATGTCCAACTGCTGTAGTTATGCCAATATAGCGTCGACAATAATATTCAAATTCAAATTCAAAATATTCTTTATTCAAATAGGCAATTATTATAAGCACTTTTGAATCGTGGAATGAATATATGAACAAAAGGCTACCACCAGTTCGGAAGGCAGTTCTATACTATTCGTACCTTTGTATTAATCGAATCTGTTTCACGCTGTATCCCGCACACAGCAGGGTAGGCAGAGGGAACCTAGTGTTAAGACACTCCGTTCCCCACTTTCTGTCGAATTCTGAAGGTAATGCGTGTTGAGTGGCAGAACTCAATGCGCTTTGCCTCCACATCAGAGCGAAGAACTGGAAATATAAACGTTAATCAATATTTCACTTCCTCGAGTGAGGATCGAACCCACAACCGTCGCGTTATAGTCACACCCTTGTGCCGCTAAGCCACGACCGCATATTATTAGTTGAACCATAATACAATTTATCCAAACGAAACCGGGGTGTGCGGGCAGTATGCAATATAGTTCCAGGTTTAAATAAAGTAGACATCCATGGAGGTACTTTAAAATTCATGAAAACACTAGAAAACATTTGCATTTCGTTGCTAATAGCGTTTACTTTGTAGTTTGTTGGAAGGCGCCTTCTAGAGAGAGGCACGAGCCGACGCCGGGGAATGAACCCATTACTGTTTAAAGGAGGTTTACAGTTTCATTACAATGGAATTTTTTATAATAATTGGAAATTGGTTACTAAAAAAGTTGGACACAATGTTAAACTACTACCTTAAAATTGCTTATTATAGTAATCTCTAGTGACGGCTTTAGTAACCCTTCTTATCCAAAATACAGCCTTGACCTATACTGATAAAACGCGGTTCACCATTTAAACGTTTTTTAACACAAATAATAACAGTTTAACCCATTGCTTTGGAAGTAACTGAGATAAGATACTCGTACGAGGAGGTAGAGTGGCACGAGAGCCGGGAATTGTTTTATATTTAGTTTAGTTAACAATTTGATTACATGAAAATACAAGAGATAAGATTTAGACTTAAAAGGATAAGGAATAGAAGGTAATATCAGTTATAAAAGTATATTTTGTAAATTTTAAATATTGTGTTGCGTAACATTTTAAGACAAGAGCCTCTGTGTCAGGAATGCTTGGAGACATGAAATTAAATCGACGGCCCCATGATTTCCTGAAAAGAAAAAGCTGTTATTTTTAAGGATTTCACCTCACTTGTATAGTTTTCAGATGTTTTCTTAAATTAGCACTTGTATTGTTTCCCAGAGCCACGAGTTCAAATACCGTTCCCACACATCAAGGCAGAGATACCCGTTTCAGTACTCAGCAAAAGAAGAAAGACAAATTGAAAATATTGGCTATCAGAAACTGAAACAATCTAAAGTTAAATGTGAAGTGATGAAATTACATTATATATTTGTACATATTTACTGTGTTTTCGAAGGTCAACCAAGATGTCCCCCTACGTCTCTTACCACACAGTTTTGTAATATAAATGTTTTTTGTCATTCCTTCATCACTCATTCGTTCGACGTGCCAAACGCGCAGTTCTGCTGACGTTTTGCCGTCACATATATGCATCTAAGGCACCGTTAGGCTTAACGGGTTAGGTAACAGGCTTGTATCCATCCCGTATCTACCATCTCTGCAAAGCATACTTCTACAAATACATTTATATTTATTGATAACTAACAGCAACAGCTTTATCACAGTTAGTTCACTTAAACAAATACCTTAATAAGCTACCATAACTGCTATACTTCGGCATCTATTCTAAAGTCATTAAGTACTTTAGTTTTGGACGGTCGTGGCATTGAAAATAGCGAAACGTAGCGAAATAATAGGAAATTAAATTTAACACAACCTCATGACAGTGATGTATGGTGGGTGCTCGTCCCGCTCGTCCCGACCGACGTGAACGCGGAGTAATGCTCGGCTCGCGTGCCACACCTGTCCGCTCACACGGATTTAGCTACAGTACACTAAAATAAATGAAAGGAAATAAGTTATTTCATATTTTTGTTTCATCCCTCTGGTTACAAGATAGAATTTATTTCTCCCACTCAAAACACAATGTCTCGAAAATACGGCAAATAGTAGGAAACTGAGTGTCTTATCACTAGGTTTCTTTCCCCACCCCTAAAAGAACTAGTGGAATTAACAGGTATTAACAGACAATGACTTCATCGTTATTTATCGCTGTTATATTAGTCGTGGCTTCAAAGTTTTAATGGAATTATATTTAACAGCTTAATATATTTAAATAACTAATGAGTGGTGTTGTACAAATGTATAAACAATTGGTATTGTAAAGAACAACTGTTGAGTTTTTCGCCGGTTCTTTTGAGCAGAACTGTCTAGAATATTTCGAATTTGAATTTGAATGGCCTATTATTTTATAAATCTGATTTAAAATATAATATAATTTAGTGAGCGCATCCCATATGCGTCGCACTGGACAGTTTGCGCTGAACACATTGTGATCAGCTTTTTCTGCCTTAGTGTATTATTAAAATAATCACAAAATCCTCTTCTAAAAAATTATGTTCTGTTTAAACATTACTAAAGTTTATTTAATCATTAAATAAGATATTATATATACACGACAGATGGAGATATATTCAAATTATATAATAATTTTATAGGCGTGAACCACAGTTAGCTCAGCTTGTCTACTAGTCCGTTATTGTGTGAAAATGTCTTCATTTGTTGTTTGAAAAGACGCTTTTGCTGCGAGCGTCTTTTTTTATTTAGTATTTATGTACTATACTAGTGAACGCGCGCAGCTTCGCGCGGCAGCTAGCAGCAGCAGCACCCGCAGAGGTGAATTCTAATAAACCACAAAACACGCGTTCAATTAAATAGTTTTATGGGTCTGAATTTCAAATTTTATAAAAATCAGTACCTCTTTAAAGTTTTTTCCTTACAAACTCTCAACTCCAATTTTATCCCTTTAAGTCAAGATTAGAAAATAGACATCTGTCCCAATTTCACTTAAAAATGTTCAGTCAACGGGAACATCTCCTTTTACATATATATAGATTAGTTATGGTATTTTTGTTGTTTCTTCTATTAATTACAAATATTTTCGGAAATGGATCTTAGAATCTTTTGCACGATTTTATTATAAAAATGCTTTGTCAGCATGCCCTCACCTCTCGGCGCAGTCGAACATATCCAGTATTCCATAACAACTGATTTCCAGGCGGCCTGTTTTTATTGTACAAAATATGCTCTGGTCTTCTTACAATCTATAACGTTGTGGTAAAATTACAAAAATAATATCATATATATTGAGAAAATTATTACAATTTGAACGTACTTACTTTGCTAAAATGTATAAAAAACTAATAAAATAAGGTTTTTATTATTATATTTACCCATTTTAGAATAAATATATATTATCTGAGTAATAAACTGATACTCCGTTATTATATTCATTTTCCGGTTGACATTAATAACTCACTTTATTTAAACATGTGAAATTATTTTAATTATGAATATTTTAATATTTGAAATTATTCGTTTCATTAGCACTACTTGAGAATTCTTAGTAGAGATTCTGTACTTTTCTCAATTCAGAAACTGGTCGTTTATGCCCCTGCCATGCGCTACAACTGGCCTCGTTGCCATTGGTCTATTGGTATATTTATTTTCTTTTTTTACCTTCACGCTGTTTGCACACAGCAGGGAAGGCAGAGGGAACCTAGTATTAAGACACAGCGTTCCTAATTTGCCGTCGAATTCTGAAGAATGCTTTCATGCACTTTTGGGTGGCAGAATTCAACGCCGTGCTTTGTCTTGATACTAGAGTGAAAAAAGGAAATATTAAATGTTTCATTTCTTCGGAAATGATCCCACGTGGAAATCGATCCCACTACCTGTCGTGTTTATAGTCACTCTTTGTACCCCTGCGCCACTACTAGCGTCGTCTATTTTTATCCAATTATAATAGAAAAACCTAATGAAAAATCTCTTCGAAACCATCGTGGCTGTAGCTCGGGTTCGATTCCCTCTCGGACGAATGAAATATTTAATAATTTAATTTCCATGCATCAAGAGCGCGGCATTGAGTTCCGACACTCAATACGCAATGCCTCGAGAATTCGGTGGGAAAGGAATGTCGTAATATAATTTGTTTCTCATGCTATATAAGGGATCCTATAAGGAAGGATTACAGAACCCTAAAAAAATAAAATTACAATAAAAAGTATATAAGCGTTGGTTTACGAGTGTGAGAGGATAGTTGCGTCTAAAACGGCATTGTGGCCGGATGCTTGTTGTTAAAACGTTGAAGAAAAGTATTTTATTTCAAGAAAGTAAGTTTTATTTATATAATATATTATTTTTTTTATTACAAAGGTTTTGGAGAGAATTATCCGAAGTAACTTGTGCTTAAAACTTATTAATTTACTTATTATTAATTTAATACATTTAAAATGTGTATATAGATTATACATATGTATATATTACCCCGGTTGGGAGAGAACTCTTTTCACACGCAGTCCGTTTAGTCGTGTACCAATAAGTATACTGATTGATATAAAAAGGAGCTATTTATACTTTAAATACAAATATTTCATCGTTTGGTAAAATTAATTTTGATTTGAAATTTTTGTATGGAACATTCGGTAGGTGAGCCCGACTCGAGCTTGATCGGTTTTTTGTCAATAAAATGCCTTATAGTCAGTCACTTATTTATAAGAGATAGAAATATGGTGATGCGGAAATTTTTGTAGACCTAATAAAATTGAGTATGAGTGTCATACTCAATTTTATTAGATCTAAAAAATTATTATATACTGACATATGATTAACTAATCGTATGTGCTGATAGGGTTTCATATTATAGTTATTTGGTTATTTAAGGCTCGGTAAGATACCGTTATGATATATAGGCCTTTTAAAGAATGCAGCTTTCATACAAAATGAAAAGAAACTAAATCAGACGAGTAGATCCAGAAAAGAAAAGAAAGCTGTAAAGAGACTTTACAGCCTTCAGCGAGGGTCCGTTCATGTTGTACCGGGGTAATATCTCTCATAATCTTCCATTCGTTTTTACGACTCTGTCCAAAGCCTTTTCCAATTCCAAAAAACCACAAAAAACTTTTGGTTAACAGATAAAAAATTTTAATGCTATATAATAATATTTTTAATATATAATTAATAATAATG